>OZ024862.1:15294224-15364224 GCA_964017155.1 Oasisia sp. SBJ-2009
GCTGCGGGTGTCGGCGCTATGCGAAAAGCAGTGCACGACCGGACGTGGAACGGGATTCATCGCCTGCTTCACTTACTGGTCGAACCGCGAACAAATGATGGCGACCCGTATATAAGCAGCACCAAACGGCGCCACCCGTCGAAAGAAGTCAGGATTTTAACGTAAGAATCACATAAACGAGCAATGTTACAAATGATTCCATTCCGAGCAGCATTAAACGATCGAATTGTTCGTAACACAAACATTAGTAGGAGTAAGATCAATCTTACGAAACCGGAAATGGAAACATTTTATTAATAATTCCCTATGGCAACAGTACGCCCCTACACACGGACGAAACAACCCCGGAAGTATCCCCAATATAGGCTGAGTAGGTGTGACTGTTTTTGTGGCATGTCCATGATATTCGTGGTGATGATGTTTGAAGGAAACTGTCAGGCCGGTTAACGACAAGATAAATATTTAACTCATCCATTTCAGATATATCCACGGGGAATTGCATGTGGTTTTCAAAATGCTAGAATGTTCTTCTATTCCTACATGTTAATGACTACTCAATATTAGTGTCTGCTATTTAAGGTAATAATTGGTATAGACGTATTGCATTTACAACAATTTAGCATTCCAAACAAGAAGTGATATGTTATTTAGTTCCAATAATAAAGTATCACAAACATGCTGAGTTGTTATGTCGACAATATTATTGTGCTCAGAAACGATAACCAACATTTAGAATTCGGTTGGCTTGTCGTTGTAATGGTTGTTTTCACAATTTGCTCTGCCGTTTTCTGCGTTCTAATTTATGATGGTGCTCACACATTTTGTCAGTAACTTACTCATGAAGTACAGCGTACATAATAACATTATAAACGACGTGCGACTGTCGACACCTCCGACCGCGTTGCAGTTTGGACGTCTACCGTAAGTGGTTCTTCGCCAGTGTCCATCGAGACGACATCGCTTAAAAATAGAACTGGTTCTACTTGAAAAGAAGCGATTGTGATGCGAGATGGTGTTAACCTTTACTACCAGTGTGAACATCATTTGACATGATTCCATCGCGACGGGCGAAGCTGATTGATGACAAATAAAATATTCAACGCAATTCTTGATTTGTTACGTTAAACGTTACCGCAGACTGACCGGTAAGATCGTTGAACTGAGCACCGGGATTATTTACGACTGACTCGAACCAAAGAATGACAATCAGTTCCTGAATGGACGGTAATCTGCACACACAGAATACCGAGGTCTGAATCAGCACGAACTTCCGGTAGGCTCAGGGCAATTCACACAGAGCTTGTCACGCGATGTGGAAGTAAGAGTTCGCTCGTTTCCGGTGCTGTGCACTGCCGCTTGCTTTATTACTTCCTTCTAACAATCCAAACAGTCAAGTCTTCGGTATCACACAATTGGACAATTTTCACGGTTTTCTTTCTTTGTAGATTGCTAGCAGGCTAAACGTCTTCGCCGTGGGAAATATACTTCTCATCGCATAAACACCATGTAGGGATTATTGGCCTGTTTTGTGTCTTCCAAAAGACAACCTCAAAAATGAGGTGAGCGAAATTACAGCAACTTCAAAAAGGAGAAAAGGAGGAATAAAATGGAATCCCCTTCCCCATAGACTAGCGTGCGATGTAACGTGTACGCCTTATTCCCACCCCTGCTGAGAAAAAAGAAATATCTTCGAGGTGTCACGGGGTGAAGTTGGGTTCTCAGCATTTGATGTCAGTGGCGCAGCTGTGCGGCTTTGGAGTTGCAGTTGCGGGTGTTGAGGAACGTCGAGGTTCAAGGGGTGCAATTGGGTGTTTCTGTGGGTGTGTAATTGAAGTTGGTCCAGCAGCACCAATGAGCTTACAGCAGATCAACCTCGCTACTGGTACTGACCACCTCCCAGAGACGAGATCGATAGTGTGGTGTTCTAACAGTTTGAGTACTATTCTCCATGTGTAATTAAGCCTGATACGGAATCCACGGATTTATCCAATGATTTCGACGATACGATCGTTTTTTACATTAAAGCCAATATTGTGCAGTGATGGTATCGACGTTGTTCTCAAATGAGACGACTGCGCTGCACTGGTTGCTGCAATGGTCGTGATGCACTGTCGCCATGGCTTCTGTTGTCATCGGGGTCGTAGGCGAAGACTGAACTCATTGTCAGATGTTGAGTAATGCATGTTCTCAGTTGTAACTCGACTGATTTAATATGGAGTCAATACGGATTCGATTCGTAGAACCTTGAAACGTCCATTCGATTGACGTAAACTGGAGGTAATACCTTCAAACGCCTATGCCTATGGATTAATTAAGGGGTACGGGGGGAGTTTGGATTGTGAGAGCCTCCATGAAAAACCCAACGCCACGTTGTACATTTTGTGTCTGTATTTTCAAGCGACTTTCTTTTTAATTTGTTAATCTCCAGACTATTTTCTTTTCTTCAAAACACACAGTTTTTCGTAATGCTTCTGATACGATAGTGATAAATAAATTACCAAACAATGTTTGAACTTTCATTGAGAATTATTATAAATGTATACGCCCCAATTTCACCAACCCATTCTCGATACGATGATCTTCTAGAACGCTGAGAATCAACAAGTGGCAAAGGTCTTATAAAATTATCCAGAATCTAATGTTAGGTGTCATGTAGCTATGTTGTCATCCCTATTAGACTTCACTGTAAAAGCGCGATTGCAATTTTACATCTTTGGTCTGCGATTTACAAAACAAATGGGGGGACAACTGTTTTATCATGTTTATTTTAGACTGAATCAAAGCACAATGTGTCGACTGCTCCGTTCACTCAGGAGAATAAAGGACACAGACGAGCAAGAACTAAGGCCATATGTTGAACAGTTGGTAGACATCTACTAGTATGAATTGAGGGCTGACTGGTCGGCGCAATATGCAGCTTTCTTTGAGATTCCATTCATGAAACACGTGTCACTGACACCAACAAGAAGACGGCAAAGACCTCAGCGTGTGTCGTCTGTCTGTGACGCACACATTTCTGACTGCTGAGATCGCATTACGTATCTAGCTCTGCCCGCGGGTGCATAGGTGAAAAAGGAGAACTCGTATTTTCACGCTGAGGCTGCTCAGGAATGGGTCGTACACATCAACGAGTTAGAGAGTGATGAGCGTCCTTTCAATGACGTAAAAGAGTGCGACGTTCTGTGGAAAGGTAACATTTCCTCAGTGTTTGGCGACGTTTAGTTGCGAAACATCACGAAATTAGATTTGTAATACAAATCTGGATGAAACCCGGGACTTTGGAAATCATTACTTCCCCCTTGACTCGACCCCGGCAGCTCAGGTTCCTGGAATAAATGTTTATTTTCATTGAGTTGGTTCTGCCAGCTTAGGTCCATCGAATGACCTTGGGTCGCTTTAATGGGACCCCAGGAATAATTTGTTCTCTTTTACATTAGGCCTACAACTCAGAACCCTAAAATGATTTAATGTATATCCTTTGAATGGAGCTCCGGCAGCTCAGGGTCGTGGAATGAATTACATTTTCACTTAAATGGATCCCTGTGAGTCCTGGAATTAATTTTTATGTGGAGCCATGAGGGAGGCCACGGGAACTCGTTTTCTTTGGTATGTGTCTCATTGTCGTGGGTGTATCACAAATATGTTGACAAATCTTACGCAATTGTTGCATGCAGACGTTACGACAGACGTTGTTTACATACTATACGCGATTCCAAAAGGTCACATCTTGTGTTGTCCTGATGGCCGTGTATTAGGCCTGGTGTAATTTCATTCTCCACAGGGACGTGTATTTGATAGCGCCCTTTCCATCTTCTAGACTGACAATTCTGATATCTTCATAACTGGCCCACGCTTACACGCCCGTGCTGTGGGCCAGTTTCTAAAGCATTCGAGTTGGCAGCTAATTAGTCAGAATTGTCACTGGCAATCATTGCACCGCATCGTATGAAATAGTATCTGGGTTTATGGTGATTACACCGTATACCATTCAGTGGTGGTGTTCTATTTATTGGCCAACCCGATGTCATTGAAAGCTGGTTAAGATTAGAGGTCCTGTTTCCCCGGCTATCAAATATTTGCATTCGTAGAATATTTCCGAATTATGTTATGACTGAATTTAAGTTTGCATTATTGGGCTTGGATTTTGTACACTTATAATGCATATAGTTTTATAATAGAATGTGCACGATGTTGTGATTAGACACAATCGCAGTACCGTGAAATTGTTAACTTTCAACGACAAGAAACAGCAGAAAGAAAGAAAGAAAGGAAGAAAGAAAGAAAGAAACAAGGAAAGAAACAACGAAAGAAACAAGGAAAGAAACAAGGAAAGAAACAAGGAAGGAAAGAACAAAACGAGTGACACACCGGTATAGAACCCAAATGTTCGTAAATTCACAACAGGGAACAAGTAGGAAGAAAACCTATTAAAAATATGTTACACCAATAACTGCAAAACGTCAGCGAAAACAGTATTATTTTCCTTTACAAGACAAACACGTTGATAATTTACACAAATTCTACTGAACGCATGATACGCAATGTCATAGGAACTACACACAACCTAAACATATGTTCCTGACTGTGTCCGTTATTCAGGTGTTTGTCTTGGTGACGTGTCTTTCACTAAGCGGCTTCTTGCCAGACAGAAGCTGTGTCGACGCAGGTGGTTCACCGACGTGTAATATAACAAGTCCCTGCACAGGCTGTCCTGTCTAGCCGTTATTTCTGATACCGGAAACACCTTCAGTGACAGTGGCATTGAACTAAACATAGATTGTGTTAACTGAATATATAGGCCTACGCACGGGTGCACTGAAATGTCTAAATACGAAATGTTATAGCACAAAACAAGCATCAAATGTAAGAACACGAGTATCAATCGATATTTAAAATCGGAGATGTATTCTTACTTGGCCAAGTCACAGATGTTAAGTACCTACTCATTCTACTGACGAGCTCTGAAGACTTCAAGTTCAGAAATACACTGGCTAAAACATCCACCAGTAAACTATCTCATAATTATATATCTGGAAATATGTTCTTTCGCAGAGAAATGTTGATATTAAAAATGTACAATCAGTTCGATTGTTTTTGCTCCTCGCGTTTCAGACTAATTTCACGAAAAAGCAAACCTACGAAGTATCCCCTGTGACATGCTAACTCGTTTGTGCAAATGTGTGGCTTAGTTTTTATTAAATAAACAGAAAACTCATAAAAAGAGTATTTGCTATTATAGCCGAAACTCGAACCGGACATTTGTGTTACCGTGACATCCGGAAAAGACTGTAGCTTGAAAATCTCGCGTGAGCGAAAACGAGCAGTGAGATCGACCTTTGACCTGTCCATGCTGTCAGTCCTTCGATAGACTGTTTACTATAATTTATAGAGTCGCAATATTCCCGTTCTTTTGCTGTTTTTTGTTCAACGATGGGACGCCCGCGTATGTTTGCGACCGAATCGGCAAGGAAACAGGGAAGTGCACAAAGAGCCGCAGAAAGACAGAAACAGCGGCCGTGCGCACACGTGTATTTGGAAAAAGTTATAGACTTGTGCAAGTTGTGGAATCAAATGACATGTACGACAGGTTAGTACTCTGTTATTACTGGGCTTCAACCATTTCACATTGTTTTAATATTGCGTGTGCCAGCTGACAAAATTGTTTTGCTATTAAATTAGTCGACGGTATTAGGCCATTTAGGGTCATTCCGAATGAACGCAAATAAAATTCCATAAATTGGTTGCTGTCATCGACGTCTTGGACTTAGTCTTAGATTATTTTTGAATAGATCAGTACTAATACAGTATGATGAGAGCCTTTCCCGTTTTGCATTTGGTAAGATTAGCAAGAATCCAAAATTTGAGCGTTGTAGCTTAAATAGGTTTCAAGTTATGGCACTTTGACATTTGACAGGTTGTTAAAAATAAATAATTTTATTTACATTTAATTCACTAGTCAATATATTCTGCAATCTTGAGCCAGTGTCAGTGAAATTGTGGTGAGTTGATCTAAATAATATAGAGATTACATAACTACAATTAGAATATAAATACAGTGTATGGTTAATGTACAGCTAGGTGATACAAATCATGATTAAGATTTATTCAAAATATCACTCGCGATAGGGTTTTCAGACCCTGATTGTGAGCAGAATACACATACCTTAGACATAAATTGATAAATTGTACATATTTGGTATATAAATGTGCAAATCGGAGGAATATGGCAGGTCTGGTTGCCTTAATTATGAATCTATACATGTATATGCAAAGATGGTATGTTATTATATTTCTTAAAATATGACCAACTTCCGACCCAAACATTTCGATGAGGCGTAGCTTGTATTGTCACAAAATCTTTGCTATGTGTAAGCTCATTCCTATAACTCAAATAACTAGTAAAATAAGCCTCAATATCCTTCCGAGCTTCCTTTACAACAAAAATGGCATACGCCTGGGTGCCACAATTTTTAAAAAAATTGCTCGTGATATACTATGACACAAAATTGTAACTTTTGTCATGATTTAAAGGTAAAGGTAAGGATTGCTCAAAGCGCTTTTTACACTTTACTCCCTGGTAGTTCAATCGAAGACCATCTCGGCTTCTCTGGGAAGCATTCAGCCATGTAGCAATTTTGCGAAGACTGCTTGTACACAAATAGTCATCACTGTTTATAGCCAGGTACTCATTCATACAGCTGGGTGAAATGGAGCAATGTAGTGTGAAAAAAACTTGCCCAAGGTTTCACATGGCAGCACAAAATTTGAACCCGGGTCCTCTTATTTTAGAGTCTGATGCTCTACCCCTGAACCACTGCGCTAATACTAGCAACCTTTGTTTATGACCAATATTAAAGAAAAACTGTTAGTCTCACAGACTGGTACATTTCGTCATATTGAAGTTTCAGTAGTATGCCTGCAGTGCAGTTGTGAGGAACACTAAGCAGGTTTTCAGCTCACTTAGTCTTCATGGCATTAAAATTAACTGATTTTAGTAAGAGTTTATTGTAATATTATTTTGCCTAAAACCACTAATGACATGTTATGGTCCTGTGCAAGTTAACAAACACAATTTGCTGTGTTTTGTGGTGAAAAACTCAGCAGTGATTAAGATTAACAAAAATATATTTCATTCAATATTACAAATTAACTATTCAGGGCTGTATAGTCCAAAGGACCTGAGGACCTCTTGGGCCAATGTTGATGATTAAATGTCCATTTTGAGGTGTTTACAGTAATGCTCACTGGTTTGGTTATGTTTTATTTCAGATGCCGCAAAGACGTTGCCACTCTGCAGCCTGTTACTATATGTGAACTTTTGTGCATGACATTGAAGAAATTGTGACTGATGAGTACAGACGATGAAGACATGACACTGATGACAAGAGCGGAAGACGTCACTGGCAAACCATTCTGCATTGTGTACAAAGAATGCCTTTTGGAGCTTGCCAGAATGGAGGTAATCATTGGTATTTGATATTCATAAAATATCATCATGACACAAGTAACTGCATTTTAAAGATGTTTCTTAAAAACTATTCATTTTGTATAATGGCAAGAAAGATGTTATGTTTGTTTTGATTATGTTTAAATTGATGAAAGTGTGGTGTATATTGGTTAATTATATGTTGCCATATTTATGTTACAAACATAGAAATTAATATTATGGAAATTATACATTGAAATACCATTACATCATGCACTATAATTAGTATCAACTGCATTCTGATTGGGCAGGCTAAGTAGAGTGGAATACATAACTATCTTTACAGAAAGCACTAATTAATGCCCACCTATGTCACTGCATTCACACAATTTGCTGTGTTTGTGGTCATCTCATATGAATAACCAGAGAAAAATATGCCAACTAGGTGATTATGGTGAAGAAACATTTAATTCATAATTACAAACTTACAACATATTCAAAATTATTCATTATTAGCCCCATTAAATTATGTGTAATAATTATTTGTCACAGTCGTCTATTTGCCTATTTGTGTAGATGGATAGATTATGCAAAGTCAAAGGGTGCAGGCTTCCCTATGACCTGAAAATAAAACGAGTTTCAAATGTGCGGTGCTTCTGTCATTGAGTAACACAAATTCTTTATACTAATCAGTTCTGCTGGTAAAACAATTATTACAATTGTTGTCACATACACAGCTATGCACGGTTGTAACGTTTAAAAAAATTAAACGGCTTAACCAGTAGAGCATTATATATGTTAATATGCATATAAATTGTCAGCTTAGGTATATATTATGAATTTTATTCATCCGCCAGTGGAAGTTTTTGTGTCCCCTAGAATTAATTTCTGAACCTGCTCCTGCGTATGATAGTTTATTTGTCTGCATGAGGTTTTTGCAGTAATGGGTGTCCTGGATAGATTGTATATTGTTGGAATCACATGTGGACTAAAGTAAAGACAACATAAAGTAAAAACATTTTATTGAAACTTTTGACAAGATTGACTACAACATAATGGCAAGCACTGCACATGATATATGTATTTATTTTTAATATCACATGCACACTAGAAAAGAAAAAAACAATCAGTAAAATATAAAATTAGGAAAAGGTTGAAAACATGTATGGTATATATATATATATATATATATATATATATATATATATATATATATATATATATATATATATATATAAACAAACAGTTACTTTTATCACGATTCATTCAATCACAAAAATATCCAGCACAAATACATAGTATGTCAAATGCTGGTTAGTTAAAAAACATTAATCCCATTTATTAGGCTTTAAAATGATGCCTTTACCCGAAATGACATTACCTACTGCAAATGTGTGCCTAACACTACACCCATGGGCAAATTGTTCAAAATCCTGAAACAATTGTTACACAAGAACAAAATCCTGGCAATTTACCTAAAATTGTAAAGTTTACTCATAATGCATGCATTATGGATATTACTGAAACATGCTGTAAATAGCTTATTTTTTACAGCAGTAGAACATAAATTGATGTTTTATTAAACATATTTCTCTTGACAAGTTTGCATACAAGTTTCACTTTGGCTTGAATGGCAGACTCATCTGACAAGATTTTATAAATGACTTGTCCAAAATATTTACAATGTGACAAAGTTTAACTGGTTAACTCCTGAAGTAATTGTCTTAGAAAGATTTGACTTTCTAGATACAAAGTACATATACATACTATATACATGTAATGTGTACATATTAAATAACAATAATAACAAATAAAGTACACTAAGTTAACTATAATTATGATGATTACACTAGTCATGGTCCTCGCCATGTGGCTGAGAGTTACATGTGCAATCACTACCCCGGGTATGTGTTTACTCACCTGTATGAAGAGTACCGGCTACAGATAGTGGTAGATATTATTACTTTATATAGTTAGTCTTTGCATAATAGCATAAGTGTGGCTGAATGCTTCCTACATTAGTAGATATGTTGTTTGATTTAACAGATCTTAGTAAAGTGTAACATATCTGGCATGTAGAGTTTACGATATGAATACCAAATACCAAACAATTGTATAATTGACTTTTGCTAAATGTATCATCACATAAGATATCATAAATGTCACAGCCATGTTAATTGTCACTTTGTTTCTTGCACAGGTAGATGTGGATGCACAGAAAATGTCAGGTACCTGGCATGCAGTACCATTAAATAGAGTGAACTAAGTAACACAGTAATGCCATCGATATCCAAGCCGATGAAGTTCACCAAAGAATGCCGAACCTATCTTATAGTGTTGAGAGAGGTTGACCGAAGGCTCATGCCATATTTGCCAGACCATGGTACCCACTGTTCTACCACAAACTGCAAAGCTAGTCAGATATCACCATATTCGCATGTCAAGCAACCTGCATTCTATATGGGTCTCTAGTCAGTTTGGGTAACTGACTGGCCTGGAAGTCAGTGCACACACCATCAGTACAGGGGAGTCTGTTATGGATGCAACACACGACTGAGATCACTCGGTTGATATTCACATGACATTTGATCTGCAGCGTCTTGCACAGCCCATGGTTGTGGAATCTTGTCCGGGATCTTGGATGGTATATAGCTTATTAACTTGTTGACCTAGTGGTGGTGTTCAGTTTCCTGTTGAGTGTTGACCTGAAAGGAAAAGCATAATATTCAAACTCAGTAAACAAAAACTGGCATCATGGTTTTAGAGTTGTCATTATGGAGTGTTCTTTGCCATAATCAATAAATCTACAGCTGTATAACATAATATTTTATGTATGACCTAAAGCATTCCACAAAAAAGGCAGCAAGAAATATTTGGCTACAGCAGCATATACAGGTTGATATCTAAGCAGGGTTGTAATTTATTAGGTCTGTATTGTCATTTCATGAAAATAAAATTACCATGCTATTTTTAAATGTAGGGATGCCTTATCTTATATATTATTATATAATTATATTTACTCCCAAGCATAGCGCATTCATATTTTCTGTTTTATTTTCAATATACAATTTTGTGTCAGGGTATGTCATGTAATAACTACTGCATGTTATATTTGACATTTTATGGCTCAGCTGGATGTCAAAGTAAATGTTGGAAGTGACAAAATAAGGTGTTGTTGTGATGCCAACAGTATATTTCCTTCACTGAATATTCAAACATGTCTACCTTCTTCAGAATGAATAATAATTGATTTTATAAATTTATTTCTGAGTTATTGTTGTATGCTGAATAGTTTTTTAAAGATGTTGACCGAAGTCTGTGTGGACACTGGACTGGACACACTTAGTATAACATGCATTACACAACTGCAAAGGTTATCCTAGTTTTCCATATCCGAGATATTATGAAAATGCTAATGAAAGCAAATGTGTATTGAAATGGGCATATTAAAATATTTATAAAATGTATACATTGTTGATTGTTAAAATGTTTAATTCACTTGGAGTGATCAGACGTTGGCCTCTTGCAAACTACATATCCTCCATGCATTTGCCCGACACAAGTGATTGCATTAATCTTAGTCCCTCCTCTGCCTCGTCTCACTTGCATTGTAGTGTAGCCCGTACTAATATATCATAATTCGAGTTGTATTATGCATTCATATATTGCTGTGATGAAAAGATAAAGATTAGAACAGCTGGCATATGTGAGTTGAAAGGTATCAGGTATTACATAGACTACAGCCAGGCATCACTGACCACAATGGAAACAATTAAGTGCAAGAATGTTATGTGTAATACTTGCATATGGTGTACACTGGCTAGTAGCTATACAAGCATTTTATGTTCATGTTTACCTTTTTGTATATTGAATAAATTCATCACCATCATGGTTGTCATAATTTTTTTAATTATGTTGCATAAAATATAATGCAAATCAGCAACATCCAGCAATCATAGTAAAATGTGAGTCACAAAACACTGTTTAAATAATTGTGATAACCAACATAATTCTTCGTTTGACGTTCTGTTGCACGAGATAACGGATGCTCCCCACGGTGACCATCACCCGGAGCCTAGCTACTGCCAATGTTCCGAAGCCAATGAGATATCATTTCGTCCCTAACGTCATCTACACTCTCTAGATATGTACTTTTGCAATTACACAGCTTATGAACAAGATCCTGCGTTATCAAATACAATACATATAAACTTATAAATAAAGGCTGTATGAGTGTATCTGGCTGAGACTAAGCGATGCCGATGCCGACTGTCAAACTTTAAAAATAATCTAACAAGTTAGAGAATCCACGTCGAGTAGGCCTATAATGAAGTTCACAAGTTGCAGTTCTTGTTGAATTAGCCCACGACTACTCGCCCTGGTTGCTAACTGCAATAAAACACTTAATACATACCTTCACAGAAGAAACACTTCGGAACGTTCGTCACGACACGCAAAAGCACATGCGGTTTGTTATTGTGCCGTAGGATGCCGATCTCGTATAAAACACGTGACCCAAAAAGGGCAGGACGTCTACACCGGCTAATGGTTTCGTCAGTTATACCCGGTGTAACGACGATTCTTTTTTGCCGAATAAAAAAAAACAAGTACGCATTTTAAAATTAAACTGATTGCGCATACTAGTTAAACTATTGAAACATTACACATCAGGACATAAAAGAAAAGGATTGGCGATGGGCAAAACGAAATGATTGTCAACCTTTAACTTCAAACAACTGTTAAGGATAAGAGGTATACATAACTGAAGCTGGCTATTACCGAAAAAGCTCAAAGTTAGGTTTGGTGGATGGAGCATACACACGCACACATACGCAAGCATGCGCACGCACGCACCCTCACACACGCACACGCACGTGCACGTGCACGTGCACGTGCACCCGCACTTGCACGCGCACGCGCAAGCGCACGCGCACGCGCACGCGCACGCGCACGCGCACGCGCACGCGCACACGCACACGCACACACACACACACACACACACACACACACACACAATAAGGTTGCGTGAAGCAACCTTCCAACACGTTTCAGTCACTCTTCGAGAACGACGATGTTGAGAATCAAGACATTAGTATCATCACAAAGAATATAATTTTCAATGAAACAAGGATTATTCTCAGAACCCAAAGATAAATAGGATGCAGCATTGAATAGTGTGCCTGAGATACGAGCAGCAAAGAAGACGAGAAGTCACCGAGTGGCATTAACAACCATAGGAGAAATGACGGATCAGAATGAAACGATTCGGCCATGATACTGAATATGTTATAAACATCCATTAAATATATCGTTATAGCTTCAGGCTTACACTTAATGGCTGCGAATAAAACGAATGTCTCTGCAATTGGCGGTATGTTGCAGTCAATTTGCAGTCAATTTGCAGGCAGTTAACGGCAAGAATAATCACGATTTATGCTGTTTTGTATGTATGTTTCTTTCGATGTCTTTATTCAACTACCAACAATAATGCAATGTTGTTGGTAATAGGGTATTGACAATATGGAATACATGTTTTGTCAATACCTGAAATAATATTTGGAGGCGCTATTGTTCACTTTCGATCAAACTCGTCTTGAATATTATATCACGTGTTTGTATTGTCATAATTGACCATCGACACAATGGTCAATGAGCAGCAAAACGAAACAACAGCAATTATAAGATACCCGGAAACATCGAACGCTTCGCGCCAACATTATGTTGGAATGTAGAATCGGAATCGGTATCGGAAGTGTTTATTGCCCCATTAAAATATACATAAAGCAATTTTCATACAAATTACCTACAACTCAAGTTATAAAATAATATTACATTAGTACCGCTGTGCAGCAAACTGCCAAGTAATTGCATAAGAAATAACAGAAATGTAATTATAAAATGTGATTATGAATTGTTACTGTAGGTAAAATAAATAACCAGGGGTCGAGGAGACTGTCACTAAGACCATTTTGGTCGCTCTCGTGGCAGCCACCCCATAGAAGATGTAAGTGATAATAAACAGTAAATATACTGTAAGCTAACTTACAATATAACTACATTTTACGTATAAAACAACATTTATAAAACAAACAGCATACTATCTCAGGAATATGCAGTCATAGTAAAACCTGAATATCATGTATTAATTTCAGTCGTGGATAACGCGTGGCACATGTCCCACATATAATTAATATTGTAAATTCAATGACTTGTTTTGAAAAGCAACACATGAACAAACAAACACAAGAACATACCATTTACATGATATGTGACCATGCGTTGATCAGCGCAAATGTAATATCACTTTGTATGTTTTTATATATCACGGTATATTAAAAATATATTTTCAAACTTGGACATTATCGTCACTAGGCGCTTCCTTTACTCTCTAGCGTCATTACTTTTTAATACTTCCTCTATCTAATCTATGTAATTCCTTCTTTTCGATATATTTCTACGCCGAAATTAA
Organism: Oasisia sp. SBJ-2009; assembly: GCA_964017155.1. Lineage (NCBI taxonomy): Eukaryota > Metazoa > Annelida > Polychaeta > Sabellida > Siboglinidae > Oasisia > Oasisia sp. SBJ-2009. The sequence goes on from OZ024862.1 coordinate 15,308,120, forward strand.
TTAAATCACAACGATTAAATTGTAGCTAGTCTTAACGGAAACTTTGAAACTTGAATAGAACAAAGATGGCGATGCGCAGGGCTCTATCATACTAATTTATGCATCGAACAAAATCACCTTTTATAATAATAACAATATTGAGTTATTGTGTGCCAGTATCCTAAAAAATCAAACTCAGTGGCGCAATAACCACGATACTAAGCAATCTCTCGATCGTATACAATGCGCGAGTCGTCAACAGATGGATGAAAGTGGTAGAGAGCGAAGCAACATTAATAAGAGAGGTTTTTAAACGCCGACGAAATGAAACTACATTTCCTTCTAACGTAACGATGCCCGGAAATGGGTTCCTCAGAGTTGGTGCGGCAACCGAGTAAGCTCGAATTTCAGCAGATCGTCTTAACTCGTGAAACGAAAAGAAGATTACAACTGGCCCCCGTAGCTGTCTCGGATTACTTGCTGGAGTGACCATCGTACGCAGATATGCAGGTCGTTTCAGATTAATTTAATACGCAAGTATGCAAATCTTTTTCACTTAGCCTTTTGAATGAGTAGGTTTCTATCAACAATAATGTCCATTTAGATAGTATACATTGCAATATCATATGACATACAACAGTTGCGTTTCAGTTCCCTTTAAATGTATAACGTTTTTCTTGTAGCTTAAGGGACCAACATGGGAAATATTTCAGCCTAAAAACTGTAAAACTGTTTTTATTTTATCGTTGAAAACGTGAACATGGTTCATGGGCTCAATGTTCTCCTACTATGCTTACAAGATAAGCGAATTCACAAGAGGCGGGGGACAGTCGAACTTGAGAGTGCTGCGTGCGTCACCCGGTGAACCCGTGGGACAGTCGCCCACAAGCAATCACCTGAGAGAGAAGGCGGTAAACCACCATCCTGATGATGATGCTACGTCAGCAACAATTGGCCACAGAGGTGACTAATCGTCACCGTGGGGTCCCTGGGAGCGACAAACGGACATTATCGTGCTTAATGATTCATAAGTGAAGATGAGCTGTTAAAGAGCAATTTCATATCACAATGAATTGGCCTTGGTCAACTGTTTGCAGCTGCTGTGAATGACATGAGGGCAACGTGCATTTCGGCAACATATGAGGTCTAGCATGCGGGGCCCCTTTGATGTCAACTTGTCATTACGGGTTATCGACATTACCCCCCTACAGCCTGCGAGTCTCCGGTCGCCCACTGAGTCGCCTCATTAGCCCATGCGGGCCGCCTTTATGCACTTGTCTTCTTCCCTTCCATTTGACTTAGACGGATGATGCCAGTAGGCTGTTGTTTTGCATAAAATTGCACGCTAATAAATTATATAATTTATATATATATATTTTTTACACAGTTCATCCAAGGATGTATACAATGAATATAAATCAGAAATCAATATCATTAAAGAAAATACGCGACGTTTGCCTAAATACAAATGATATAATTTTATTACAATCGTTTCATTATTACATATTATAGAAAACATGTTGGGAATGTAAGCATGTAGTGCTGTGAACTTTTGGCAGTAGCGTTTCTAGAGCCCAAATATATCTCCCATCCAGCCCATACAAAGTTATTGACTTTTGTCAGAAATATCCAACTGCACCTCACCATCCATTGTTGGCTCTAACGGTATAAGTTCCGTGGCCTTGGGCTTGACGCTCAACTTTCACGTAATGTCCTGATGAGGCCTATGCCCTAGAGTCTATGTTCTCTTTAAATATCGGAATCTCACTTGCCTTAACGATTACAAACAAAATCACACACCTCTTATAGTATGTTCAAGCGGAACCTTTCTCTTTTCCCCAAGCGGAACATTTAGCCTATCCCTCAGCTGGGGTAACGAAGTCGTACGCCCTAAAGCTATGAACGCATCGCCGTTCCGGCAAGTACGCCATGGAAGGAATCTGCTAGCCGGCCATCCAACCTCAAAACCCTGTTAGGGGAAGGAGGAGGTGCGATTGACGAAATGCTTTGGACAGCGAAAGGATTTTACTTTCTTCCCGACCGTGGAACAATATTGTTAATGAGGCACCCAGTGAAAAAATGCAGCATTGTATATATATATATATATATATATATATATATATATATATATATATATATATATATATATATATATATATATATATATATATACACGTGTGCAAATTCTAGGTTAATGATATGCATTGAAATAGTACACTTGGGGCAGGTATATGTGTGATGGGTGAGTAAAAATAGTGTTATAACCCTTTCTCAGCTAGTACGTACCTAGCCTCGATTACTCAGGCTCCGTGAGGTGGCAGCACTTTTCAGCGCTTCAATTCTGCCTGGGAAATTATTGGGCTGCCGATGTATCCGCCAGGGCGGCCTTACCCCCAGATTAGGGTAGAGACGCTGATTGGTTCGCAGGCCAACTATGAAATAAAATAATTAAAATAACTATATTCTTTTACAATGTAATGATATCCTATGAAAGTATTCAACATTGAACTTATATTATTAACACAAAACTAAATAAAAATAAAAATTTGCAGTTGTTTATAAAATAGGAATTACGTCAGGTGGCAGCATTGTTTAACCACACATATGGCGGTAAAATTAAAAGATTTAAACAAATTTAACAAGACTGCCATCCGAGAGTGAACTCCATATGGCAAGCGGGCTAGGAAGTCTCCGGTGGAATCCAACCCATATTAGCTATGTATATTTCTCCCTTCTGAGGTATTTGTAGATGCTGATTTTAAACAAATCACAGGGACTACTATGCTATGATCAGCTGTGTTTATTCCACAATTGGATAATATAGAAACAGGGTTTAGGCAAAACTCTTACTAAACTACTCGGTTAATGTGTAATCAGTAATAGCTACTTCACCCCAGTTAATACTTCTGAGAGTACTTACAAGAGTATTCTTGAAAGTACTCATACAAACACTAGAACTGCTCAGTCTTGTTCAAGTGATATGAACCCGTTAGTAAACAGCTTCCATGACAACCCAGAGCTGTTATACAAAAAGAACATCATAAATAGAAAATATGACACATGGATTGAATATCATAATATTAAATGTATTGATAAAATACATATTTACCACACAATGTTTGAACTTTCATTGAAAGAATTATTATAAAACGATACGCCCCTACATCTTCGACCCATTCTCGATAAGATGATCTTCTAGAACGTTGAGAATCAACAAGTGACAAAGGATCTTATAAAATTATCCAAAATGTAGTGTTCGGTGTCAATAATAATGTAGCTCTGTTATCATCAATATAAGACTTCATTCTAAATCTGCGTGGACAGCCTTTTTATCATCGCTAAACTGGCGTATGTTTTATGTTACACTGAAGCAAAGCACAATGTGTCGACTGTTCCGTTCACTCGGGAGAATGAAGGAAACAGACACGCATACAGTTCATAAGTTGAACAGTTGTGTTTTCATCACTTGTGAGAGCACTGTGATAATTATGATTGAAGCATGATGCAGATTTGCTTTGGCTACATGTACTTACATGTGGATGACTTGGTTCTCCACCTACAACTGTTGTACTATCTTGATACATCACAAGTCATGCACGTCCTACCACTGTCATGTCTGTCCAGTCTGTCATGTCATTCAATGGAGTCTCTACATATATGTGTCCAGTGGCTGCATTGAGACCGAAGAACGGCATATCTCTGACAGATGCAGTGTCTGAGTGTGTAGTTCCAAGGTATGGTCTAGATGTCGGATGTGATTGCATTCGACTTCTAGATGGCTATGTCAATATTTCTCTGATTATGCAACAATATAAATTCTCCTTAAAAAACTAATGACGTTGGCATCATTTTAATTATAAGAAACAAAATGTATAACCAATTATTATATGAATTAATGCATTGTTACTTGAAAGATAGTTTAAATGTAACTGGCGGCTATTCTCGTTCGTCGCTTCATCTGTATTAATAGACAGCAACTATAAATATAATACTACTAATAATTGTGCATAATGTCAATGACCCGCCAGTCAAATATGTTAATATGGAGAAAAAATATCAGTGATGTTTATGATGGTGCATGTCAAGTGTACGTACAATTGGTAACAAGATGTCGTTTACAGAATTTGAATATATTCAAAAGTTAGTCAAAGTCAAATAATGATGGCAATTTTAAATTTCTGAAAATTACGGGGCCCTGCAAATTGTACTGGACCCAAGATGGAAATGTAGGCCTACCTTAACTTTTATTATTTTCGTGTGAGACCTCTCATTGACCTATTTTTTATGCATATTATGAAAGCATATAATTTTATTAAACACACCTGTGCCCATTTGCATTAAAAACAAAAACATATTTATACAATATTCCTAAACTGTTTTGCAATCAAACAGCACAAAATGAAAATTGACATGTCATGTTAATTGATTCAAGTTATTTTACACATTATTGGTATATGTCTAGTAACAATTTCATACCAATTATGTTCTACCCTACATTGACATTTTGGGCTCCGATGTAGGCTTGTTTTGAAACATTGTTTTAATAATATATTAAATTGTACAAAGACATGAAACGTGTTTTGTTAAGAATGAACAAAATGCGTGCGTCATATACATAAGAAAATCGTCAAGTAGTCCCGAAACGGTTTCAAAAATATGCATTGTTGCGTCACTCGGTAATACGGTTGCAGTATTTCTCTGATATTGGAAGGTACTTGATGTTTATTTATTAGTCACATATATAACGAAACATCACGTGCAGAACTGGAGGAGAATGTTGTCTTTAGATATATTAAATGTCAGAGTATGCCTCACCAAAGGTGTCGCAAATGCTCTTTACAAATATTAACTATAGTTGCATTAAGCCATTAAGGATTACGCACGCATGTTCGATATGAAATGTTATGTCAAGGGTAACTATGCAAGTTAGAGAATAGCATTACGCGTTCTTACCTAAACGTCAGATGATCGTGATTTCAAAAGTGTTGATTCAACACGTAAAGTAGCCCTCCAATTTCAGAGGCATACTGCAAGAAGCCTAGATGTTCTACTGTGTGACGCAACAATGCATACTTTTGGAACCGTTTCCTACTTGACGATTTTCTTCTGTATGTGACGCGGTACAGTATATTAACTACATGTCTGCGGATCGACTTTTAAAGCATTTCCACCATTTGCGGTGCGAAAACGCATCGTAATGGGCGTTACGGTGTTTGTGGAACATTTTGGGACAATATTTATAATTCTAAAATACATCCCCGCGAAAAGACACTTAGTATGATGACTAATGGAGGTTCGGATTATTTGTAAGACAATTAATGTGTGTGTGTGTGTGTGTGTGTGTGTGTGTGTGTGTGTGTGTGTGTGTGTGTGTGTGTGTGTGTGTGTGTGTGTGTGTGTGTGTGTGTGTGTGTGTGTGTGTGTGTGTGTGTGTGTGTGTGTGTGTGTGTGTGTGTGTGTGTGTGTGTGTGTGTGTGTGTGTGTGTGTGTGTGTGTGTGTGTGTGTGTGTGTGTTTATATATATATATATATAAATATATATATATATATATATATATATATATATACATACATACATACATACATACATACATACATACATACATACATACATACATACATACATACATACATACATACATACATACATACATATATATATATAATATTATTTTATTTTAGTGGAATGGTCTGCATTATTAAGTCAGTCGTTCTGCACGTGATGCGAAAAAAAGACTTATAATAACAAAACATATAAATACACATTTGTAGTCATGTTGATTTTTTTTTTTTTTTTTATATTGAAAGACCACAACAAGAGGGTCAAAAAGACAAATGGAAGTTAAATGATCCAGAGTGAACTTGTTATGCAATATTGTATGGGCAGTGTAATAATAAAAATCTCCCAAGACACCTACTGTTTAATATATTAAAATGAAATCAAAACATAGACAATTGGAAATATTTTATGAAGTGTCACTGTCTGTATTGCTAGAGCTCTCTCTGATAACGTAATACACTTTATTATAATTTATGTATTTAATCATATGGAAGTGCAAACACGTTGAATTTGTTAGCACTTATATTTAAACATCCTTTGAAAAATGACAAATAAAATTTGCATTCTAGCCGCCAACATGCACAGGCTTTATTCTAATAAATTGCTATTAAAAAATAACGATTACGCAATTTCAAATTAGGTTATAAACAAACATACATTTTTAAACGTTAGATCAAGCAATAGGATCGTCTCCGATTAAGGACAGAAACAAGTAGCACGTTGTCGGTGAAAGGAGATCAACGTTAAACGGAACAATGCTGAGTGTTGCCAAAATATCGAGTCGTATTTCAGTATCTGCTACATCAAGCATTGTTCCTTCTCAACTTGCACCTATAATTATACCTTTTTCACTGAAGAAGAAGATATTGCTGCAATCTCGTCCTGAAAAGTTTGATTGCGATGGGCTGTATGGCCGTTTGCCGAAGAGCGGCGTTATGGAGACACGCTCAACGACCTTGGGCTTTGGACCTGGCAATGTTTGGCAACATCGTAAGCATGCTTCTTTTGCTACGTATACCATTTCGGCATCTAATATAAATAAGTATTTATTAAGACTACCGGTGACAATGTGGTAACATTAAATGAGTTTCTATAAGTCATACATAGACTAGACTCTAGAAGAATTCTAGAAGAATCGTGATGTCCGATGATTGACGCCGATGACGATGTCGATGATTCATTCGGCATCCAAAGATGTATCTTTGTAGCCAAACTCCTTACCCTTAGCCTTAGCCTTAAGACGTTAAGTGTTACAATTAGTTATACAACATAACGTTATTAATGTACGTGTGATAAGACAAGTAATAATTAATAAGATATTGCTAAAAGCTTATAAAAGACAAAGTAATCACCAGATATATATTGTTTGCTTTAATAAATTAATTGTATATATATACACAGTGAGTTTGAACTATAAAAAGCAGGTACATGTTATATGGTTGCTTGTCGTAGCTACGTTTGTGCATCGTCCAACTCCGTGTTCTGTTGGTATTGTGCCGCATTGATAATGTCACGGAATTTCGCGATGCGCGAACTTGAGTTTATTCAATCATCATCTTGTAAATTAGGTTATTACATATACAACCAAACTGAGAAAACGAAGCATAGCAGGATATAGGTAGTTTTGGGGTGCGCATGGATACTAAATATGAGATTATTCCTTATAACATTATTGTAACTATAATAAAGCTATGAAATATATTTTAAATTGATCAGTTACCAGAAGAGTTGAGATGGTGTTTGATTGAACAGATCTGCCAGTGAGGAAACGTGTATAGCGCTCAGAGCAGTTCTAAAGACTGCGTACTGCGCTGTATAAGAACTTACCTTTTAATTTATCGTTTGAAAATGTAAATAATTAAAACATTTATTTTTCAGGGCTGTACAGCACGCACAATGACTTACCTTTCCCTGACGAATCATTCGATAACTACCGACGTGACAGTACTAAATTTACCGAGCGTTCAAGAAGCCGCAGTGACATCTCACGAAAATTATTCACTTACGCGATGTTGGCAGGTTTGATATAATAACAATTACTTCTATTAATATTTCTCATGCTGACATTTTGTATATTTGATATGATTAAATTCATAAAATTTATTCTACATCACAAAATGTTAGTATTAATCAAATTATGCTTACTGAAAACTATTTAACTTACGTTATCATGTAGATTCCGAGAGCAAAACACAGTTTTAAAATAACAACGACAGTAAAACATTTCCTGGTGTTATAAAGTCATTAAAAAGAACTCGAAGGTTTTAGATGATAAACTATAGACCTATTAGCAAACCTCGTTTGGGCGTCTTCTATCACTTTTATTTAGTAATCCTGATATCCAGTTATTATTGCGCTGTATTTAAGACGAGTACAACAGTTTAACAAACTTGCAGCATGTACCGTGTGCTTCTCTCCACAAAGGTGGACTAGTTCCCGCAACCTATGGCGCCAAGACAGCCGTATTGCAGTACGTGATGAGTATGAGCGCAAGCGCCGATGTTCTGGCACTTTCCAAAGTAGAGATCAGACTGGACGACATCCCTGAAGGCACGAACCTGACACTGAAGTGGAGAAACAAGCCGCTGTTCGTTCGTCATCGTACCGTCGAGGAGATAGCGCGCATGGAGGCGGTGAACGTCTCGGAACTACGTGACCAAGAGACGGACGCCGACCGCGTGCAACGACCCGAGTGGCTGATAGTGCTCGGCATCTGCACTCATCTTGGTATGTCTGTCACACGCGTGTTGACGCATATATCATATATTGTCGCGCCACTGAGCTTGATCTTCGAGGATATCGGCGCATAAGAAGTCATTATTATTTTTATTATAAGCTTGTTTCAATAAAATTTAGTGTATCATCATCACTGTGCAGCCATACTGTCCCGTGGTTGGCCGGAGGCCTCAGCATGTTGCTTCCACATATGCCTATCTTGCGCTATCCTCTGCCAGGTGGTGCCCTTCTAGTTGTTATGTAGTTCCTGTCTCCGTCGTGCCGCCGGTCTTCCTCTAGGTCGTTTCCCTTCGTAAAGTTACCAGGTGGTAATACGCGATCTACATCGGTTTTCTCATATTCTACTGACGTGCCCTTTCCAGATCCAATTCCGTCTGTTTACTTGACGTTGCATACCTGTCAATATTAACCCCCTAGCTATAGTGGGGCTGTCTGGCAGTGTCTTCTGAAACCTCTCACCTCTTTGTCCATGTCTGTGTGGTGCGTTAAAACACAGGTGTAGTAATTACTTACGAATATATATATATATATATATATATATATATATATATATATATATATATGTTTGTGTGTATATATATATATATATATATATCCCGTGAAAAGAGTGCACGAATTGAGTCGTGAGCCACTCCACAGGGGACAATGTATATCTAAGAAGGTGTGCAAGGTAGTTACAATTAATATTGTATGTGATGTGGTTATTATTATTACCCCCTCTGATCGTTTTGTTTCTATCACGGACTTACATTTACTGGACTCCGAGTTGAAATGTATTTAAAATATAAACCCGTGGTTTCTGCACTCAGGTTGTGTGCCGCTGGCGAACGCGGGCGAGTACGAGGGCGGCTACTACTGCCCCTGCCACGGCTCGCACTACGACGCTTCAGGGCGCATCAGGAAAGGACCAGCACCCACGAATATGGAGATTCCGGAATACTTGTTCACTGGTGATACCACTGTCGTCGTAGGATAACAGCAGACAACTCTTGTGTATCAAACCCATGACGTTACCTTGTAGCTTTACACCATTTGAAATAAACACTTGGACATCGCTACAATTACCAACAGATTATTGCGACAGTAACATGCGTTTAAGTTGATGTCAACTTTTCAGTGGTTGACATTGGCGGGCAAATACGTCTGATATTTTACGTCCAACCAAATGTGTTCGTGTAAAGTCGAAATTTGATCTGCACAGTTCAGTTTGGTGTGTGCCACTTATCCCACTTCTCCTATGTTTCTTGCCAGAGGCAGAGCAATAAATGTATCATTGCTGATTATCCTTTCAGCTGTCCACTTTGCTGTGTAATCACCGCAAGTATTCATATATCAAGACTAAAATAATTTAATACCCAGTCCACGTGATCTCATTGACTACATTGAGGATATCAGTGGAGCAACTGTGAACCAGTATGCGGTGCGACTGTCGGGGTCGAACAATGATAATGTGTATTCATACATCATGATACATGTAACAGTTACACGCATATGCATTGACTTTCTGCATGATGTCGTTTTTGTCCACTATACGTACACTTACCCATCAGACATTAATTGATGCAGTTAAATTAGTCAAATGTACTGATGTAATTCAAATGTACTAATGTAATTCAAAGCTAGCACCACCCCCAATTGCTCTGAAGCGCTCAACATATCAGAAATTACAGCACTGTTAGTATGGACATACACATACAATTATATCCATCACCACATTCAGCCAAGTATTCTTTCATACAGATAAGTGAACAGGAGGAATAGAGTGATCAATCTGGCCAGGCATTCGAAACGGCAGCAAGGGATTTCGATATACTGGCACACAAAAACAACTGCAGAAACTATCAACTAAAGTGTGACATTGAGCAGGCAGAATGTGTTCACGACACTGTTGCATTGTGCTCGCCGTGGGAGGAATGCGGCCGAATGCCAGACGAAGGTGTTAGCGGCAATGTCTCAAATCCAATCTGAAGACAACTGACTATATTTTCTTTCTTTATGACTCCCGCTGAATTATCAAAATATTTGCCACACAATCACCGATACTTGCTGCAGTGAGTGCCACAGGTAAATGATGGACAAAACCGCAGGTATAAAGCGCTTTGGCAGGATGCAGAGCTGTTATAAGGGAATGCACCTGATTATAATCAATACTCATACAGGTAACATCATTATTTACCTGACATACCTAGCGTGGGAGTAAATCACTTGAGATGTTTCACGCAGTGATACGTTCTATTTCCATCGACAGGTTTCTAAGTATAGCGATCGCGTGCAATAAAGGATGGCACACACAGGTATAATTGGGTGGTTGCTGTACTGCTGTACGCCAGGTATGTAAGGTAGTGGCACTTGCATCCAGGATCTGGATATCGGTACTGAAAGCGAACAATCTACTCTGTGCTGGCAAACGCCTCGGAACATATGTTATTCTAGTGTAGGTTTGTAAAACTAATGTCCCGTGCCTTGTTAAAAGTGCACTTTTCTATGTCAGGTGATCTGCAGAACTGATTCATCAGGAGCTGAAGGACGCGCATGAACATGAGGGCAATCGTCAAGCATGTGATGGGATCGTTTCCTAGAAAGACCCTTCTCGCGTATATATTCCTAACCTGCGTTTGAAGAAGTCATCCTCTCACAGGAGCCAAAGTGATTTCAGAACAAGCAGAGTCGCAATTAACGTGATATTTGCAGCTCGCTAACTCAAAAACAAAATCCAGGAGCAGAACCACGATCTCTACTACACCAAGTGTGTCGATAGAACCACGATCTCTACTACACCAAGTGTGTCGATACAACCACGATCTCTACTACACCAAGTGTGTCGATCTGATCACAACCAACCGCGATAGCCTCTGGAAAATAAAGACAAAGGTGGGTTGTCCTGACGTGTTCCGCGGCATGGTCAGATTGCTTCACGAGGGCATGCAAGCTCAGGTATTGAACGACAACGATGCCTCCGCTGTTTTATACCCAGTTAGCAACGATAGTGTGCTGGGAACTACTCTCATCCAACTATCGTACTAATGGAAGGATGTTCAAGCTGAGAAGACCTCGGTGGAACACAATGGTATTATAGATTGCATGACGTTATCCGTCCTTTCATCTTCGCTGACGATTGTATGCGCTCTCAATAGCGGATTTTTGGGTAAAGAATGCAGAATTATTACATGGACATACCAGCCAACATGGCCTTATAACTAACTCGGAGAAATCTACATTATGCATCAGCCAGCCCTCCCCCAGCAGACAGAATGTGGAGCCAGACAACATTGTGAAAGAACTGAAAGTAGAAGTGTTAAGTCACTTAGTCGAGGGTTATCCCCACTGATGACGAGAGCCATTGATTTTATGCGTTTGAAAGATTACATGTGACAGTGTGGGAACGAAGAGAAATAATCTATATACACACGCACACTCGCGCACGCACTTGTATCACATAGCGCTTCTCGTGGGGCTAAGACAGGTTAGATCTACACACCACACTGTGTTAAATAAAAAAAAAGTGTTAACTTACTACAACGATAGTATCATTGGTTGTCTACCTTGATTTACCTTGAATCCTCTTCTACTACGTAGTCGAGGAGTTACCGAGGAAGGAGTCAATCGCTGACTCGTGTAATCCTCCGTCATATTTCGCGGATACTTTTCAATGTGACAATTAAATTGGTTGACGCTTGCGGACATAACAGTTTAGTATGCAATGGAAGTTTTACATCGTTGTCCGCAGTACAGTGAAGTCGTATTCCGCATTAATCCAATAACAATTGCACTGTAGAAGTGGGCGTCAGTGGCGGAATGGTGAATTGTGACAGTGACGTCATTTCCGCGGTAACGGGCTGTTTTACTCCCGGGGCAGCGTCCGTCGGACGGCGCCACTGGTCACCGCGAAAAGGCGTCGTTAGAGTTTATACGGTTTGCAATGCGATATGAATCAGAAACCAATCTGAAGGAACTGAAACTAGAAGTGGTAGATATAAGTTCACTTACTCCAGGTTTATTTATATTGATGACATATACATTAATTCGTTGGGTTTGGAAGATTGCACGCCGCAGTGTGAGAACGAAGAGTAGATGATTATAGATGATTCATCTATACACGCACGCACGCACGCACGCACGCACGCACGCACGCACGCACGCACGCACGCACGCACGCACGCACGCACGCACGCGTGCTGGTAATTTAGCAGCCGTCATGATTAGACCCTACGACCCATCTTCATATTGGGCGTCTGTGAATGCCTCTGGCCGGCCACCACATCCCTCACGCTACATCTCCCAAACCTACTGACAAAGACAATGACAAATAGGGGCCTACCGACATGTAGTCACTTACTCTGATGAAACAATAATTAAACATTCCTACCTTAGCAAAGATAATGAGGCGTTGGCCAGTAACTTCACAACACGTAACGTTGCCGGTTATTGCAATTTATAAATTAAGTGTAGGAAGTGGCATTTACCCAGTGCAAAATCGACTACCAGGTAGATTCATTGCTTTGGTAAAGGCTACAGCCGGGGCAAACGCTTGAGGAAAGTCGAAGGGGTGAAGGGAGATAGCCGCATACCACGTAAATTTAAAAAGGAAATGTGCTCAGCTCGTGTGTTACCCCGGCATACACGAATGCACTTGACGTTGATGGCACTAACAGAGAAACAACAGAAGAAGGTACAGGTTTGAGAAAAAATAACCTGGTAAGAAGCATTGTGGGAGTTTAGAGAGCTGATAAGAGAAGAACAGATGAAATGAGAGTGGAGGTTGGAGTGAAGGAAAATGTTATAAAAAATGGGAGATGCAAAACTGGCAAAGAGCAGATGCCCAGAAAGTGGAGGGGAAAAGGGAGACGAGGAAGACCAACATTGCGATGGGGGTTGCATTAAAAATAACTTAGAAAGGGAGGGAGAAGAATGGAGAAAAAAGCAACAGATGCTGTCACCTCTTGGGTTGCAGCCAGCGAAGAAGTGGAGAATTCCTTTTTCTTTGCGAAAGTGTAGGCCTGTAGGCAGGCTTATACCCTCCGTACTTTGCGACTCTATGAATAAGGCAGCCAGTTATTGTTCCTCCGTTCCCCATCCTCCTAATTTTCAGAGATTTGTATTGTGGTCACGTAAGCGGATGAGCATCGACGGCGTGGTGTGCTTTTGAGTGAAGCACGCGGACTCGGGCATCAAATCCCGGTGCTGGTTGCGGACACTGCCTCCATTCACCACCAACATTCAGATTACATATTATTCGATCAGCCGATCCACGAAATTACCACTATATTATGGTGTATCTCATAGCAACGGACCATATCAGCAGAAAACTCAGCACACACACGCGAACAGGCTTATTGTATTATATATTTCCTATACACCAACGTGAACAGTGTGAAATATTGTTCTAGACACTTCTGGTAAATACGAGAAACTGTATTCGTGTTTACAGAGCACAATTGAACATCCCCTGTAGGGGAAACATGTACTGCACCGGACAGGCACTGGTGAAGCCACTAGGGAGTGATTTACGTTGAGGAAACGATTGCTGGGAGGTATCAATGTGATCACGATCGTCTCACTGTCTCTCGGATGCTGGCTAGTCCGGCAACCATGTAGCCAACTTCCAACTGGTGTCTGATGCCAATCAGGGAAATTTACCCACTCTGGCCAAGTGTGACGTTGTACTACTCTAGTGTCTAAACGACAAACACGCCTGTACATTAATTGACACCGCTGTTGAATACGATAGACAAAAGAAAGTCACAACACAAAGTACACAACAATAAATTTTAATAGACCTGGCAGTGACGTGAGTAATAAAGTCATACTAGAATACCACTACATTCACAACTGTGTTAAGTGGTGAAACGCAGGCAATCTTAAGAACAACTGCGGGAGTAAATTCAAATAAATTAAGCAGATTTTGAAATAACAACAACTGACATCTTGGAATGTCAAAGCATTGAACACAGCCTGTCGAGTTTGCTTAACGATCAAATCAATTACATCAAACATTGATAACTGCAGTAAGATGTTTATAAAATTTAAACAAGACATTATAAGGTGTAAACACACAGTGCAAGTGTAACGCACTTTAATCAGATGTAAGCTTTCAATAGAAATCTATTCCTGAGGTCAGCCGGAAGAGTACATCAGTTAACCCACATTGTAGCTGCCTTGGCATCGCATCGTCACAGTTTGTTTGGGGTGAATGTGCATGTCGTTAATAGAAGCAGTTTATTATGTAACCTCGCTACCAATCACTGAAATACAATAGCAAACATGTATTAAGAAGCAAGTAATGATACCAAATGCCATCCCTTATACAGGCAAACAGGACGTCGTCATTAATGAAATGTGCCCGTGTGTCAGTGCAAGGGGCTGAAAGTATCTCCCTGCCAGAAGTGTCTCCCTGGGTACCTGCACACATGGTAAACATGTCCACCTTTAACCACTGTTTCCACGTTCAACCATTAGTCGTGTTACCGTGCAGTGTTAGTTCGTAATTTTAATATTAGTGTTTTATTATTTCTTTCAACGTTTTTTTCACATTTCATCTATATGCTATATATATTATAAAGTGTTTAACAATGTAATGATTATAAAACGTCTTTATGTTATAACAACTAAAATGTTAAATTAATTAATTAAATTCAAACCGACTTCTCACTCAGTCCTCGTAGGGACTTACTTCTGGCCCGCTGTTAGTGAGTAGGAACTTACTTCTGGCCCACTATCAGTGAGTAGGGACTTACTTCTGGCCCACTATCAGTGAGTAGGAAGTTACTTCTGGCCCACTATCAGTGAGTAGGGACTTACTTCTGGCCCACTATCAGTGAGTAGGGACTTACTCCTGGCCCACTATCAGTGAGTAGGGACTTACTTCTGGCCCACTATCAGTGAGTAGGAACTTACTTCTGGCCCACTATCAGTGAGTAGGGACTTACTTCTGGCCCACTATCAGTGAGTAGGGACTTACTTCTGGCCCACTATCAGTGAGTAGGAAGTTACTTCTGGCCCACTATCAGTGAGTAGGGACTTACTTCTGGCCCACTATCAGTGAGTAGGGACTTACTCCTGGCCCACTATCAGTGAGTAGGGACTTACTTCTGGCCCACTATCAGTGAGTAGGGACTTACTCCTGGCCCACTATCAGTGAGTAGGAACTTACTTCTGGCCCACTATCAGTGAGTAGGAACTTACTTCTGGCCCACTATCAGTGAGTAGGGACTTACTTCTGGCCCACTATCAGTGAGTAGGAACTTACTTCTGGCCCACTATCAGTGAGTAGGAACTTACTTCTGGCCCACTATCAGTGAGTAGGGACTTACTCCTGGCCCAATGTCATTGAGTAGGAACTTACTTCTGGCCCACTATCAGTGAGTAGGAACTTACTTCTGGCCCACTATCAGTGAGTAGGGACTTACTTCTGGCCCACTATCAGTGAGTAGGAACTTACTCCTGGCCCACTATCAGTGAGTAGGAACTTACTTCTGGCCCAATGTCATTGAGTAGGAACTTACTTCTGGCCCACTATCAGTGAGTAGGGACTTACTTCTGGCCCACTATCAGTGAGTAGGAACTTACTCCTGGCCCACTATCAGTGAGTAGGAACTTACTTCTGGCCCACTATCAGTGAGTAGGGACTTACTCCTGGCCCACTATCAGTGAGTAGGAACTTACTTCTGGCCCACTATCAGTGAGTAGGGACTTACTCCTGGCCCACTATCAGTGAGTAGGGACTTACTTCTGGCCCACTATCAGTGAGTAGGAACTTACTCCTGGCCCACTATCAGTGAGTAGGAACTTACTTCTGGCCCACTATCAGTGAGTAGGGACTTACTCCTGGCCCACTATCAGTGAGTAGGGACTTACTTCTGGCCCACTATCAGTGAGTAGGGACTTACTTCTGGCCCACTATCAGTGAGTAGGAACTTACTCCTGGCCCACTATCAGTGAGTAGGAACTTACTTCTGGCCCACTATCAGTGAGTAGGGACTTACTCCTGGCCCACTATCAGTGAGTAGGGACTTACTTCTGGCCCACTATCAGTGAGTAGGGACTTACTTCTGGCCCACTATCAGTGAGTAGGAACTTACTTCTGGCCCACTATCAGTGAGTAGGAACTTACTTCTGGCCCACTATCAGTGAGTAGGGACTTACTCCTGGCCCACTATCAGTGAGTAGGGACTTACTTCTGGCCCACTATCAGTGAGTTTTTATCGTGCTACATATGTGTATAACATTACATGACACAAACTGAATGTCCTGTGACATATGTAATATGGCAGCTATAAAAAGTATGTAACAGAATAAATTTGGTTACATTCACATTCCACCAAGAGCAGCAAAGACTTCTTCCATAGCTAAATGTTTCTTCCTCCAGGATAGATTCAGCAGACTTCTCCCCCTCCTTGGTCTTATTCACATCCCCCTCTAGCGCAGACTTCTTCCATTGCCTGGTTCGCCTGTTTCACACCATTCTTTGCAGCATGCTTGATCAATCTGTGAGCCTCCCTGTACAGATATGACAGGCAATTATTATAGTTGTATCTGACAACATAATGTATAAGTAAGAATAACGATTTTCAACTCTGAATTTACAATAATGTGTCCCATAGATGAGCGATCATTGGGAAAGGTAAGGAGAGAGCGATCACTCATTTAAAAAGTATGTTTATGAAAAATAGCAATTAATAATATTATTCTGGTTCTGTTATCACGCCAGGTATAATTTATATGATGAACCAGACATTTGTAAAGAACACCGATGAGATTACTGGACATTCTTCATGATTGTTAGTTTTACCCAAGGCGTTTCTCATCTGCCAGTTCATCAAGAGGCTAGCTGGTAGACCCACAGGACATAACCCAAATTAGTGGGGCAAATACCATGTATAAGTTATAAAGGAGGCATCAAGACTGTTTAAGTTCGAACAAGAAGAACACAAGAAAGATGTGAAGAACGTACCAAATACAAAGACAAGAGTGCTGAGGCACCGAGCAACTACCTGGACCCACACGAATACGAATTATGTCATCTGAACACATCAGTTGTAATGATGAAGACATCTTCAGTTGAAAAGGACAACATACACTGATATCATGGGCTGCTGTGGCAGTACCATCTTACAGTACCCCTGGCACACCCTTAGGAAAACTCCTCTTTTAACCTCAGCCAATTAAATCACTCACAAAAAGTGTGTTCTGCCTCTGGTCGTGTTACTTAATTTTGAGTGATTTCAGCCACATGCTGCTCGTATTACATGCAATTAGGATTGGAAGTTTAGCTTAGGATGTAAATGGGTCATTATACACTGTATTGGGATTCTCACCAGTCGTGTAACCGTCTTCCAATTGGAACAGTATTTCCGCTCTTATCACGGCTGACACAGTAGTGACTGGTAAAGGCATCTGCTATGATTTTATAGTTCGACTCCGCTCACTTCCACGGTTTGCAGAGATGATCAGCCAGGGGTCCTGTAGCGCTGCGCAGCGACCCCTGGCTAGTGAGGATGACTTGAATCATTTTACATTTAAATATGGTAA
Organism: Oasisia sp. SBJ-2009; assembly: GCA_964017155.1. Taxonomy (NCBI): domain Eukaryota; kingdom Metazoa; phylum Annelida; class Polychaeta; order Sabellida; family Siboglinidae; genus Oasisia; species Oasisia sp. SBJ-2009. The sequence goes on from OZ024862.1 coordinate 15,325,923, forward strand.
CACTGTATTGGGTGTGGACTGGGGTTGAGAAGTATATTGTTAAGACTTTTGGTACACACCCTGGTTCCAGGAGATCCGTTCGAATTCCCTGCAGATGACCAACAGCGACGTTGTAGGAGGCGTGTGGATGACCCTGGTCAGCTGCCTTCCTGTAGCACGGGTCAGAACTCTCAACAATGTGGTACAATAATCATCAGATTCACCCTACATTAACACTGTTCCATGTGTGTGAACAAATGGCTGAATTATTGGAATCAAACAAATATTACATCATTATTTAAAAGTGTTCTGATATACAGCTACGACAATCCTAGATGCTGACTACATAATTTTATTCATTTGTGAATTTTGTTTTATTTTGTTAATTAAATATACCGCTTATTTAATGGCTAGATTTTTAAATTCATAGCACACGTCACTGATGGTTTGGAAGCTTTTTTACCAGAACAATATTTATTACAGTGATGAATGGAAGACCTACTTGAACCAGTGCATTGCAATGTGGTGATCCTTTTCGACTCCAGCACCTAGAAGACACACATAACATATCAGTCAGTACTCAAATTATTTCAAAGTTATTGCTTATTGCACTGGAGAATAAAATTGTTCTGCTAAAACCATGTTTCTGTTAATGATTATGATATTTCTCAATTAAATCTTCACTTAGTGAGTGCTACCATGATCGTTTTCACTGGAATGTGACCAAACCTCCAATTAATTACACTGGAATTAAAAAAAGTATTGTTAGCATAATTATGAATGCTGTAAATTGACCAAACGTCAAACACTCTACATTTGAATTCCACACCCGCCTCAAATCAAATGTTTTCAGGGTACAACTATACATTGTAGTAGCTATGCTTGTTTGAAGATGTCCGGGGTTAAAAATATAAAGCAGAGAAAATTTGCTTCAAAGCTGAGAAAGACAAAAACAATTATATTTAGTGATCAAGTGTATAGTCAAAATATCACAACTGAAGCATTGTGTAAACCAAAGCTGTAGGTCATCTCACTCCTATCATACACCACAGACAGCATAAGTTGTGTGCAGTTCTGTAGATAATATGAACAAGTTTGCAACAGTAAGTGGCCACAGTGAAATATGTTCTTCTCTTGAATTCTAAAGACTAATGTACACATCAGTAACGTGTCCGAGGCAGCCAGTGTTTGACGTCACCAACCACCAGGATGTGATTGTCATACATTCAACACATCACAATTTAAAACATTTAGTTATTATGAGAGCATTATTAAACATAACTAAACTGAAAATAATGCTACATTTATACATACTTCATTTTCAGCAAATAAATATCATACTTCTGATGGCTTTAAATTATTAAAATACCAATTTAGGTCAAATGTACTGCTTTTTGTTCCTTGTCGCATCGACACCATTAAGAAATAATGAAGGCATGAATGACAGTTTTAGTTTGCGCAGCCAGACTCACCATGAAGGTATCTCTGTCCGACCTGATGCTGGGCGGGTGCATAGCCCAATTTCGCATAACCATGAGTTATGTGAAAATGAACATTGTCGAAGTAGAAATAGCAGTACAGAGCGAATGACAACGTTCCGATGACTACCACCGCCTGCAATTGCAACACGGAACATGGGTTACTTACACAATGAAAGAGAGTATGAAACACTAACATGTGTTAATAATCAAAAAATTACAATCATTTTGTAGTAAATTATATTATATAAATGTTAATCAATAAAGCTAAGTACTACTAATTACATAAAAAAATACTGAATGTACTGCAATTAATTAAAATAATTATAAAAGCTGCTAGAATTTCAACAAAAAAACAATTGTTTTATACAAACCAAATGCCATTAAATAATTCATGCACATTAATGTTTTTTTAATAACTTATATTCAGTCCAGTGTCTCCAATTTCCAAATCACAATACTGACTTTAATATAATAATATTTCTCAAATTATGACAACTCTAATCATTACACAATAGACCAGATCAAACCAATGACTTGATGTTATTTATATGAATAAATAAAATACAATCCGACTGTAAAGAATGAAAGTATGTTTATGTAAATATGACCATAAAGTATGAAAACATCATAGTGATATTTAGTTACCTGTTGTCAACGTATGTTAACGGTTCTATGCATTTCTGTTGTCACCAACATAACAAAACAAACAAAAGTAAATCATTCAACAAACACAAGAAATGCATAAACAAAAGTATTGTGAATACAAATAAGGCAACATCATGAACATATTGTTGTGTTACTGTTTTGATGTACATGTAAATTTTATAAATTAAAAATAAAACATCAACCATTGTCTTTATCTACTGCCATTTTTTAAAAACTGGTAATAAAATTTGTATTGGAAGCATTTAACATAAATACAATATAAAAACAGGACAACACTTAAAAATATATAATTTTAAATCATAGGCTAAGTATAAATGTACAGTGTTTTTCGAGGGTTATGAAATCAGAAAAAGGAATATGTGCATAAATTCTACACACGCATGCATGCACACACACATATATTTGAATGACGGAATGGAATAAATCCATGCATGCATATTTAATCAGTAAGTCAGAGTTACACCCTTAAAACAACAGCAGGACAAATTAGTATATCTCTCTTAGTATATACTACCTAGGGGTAAGCAGATGTAGGCTAATTTGACAGAGTGCCAGCATGAGTTGAATTATTGATCCTGTGCAATCAACAGTGTGGCTTCCTGTAGCCAAGTCACATGACATGGCAGTGGTGTTGGCTGTTATTGACTGCCAGCTGTAATGTATCAAATATGAATGAAGGCCATTCTATTAGTGCCGTTGTTGTGAGGCAGTCATGCATGGCCATGTTCCAGCGACTGCCACGTCACGGTCTAGGGAATTCTGCAGCCAAAGCATCATTCAGATGATGCACACGCCAGGCATTCTGTTTCTGTGCATTTTAGGCACATGCTGACATAATTTTCAATATTTTTTGCTACTAAAAATGTGTGACTGATTTGCATGAATTCAATATGAATTTATGAAAAGTTATATGGGCTTACATTTCAGAAAGCAATATTTGTGTAATTATACCTTGCAACATTGTTAATTAAGCAAGTTTGCATTATTTTACTAAACCAGTAAACAACCGTATATAATCAATGTTTATCAACATACATTGGTACAGACAGCTTTGTTGTTCAAAAATTACCAATTATTATACATAAAAACATTCATTAGTCTTTACTTTGCTCTAATTTGTGTAATTTTCAGATAATTTTACAAATTTAATTAACAGTAGTGTAGGTGTACTATTGTACTTTGTACATGATTTAACCAGTTCAATGTCTGAGTTGTAGTTGTAGCTGACACCCCAGTATGAGCGTCAGACCACTGTATACCAGAACTACATAACATTTTGGGAATTTCTGTAGAAAAAAAACAGTAGAAAAATCGAGTGAAATTATGTCTAAGCCATTATTTTAATGGGACACACTTTCCTTGCAAAGTTTCAAAATATATAATAATCAAAAATCATAGCTATGTTAAAACTGTGTTACATACAGGTGTGAACTTGTACTGCACTACTCTGAGCAGAGCTGCCAATCACTTAACTGTGTCTTTGGCCAAGCAACAATGTATCATTGTAATATGGCACCAGACTATATTGGGCTATTATGAGTCATCTCTGAGATTATTCTACAAGTTCTCAGCCCTTCATCATACATGTGGTTCTAGAAAAAAATAACACTACATGCAGGTCTGTTTTGTGAGCAACAAAGGCATTTCATTACGAAATTCCTGGCTAATTTAACAAACAGAAATAGTATTGCCCCATCAATCATTACTTGCAACTACGCCGTCTACGGATATTAATTATGTAAGTATTCCTGACTGGGAAAAATGCCCACTGAAGGGAGATGTTTGTGGCTTTAATATCATCAACATGCAAAACTGTATATTTCATTATGATACAACATTATCTTTGCACCTCACTTAGTGACTTAATAATATATTTTCAGTTTGCTTTTATGATTTGTTATATATTTCATTTATAAAAAACATCCAATATTAAAAATTCTATAGAATATACTTCATGACTAACTTATTTGACCCTACCAAGTCGAAGGCTACCACACACGTACATGTCATATTTTAGTAGGTACCACTAAATATATAATTATAATTCAACAAAGACGTGACTAACAAATGAAACGTATTTGATTTTGCGTCAGAAGCCCCAGCGCTAGACTGCTATTGCTTGGCCCATATTCTTCCATCGCGCAATTCCGTGGCACCTTGGAATTGTGTTCGCTTTGTGATTACCCTGACATACCAAAAATGTTTATTAATAATTGTGTCTGCCAACTTAACACAAACATAACTTTTCACACAAAAAGTCAAACATAAGAGAGAGATAACTGAACAGCAGTCAACACAATACCAAAGTTCAAACATTCCACGGTCCATCATCCTGACCTCAGTCACGCGAATCCATAACGGCTCAGGCTTCTTGCGCCTCGCCAAATACACTTTTCCGCCATACGGTAGATTGGGGTCCCAATCCTTGTGTTTCAATTGTTCTTGTTCCTTGTTGTCATCATCCTTTTTGTTACTACGATGTCTGACGCCACCTTCTTCGGCCAAAAGAGGAGTTTTATCATCTTCGTTTAGCGTCATGTTTACCGGTTGTCGTGGACGAAAATCGATTTTTAGCGACCAAGCGTCGTCAATTATCGGATTAACACGGACCGCCAACATACATCGGCAACCCACCAACTAGCTTGCACGTTACGGCATCTTAGTTGCGAAATTCTCCGAAGTTGAGTTCAAGATTTACTTGATTTACTTTATTTCAACCTTTTCATTCCATGTTGGATCTATTGCTGTCTTTTTATTTATTTATTGTTAATATTATAGTCCGATGGCGATCCCAGGGCATACAATTAGCCATGTTAGTTGCCTGGTTTGTGCACCAGGGGCGTTCGCAAAAGCCAATATCAAGGAAATGGCTCTTTCAAAGGAAGAGTACCTTAAACGTTATTTATCAGGCTCATCATCGAATGATAAAAAGAAGAAAAAACATAGACCTGTATTACACAAAAACCGCAGGTGTGTAACCACGTACAACTGTCTGGAATTTTTTTAAAGACGCGAACACCTTATTATCGCCCGTCAGTTCATTACAATTTACAAACTACAATGCTGATCAGATAGACTAGTGTAGTGACACGTTCAACATCTACTGTGATTATTTGGACCGTTCGGCAACGTTTTATTAACTCATTATTCTGTATATTGGGGGGTATGCACTTATGTAGAAGTCGGACCCACCTCAATTTTGCCATTATAACTGTATTTTTGACAACATTTGATACTTGATTTTGTTAATTCAATCAATTATAATCATCTTGCGCATATTTATGTTTTATATACAGCGCGTCTTGGCATACTTTTTTGAGGTCGAAAAGACAGCGCGATTTGTGCCAGTCGCAAGCGCAGCGGTGCATTTATTACTGCGCCGTGCACATGGATTGAGCAATAAACAGTTCGTTTATGCCGACCGCGCTGTATTTTCGACCTCAAAAGTCTGCTAAGACGCGCTGTTTATAAAACAAATATGCGCAAGATTATGTTAAATTATTGAATTAACCAAATAAAGTATCAAATGTTGGCAAAGATACAGTTATGATGGCAAAACTGAGGTGGGTCCGAGTCTGCATAAGTGCCATTGTTATGCTATTTTGAATAACATTGTTATGCTATTTTGAATAACAAACCATCAACTAACCCCCAGCTAGCAAGTCTTTTCACACAAGTCACAAGACATCCCAGGCCAGGGCCTCAGTCTCACTCACTCATTCAGGTCATTGGCTTCCAATTTTTTGGTAACCCATTTTTTTATGTAAAGTACAACTACCCGATCATTGTATTATGTCCTAGTTGAGCATGCTGAATTCGTGCAAGAATAGAGGCAGCAAGTATGGGACTCGTCTCATCTATGTAGTATGTTTACAAAATTAGCTTGACTGAAGAACTTCCCCAACAATAATGATCGTCGAAAATAAGCATTGACTAAAGTCACATATTCAATGTCTGATGCCATTTAGGTCATCCACTTTTTACGCTATTTTGCTAACTCAAAAACTTGGGCAGTTTGAAAAAAATGTGTGAAACTCAGAAAAGTTGAATAGCAACAATGCATTGTCAATAATGTTAGTCCTTCAAATTGAATATGTTTCAAAAGTATCCTCCAGAGAGCGCCTCTGGAATAGGACTATAATATTTTGAGGCAGGTTTGGCGGACTTGAGGTTGAAAGGGTTAACATTTTGTTCCAGATGCTCAATTTCATTCAAATGCATGATTTGGAAACAGCAGGCTAATAAATTAGTGTCATCTGAAAAAATCAGATGCTCATTTCTTTTTCATTCAACTCCAGCTCCAATATTCCTTTTGCTAAAAAAATGTAAATTCCCGCTAACAATTCCTTTTTTTCAAAATCTTTTTATCGAATATCATCATTTCAAGATGGATACTATTGAGACAGTGATAGGACTCATGCGTCAACATTGTTTTATGGCTTCATTGGATCTCTCCAATGCATATTTCTCAATCCCAATTGCAGAAACTAATCGTTGTTTCTTAAAATTCGAATGGAAGGATGAGTTGTACCAATTTACAGTAATGCCAAATGGTTTATACGCGCTCCAGAATTGGATTGGAATTGATCAATTCCAATTTCTTTGGAATTGACCCCATGCCTGATACCAATTTTAAATTCTCACTGCCTTTGTTATTGGGCTTTGTCTATGAAGGATGTATTCAATTAATCTGATGCAGGTCGATAGTTCTGTTTTAGTCATTTTCATTTATATGTCTTGTCTACTGTTGGTAGAAGTCACATTTTTATTATGCTTTTGAAGATGAAGCAATGCTATGAAATAATTGACGTGACATTAATGCTTTCTTGCTTTGTAGAATAAAAATAGTTGATGATGACGTGGACTTTAAAGCACTGGCAGCGTCTGACTCCGAGAAGGACATCGAGGAGTACTTCCAAGAAAACAAGCCAACAGTCGCAGAATTCATCGACGAACGGCCTCAAGAGTTGCAGCAACTGGAGAAATACAGACAGAACAAAAAATGGAAGTTAATCAACAAAAACAAAGGTTAAACATTTTTGGTAAACCATTTCATAGCACATGTTTTCACCCAGTCTTGTCACTCTCTTTTCACATTTTGGCTCAATATTGAGTAATTACACTTCTTCGCTGTTTCCCTATTTGTCATGCTGGCTGGTTACAAATAACAGGCTGCAAAACTGAATGTGTCCAGCCAATTGAAGTGTATTGCTTACTTAATATAAAGTGACTGTTTTTATGTTGGCATGAATGCTGTCAATTTCAGCATAACAATGTTTACCTCAATTTGTGATGAAACAATATCAGCCCCCATTCCAATGCTATGTTAGCTGACAATTTTGAAGAGACAGTTTTGTATATTTGGACCGAAGGTCCAGTGGACTTACAGCATCTGCTGCACACCATCTGCCATTAGCTCCCTATCTCAGAAACCATATAATATGTACATATATTTATTTTATTTGGCATATACCTATCTTGGGGCACTGCTACTGTGCACAAGAAATTTATATTTGATTGGATCATTTTGAATGCCTCAAAACTGCTATAAAAAAAAGGATTTTCAAAACTCTGATGTAACTTTTTCTCTGATTTTGCAGGTGTATCTAGGTAATATTTTGCAGGTGTACATAGGTAATATACAATAATATATTTGAGTGAATGTTTTAAGAGCACCTCCCAAATAAAAACTGCATATCCACAGTCAATAAGCTGTGTATTGAAGGCTGCCCCACTGCCAAAGCATAGCTAATTGGAATTCCATCTGTAGCAGGCTAGTGGCAGCTGTTTCTGCAGATTTTAATTATTCTGTATCTTCAAAATTATTAATTTTCTGTAAATGCAAGTTGAGTTTATGTTGGTGCTTAGTTAGTTGTCTTTAAAATGGTGTGGGTATTGGTGTTTTGTCACCTGTAGGTGACAAACATGAAATTAGTACCACAGTAGTCTGAAGATGTATGCCTGGTAGTATGAAATATCGTACACTTTGTTGGTATCAACTGCATTCTGTTCATTGGGCTGACTGAATGGTGGAAGTAGTTCAAGTAGATAACTCCATCTTGACTAAAATCACTAATGACCAGGCCTGTCAGTGCATACACACAATTTGGATGTGTTTCCTGTAATTAGTAAGTAGCCAGAGAAAATATCAATTACCCCGGTAGGTGATTATGGTGAAGAGACTAGGCAGTGACTATGATTCACCAAAGCACATTTCATTCATTATTACAAACTCACTATGATATAGTCCAAAGAACGTCAGGTCCTCTTGGCCCATTTTGTACTGGTACTGTTGTGGCAATATAAGCATTGTCCAGAGTAAGTTCTACATGCGGGGAATTCCAGTGAAAAACTTTGGTTTGTTTTATGTTTCAGAGCTGGCATCCCATGACAAAAAACGTGAACAAGATTCTGAGTCGGAAGATCATTCAGGTTCTGACAGACTTGGGTTTGATACATCTCCTCATAGAAAGTCTACACAAGATTCTGGGTCTAACCATTCTTCTCTGAGAAGGAAAAGAAATGATTCAGATTCTGATGGCTCACTTCCAAGAAGACATGACTCCGATTCTGATCAGTCTCCAGTTAGAAGCAAAAAACACATATCTGGAACAGATCAGTCCATTCCCAGACGAAAAAGACAAGATTCTGGTTCTGACCATTCACCTCCAAGAAACCGGTCACAGGGTTCAAGTTCTGATCGGTCACCACCGAGAAGGGTAAGACAAGATTCTGATTCTGACCAATCTCCTCCAAGAAGAAAAAGACAAGATTCTGATTCTGACCAATCTCCCCCAAGAAAGAGAAGACAAGATTCTGATTCTGACCAATCTCCCCCAAGAAGAAAAAGGCAACATTCTGATTCTGACCAATCTCCCCCAAGAAAGAGAAGACAAGATTCTGATTCTGACCAATCTCCCCCAAGAAAGAGAAGACAAGATTCTGGTTCTGACCAGTCTCCCCCAAGAAAAAGAAAAGGTTCCGACTCTGAACATTCTTCCACACAAAAGAACAAAAGACCACACACTGGTGCTACTGAGCAGGACTCTTCAAAGAAAGACAGAAGAAGGAGGCGTTCTAGATGGTCAGAAGAACGTGATGTCAGCGGCAAGGAACTTGCAAAGAAAACCCTCTCTGGGGCTAAGGCTGGACTGTCGACAGCTCATGAGATGAAAGAAGAGTCATTAAAATTGAGACGGATTGAAGACAAGAAGTTTAGCCAGGTAAGCATTGACTAACATGTTATCACTGTGTAATCGCAGTGTAAGTTAACCTACTTCCTTACTAAATCATACGTACTGCTGCCATAATCTGTCTGGGCCATAGGGACACTGCACTGCTGAATGTTTTCACCAGTCGACACCTGTCTTTATGGTTGTGTGTCAGTGACTGTTTCATTAAAAGTCTTTCCAATCCTTTCTGCAATTTGTCTGACCACATATTCACCTTTTTCCCTGCTTTCTCTAACTCCTCTCCATACAGAATTGGAAAGTCGTTCTTGTTTGATGAATCGTGGATGACAGGAACACTTCAATCTCTGTTGGTCTGGAAGTTGTAAAACTCCAAACAGTACCCAGGGATAGAAATAACTCCAACATTTCTGGTAGTCAGCAGGACTACTTAGCTGGGAAATCTGGTAGTCCTCAGATATATGTGGTAGTCATATGGCCCAGATTGAAGCAAAATAACACGACAAACAAACAAAATTTAAAATATTCCCAAATTGTGTGGTAGTCCATCGGACTACTGCTGTCATCATCTTTGGTAGTCCGACCAAGTTTCTGGTAGTCCTCGGACTACTGGACTACCACGAGTTCTACCCCTGAGTACTCTGTCCATCTGTAGATGGTGTCTTCTCCCTTCTTGATCTTGCATGAAGTTTCACCTGCTTGTGTTTTGTCAGCCCTTTCATAACATGGTAAGCTCATTTGCTGTTGTTGCTAGTGAGGCAGTCATCAATTTCCACATACTGTTCTTCAGTCCAGTCTTCTATGGCTTTTTAAATTCGCTTCTTGATCTTCTTGTTGACATCACTGTACCCTGCTGCTCCTTCTTCAGAATACTTGTTTTCTTCAAATATCTCCTGGTGTCACACATTTCCTTAATTTCTTCTGTGACCCATGGTTTTAACTTCCTTCAGTGGTTTCCAAGGATGTTAGTTTCTGGTTCTGTCACACTCCATACAATTGGTAGTCATCACTTGTAGAACTTCTCCAAGCATGAGCAGTGGTGCAAACTTCTCTAGTTCCCTCCATCTGTTAAAAATGGTTATGTAAACTGTTGCCTGGAATGATGAGGAGACCCCAGGTTCCTTCAGTTTGTTCACGTTACACTTGAGCCTGGCGGTCTTGCTGATCTTCAACTTAGAAGTCCTGGTTCCTACATCTGCTCTGGGGAAGATGTTTTCCTTAATTTGGCTGCATTGATCTCAGATCTGGTCAGTCAGATTGGGATGTCTTCCATCAGGTGCATTGCCATGTCTGTCTTCTGGATGCTTTATGCATTCCAAGTGTGTTGCCGAGCACCAGGTTATTGTATTTGACACATTCCACCACCTGCAGCCCCCCTTGTTGGTTGTAGCACTACAGAAATCACCGCTGAAGCACATGTACAGTCTGTGTACACGTGCTTCATCATCCACTTTGGCATTTCTGTCACCTTTGGACAGTCAGAATGACTGTCTTGTCTATTCTGTCAAGGATGTCCTGTTTCTGGTTGTTTCTGGCTAAGTACGTATGTTTATTATAAAACAGAGAGTGGGTCCTTTTCATATTTGGATTTATATTTATGCAAGAACTGTTTTCACATATATCTTGCAGATGGACCGGGACGTTTTAGGAAAGGATGCTAAGACAGTTTTCCGAGACAGGAAAAGTGGTAAAAAGAGAAACTTGGCAGAGGAAGCAAAGCAAAAAGCAGAAGAAAATGCAGAAAAGGCTAAGACAGCCGAGATATATAGTCGCTGGGGAAAAGGGTAAGCACTTGAACATGAATTTAGAAAGGGGTGATTGGACCAGGGCACAGCAAGAGATGCACTGAAAATGTACTCCATGGATAGCATTATATATATGTATATATATATATATATATATATATATATATATATATATATATATATATATATATATATATATATATATATATATATTAATATACATGTATAAAGAACATTAGTTTAATGACTATATATTATTAACCCAGAAATGTTTATATGAAATGTATTTAGTGTGTATATATTATTAACCCAGAAATATTTATATGAAATGTATTTAGTGTGTTTTTCCATTGATGCTAATATTAATGGACACCAAATTAAAAGGAAGTCAAACTATATAGGCTGACATTGATTTAACAAGACATTTAATTATGACATGCCATCACATGATCAGTATCGTAAAACCACGAGAGTAAATTGAAATTATAACTTCACATTTTCAAGACCTGGCACAAAGTCTAATTTAAATGCACGCCAAATCAGAAAGGTTGGTCAAACGCTAAATATTTGGTATGCTAAAATATCATGCTTTAGTAAATTACAGTGAGGGGGCCAACAGGGGTTGATAAACCAGAAACTGACATTTCCTGCATGCCGTTCAGAGAATTTTACCCCAATCTTGTTGCTAAGAAAAGAAAATGTTGGGCTAAAATTAACAAAAACGATAAAATATCAAACAGATTCACATGTGAATCGTCAGCCATTTTGTTGGCTTGATGAACCTTGTTGCTAGACAAATGGTCACATGACGTGATTGGTCAGTTGTTTAAAGGTGTTACGTGATAACACATCTTCAGACAACTATGTAAATATACTTATTCATATGTATGTTATTAAATTTTACCACTAATCACAAGCAATTTTGGCAAAATATTGAAAAACATTATTGTAAACAGTCACAGTGACAGAGGCTGATGGGTGATGAGGATGGGGATGATGGGGATGATGGGGATGTTGCAGGTTGCAGCAGGACAAGATGCAGCAGGAGGCTGTGACTGAGGCTCTGAGGGAGGCAGAGAAACCACTGGCCCGCTACAAAGATGACAAGGACAGGAATGAGATGCTGCGGAATGTAGAGAGAGAGGGCGACCCCATGCTTGCCTACATGCAGAAGAAGAAACAGAAAGGAACGCCTGGCAAAAAAGGTATACTGGACTTGTAGACTTTGTTCAGTGCTCTGTCTTGACTACGACTATGCTATCAATGTTACAAGAACAGATAACATGGCTGTTATAAGGCGTGTTACATTGTGTTTTATTCAGTTGTCACACTCACAGTTACATTTGAGCGTGTTTATAACTATGTGCCCTTTCTGGTTGTCAAACAACTGCTATAAAGAAATTCCTGCATCTTTGTCACTTATAACATTTCTTGTCAGCCAGTGCCAGTCATATTTGTTAGTTTAGGGAGGTCACAAACTTGGCATAGCATTATGATTTGGGTTGTGGTTGACTTCTCAAGTCTGCTCCATAGTCTGTCTTAATTTACGTTTAATTCCCAGACAGAAGACTATCAATGATTCTCCTCCGCCAGATGTGATTTTGGGCATTCGCTCCCAGTTCTTCCCATTCCCATCCTGCTTGTGCCGGCTCCCTCTCCACTTCTCTAGGCTATTTGTTTCTTGATTGTGCTTTTTCCCTTTTGTCCTGTGGGTTCTATGTTGACATTGGTCTTGAAATGTGTCACTCTTCTCAGGGCTTTATGCAAGACCACATTTCTTCCAGTCACACATGTTTTGGTGGACACATGGATGTTAACTGTTAAGGCAGTTTACAAACTTTAAATGTGTCTGACCTAAAATGCACTACAAACACACATGTGACACCGTCTACACTCACGTTTAAGGCATAACTGACAATATCTATTGTCTGGGAAGACCTTTTTTGCTCCTTCATTTTGTACCCGTCCACCACCCGTCCATCCATATTTCTACTCGCCCACAATGGGTTGTCCGAAATGACGGGTGGACGAGTCTCTGCATAAAGCTATGACCCTCCGTAGCCTCCAGAGCACATGGCCTGGTCAACTCCACTTTTCTACTTTCTTTGGTTCGTGGCTGGTTCTAACATATAAGGCATTGTTACTAATTATATCAAGCCACCATATTCTTAGAATTATCCACAGGCACTTGTGAATCTAAATGGGATACGTCGTAAAGGAGCCAATATTGGCTATTATATACAACGGGGGGTGTGTTTAGTTACAAAACTCTTCTCTAGCATTGATTTTGTAACACACCATGTCTCTGAACCATACATTAGCACTGCTTTAGTGTTTACATTTTTCCTGGCATTACATAATATCAGGGTGACAGTTCTGCACATGCATGAGTCAAGTCATTATTAGTTACCATTAAGTATGTTAACTGAATTAAACACTTCCTGCTGAATCTCACAATAAACACATCTTTAATCTGATTTACATCAGTTACAATGAGCAAAAGGATATATATATAACCTTTCAGCCAAGTTATTTGTCTCAAATGAACAAGGGGCAAACATGTTTTTGAGGCATGCGTTGATAGAAAATGCAGATCATGTGACTTCAGTGGGCCATAATCCGTGAAGTAAACAATTATGCTATTTTAATGTATTGAACAAAACTTTAAGCAACTTTTCACACTAACCACCTCAGGAAAGTTAACAAACAGCCCATGATGTTTATACTATAAAGGCTTTGTTTTGCTGCACATTGCTGATTTTACATTAATCGTGCATGAACAGAAATGTCGCCACGATATTATTTGATGCTCGAATTAATGTAAGTCCAACACTGCCTTAACTTTACTGTTAAAAAATATAGCTTCAGTGTTAGGGACATTTATGTGGATTTACATATGTTAGTGAGTATGATGTAAGATGCCCTTACTGTCCTCCATCTGTGTCCACTGTGTGTCCACGGCATACGACAGACTACATGGTATACATTTCACTAGATTTGTTGTATGCCTGCAGTGTGTTGACCACCAACTATTTCCTTCTTTCAGCTGTGCCTCGCTACAGCGGCCGAGAGCCACCGGCCAACAGATTCAACATTTGGCCTGGCTACAGATGGGACGGCGTCGACCGGTCAAACGGCTTTGAAAAGAAACTCTTTAGTAAAATGTCTGAAAGAAAGGCCATTGACGATATGGCTTATAAGTGGAGTGTTGAGGACATGTGATTGTGTTAGTACAAGTCAAGGACATGTGATCGTTTTAGTACAAGTGTCAAGCCAATTTCTATGTCTCTGTAATATAAGAATAAAAAGCACATTTTATATTTAGAAAAGTATTTTGTTTTGTATATAAACATTTGTTATTAGCAAAGCAGTGTAATGGTAAAAAGGTAAGTATCCAGTCTTCAGAACTGTTCAAAGCACTTTACTTCCCTGCCAGACCTGTCCAATCAAACACCATCTCAATTTCTCTAGGAAGCATCAGCCATGCTGCAATTAATATGCGAAGGCTGCTCGTACAAATATCCGCCACTGTCTGTAGCCATGTACTCATACAGGTGAGTGAATTGGAGCAATGTAGAGTGGAAAAACTAGCCCAAGGTTTAACACTGCAGCTCAGGGTATGAACATGGATTCTCTTACTAAGAGCTTCGGATTCTCAACCCTGAACCACTGCAGTAATCATCCCTCTAAGTCAACAGTGATAATCATAACTTGCTTACATACTACTGTATGGGAATATACTTCACATTATACTGGAAACATCTTAAATCCAGTCCATGAAGTGAAACTGGATTAAAGAGATTCCTTTTAACACGCAGCGAAATGTTTGCTATAGTACATTATGGAACACTAAGTAATATAGCCAAGTGATAACATTAGTATGACAGGAAACAAATGTATTTTTACAGAATAACATTTATTGTAAAGCAATCTTTAAAAACACCATAGTTCCACAGAAATAAACAGGTGAGAAGTAAAAGTATTGTAGATATGAATCCACGTCTGGTACTTGTGCGTCCTTGCCACAGTAATCCGTAATGAACATCAATAACTAGATTATATAAGGAATGCTTGATACCGCTGCTGTTACGAATGTGGTCCCACCTATGTGAAACAATTTGTGGGACCCTATCACTAAAATTCTATTGTTTCTATTGCTATATGTTTAGGAAAGTGAAATGCATTATTCTGCGTTTCTGGAATGGAAACATGAAGAAATATATATATAGTACATCCCGCACCTTGACATAGAATACACACATATTGTTAAGAACTAGGTCATGAACATGGTTGTATATATATGTCACAACACAGCTGTAATGTTGCTACAACCTAGTAGGTATGTGCGCCGATGCTAAGACTACCACCTGGCACTTACAACATAGTCTCACAATACAGTACGTTTTGATTAAGCATGAGATGGTCCCTATATCCTGACAACAGATCAGCAGCTGATGAAGTTGTTCCCCACAAGCACCCATGGTCGTTGAGATGTACCAAGTGTCCGTCAGCCAAATGTGTTCTCGCCACTGAAGGCTACGTAGAGGAAGCCGTCACTGTCCTGATGTTCCTGGTAGATCTCCGCCATACTTGCACTGCACAACACAACAGTTCAACCTTCAGTCTCGAATCTCAATATGTTAATTTAAAGGGATACCTACTCCAGTCAGTGACAGATTCACAACATTTACTTACATCTATATACTATATTGGTTACGCATAGTAATTGTGCACAATGATCTTTATTCAACAATTAATTATAACATAATTGTACCAGAAACACTCTTATGTTATATTCAGGGCGCTGCCATCTTGAGACTTATGCGCCAGTGACGTAAACCGCTTACGTCATTGGCGCATGTGGGTTCGAACATCCTATGGCTGTCCAATGGTATTTGAGGTATCCAGTACATCGCGGATTGCTTACGTCACTATCACAATTATTAGCGAAGATTCCGCCAATCCTTGCCTTTTTCAACAATGCGCCAGTGCCATAAATGATTTGGCTTACATCACTGGCACATAAGTCTCAAAATGGCAGCACCCTGAATCTAAGATAGCATGTTTTTCATACCATTAAATTATAAAAAAAATTGTATTACAATTACTATGCACAACCGATATATTATACATATGTAAGTTAATACTGTGAACCTCTCACTGACTGGAGTATCCCTTTAAGATCAATGGCACGCTGGTAAAACCGTGCACCTTTTGGGTAAACTGAATCTGACACAAAATTGTAAAGGAAAGCATTGCACTTCTCATGTAGGCATGCAAGAAATATTCCTAGAATAAGGGACATAAAATTATCAGAAAGTCATCATTACGTCATGTACTTAACGTGACCAGAGAGGATGTATCTCCATTTGGGGGTGACATCATTTTGTCTTTCTTGCCTTGCCTGGCTTGGTTGAACCTACCAAGGATCTAAGTCTATGCAGGTATTGTTCTGGGACTTAAATGGGAGTCAACAAGCCTCTCCAGTCTCCATGGTTGTGAAAAACAATTTCAATTACCTGTATTTTTTTACTTCATTCCTCCCATACAGTCATGTTCATAAATTATAATACGCTCTTATTTGTTCCCAATTTCTGCCCTACACTGCAAGATGGTGTTATGCTACTATACATTAATATTTACCCATCCCAACTTGGTAAATAATTTCTATTATGAATGTATAACCTACACCAAACATTGTTTGTCTCACCTTGACTGTGGCAAGTTCTTGTGGACAAAGAGGAAGAGGGCTCTCTCCTGCTGCAGTTTGATTCTCTTGCGGATGATCCACATGAACTGGGCCACAGTGATGTCATTGGGCACCAGGAACTTGCGCTTGTCAATGTCAGGGACCTGAGATTTGGGCGACCTCTCAACAATGACCTGCCACAGAACAGAACCATGTGTTTAAACTGTACAATGACAATGCAACATTGCTATGAACAACGCATCTCAAAGAGGTATCTTACAACCAAATAATAATTCAGTTTGTATGATTTTATTACAGAAGAATAGCTTTGGTTAAATCTAATGTTATATAAAGTTATTATAAACCCTTCTTTTGACAACCAAAATATCATTAATTTAGTATTATTGATTTGGTACATCAAACCGGTGACACAATTATTATAATCTTCATATGGCTTCATTGAATAAATTATAGTCTATATAACCTTTCAGTCAGTGAGTAAAATAGGTAATGGGCTAATGTTTGATTTAAATTATGTTCATTCATCATTATGTCAGGAGCAAATATTGCACTTACTGGGATCCGTTCAGGATACTTCTGTTTTATTTTTGAAGATTCTGCCTTCCTTTGTTCTGCAAAAACATCATTCATTATAAAAACAAAAAAGCAAAACATACATACACAATGATGACTTATTCATGTGTTAATAACAATTATACATCCTCGCTCATCCACTGTCAGAATGATCATAAACAGTTCTGCAATTTATTTTTATTTTAAACTAACATTTTACACAAATGTTAACATGAGCGCTTATCATATTCATTACTGAACAATTGTAAGACATCGTATGTTTGCAATGCGAACATGATCATATTAAAACAATTATGGTCACCTTACTGAATAGATTTAAAACACCAAAAAGTAAATGCTCTGCTTGCTGGACAAGTTTGAAGACAACAAATATAGAACATATGTGAAGTTGAACATATTAGATATTATGCAATGAGTAAGTAATGTTTTTTCAAGCATAATTGTACCTCTTATTTTATAGACATTTTACATTTTTACAAGTTTATATGGAGGAGGAACACATTTGAAATATATATATACATAAATAATTAACAACCCTTACTGTTAGATATATACGCCCAGTATCAACTTTGTCAGTTCAGTCTAGAACTAGGCTGTTAAGTCAATGTATTTCCGGGTTGTCAACTGTCAATTTTGACAATTACTTGTGGTTATAAGACTAGCTATATGTTAACAACTAGAAACCTTTTACTCAGTAACCTATGGTCCGGGATCTTCGTTTCCAGAACAGATCAGGCATCTTTCCATACTGTAATATATGGAAACTACGCCTGGGTTGGCCTGTACCATGTCAAAACACGGTCCCGCGACGTAAACAAAACAGTAAACACATAACGGCAACCCAGGACAGGCCGCAGGCGCAGTGACGTCTGTTTACTTTGGTTTATAGTCATGCATGACGAGCGTGCGCGTGATCATGACCATCCACAAATTAAACATGCAATCAACTGCGTAAGGGCCAATCGGATTATTAAAAATTGAGATTAAAGTAAAAAATACTCAAGATAACAGTGTCTTTACAATTACACTTGTCCTGGCCTGGATTGGCTGGAACCGGGTTTCAATTTGGCGATCTTGAACATACCGAATGTGTTCTCTTCCTTGAACTTGAATTTCATGACCATTTCTTGTCTGACGTCACTATCTTACGTCATCTATTGCATGACAAACAAGATGTTAGTGAAACGCCGACAGAATATCTGTCTAAATGTATAACAAACTGAAGTGCGGCGATTGTAAAATGTTAGAGATGGCGATTTCGCAGCGCACAATCAGCCCCGCCCTCTACCGAAGAATTGTGTAAAGCAGCGAAAAGCATTGCCACTACTATCCAACAGATGGCGCCTGGGAGCTATCATGGATCCGCTAGTAGGGGAAGTTCGGGTAAAGCGCACCATTGGCGAAATAGGCCATGTAATTCTCGCGCTCCAAAACGAGGTTGAGGGCATTACGGGGGTAGGCAGTCCAGTTTCTCCATGTTAAAAGATAAAAGACTTTGTTTTGTTTTTGGTTGTAATAATTAAGCTATCCCTAAATAGCCCCAAATAGCTATAATGTTCCGAAGGATAATTACAAGCAGAAGCAGTGTGACACTTTGCCGGTAAGAATTATCACAGAAATCATGCATTTTAATCGATTATTATGGTGGTTGCCATGGCATAAACTTGTGTTTAGCAATCTTGACAAGTAATGAAGAATGCCATCTTTCGCGCAATACAACCTGTTTGGGGGCAAATGTGTACACGTGTTATGATTACGTGCATTTAGACAACTTGTCAGATATAAATGCATATCCAACTGTTGTGAAACCACAACGTGCAGCAACGTAAAATGCAAAAGACACATACGGTCTAAAATCGTTCGTACTATCTGCGCTACGTAAATCGCTATAGTATATATATATATATATGACAGTGTGGTAAATTTAATATTAAATCGGATAGGTAAGCTAGGAAAGGTATAACACAAGATATTTATGACCTGACTTTCCTAATATTCGTGAGTCGAAAACTATAACTGTCATTCGTCATTAGAATATAATTATTGTGTCATGTCCCCGGTCAGCTCCAGTCGCGCGGAGTCTCGCCATGTACCGTGACCACTTACAGGCCCTAGCTACAGCATTCTCGCAAGTCAGCGGTTGTTGCGCTGCGCTACAGTACCCCTGGCTGATCGTATTTGCAAACCGTGGAAGTGAGCGGAGTCAAGAATTATAACACTATAGCAGTCGACTTCGCCAGTTTATACTGCGTCAGCCGTAGGAACAGCACAAATACTCTCCCCAGTTTACTGACGGACAAACGACTGGTGGGAACCCCACACAAGCAGCATATGAAATCACTCAAAATTTAATCATATGACGGGAGGCTGACCACACTTTTATTGCCCGAGGTTGAAAGAGTAGTTTTGCAAAGGAGCGAGCCAGGGGTAGTGTAATCAGTAGCAGCGACCCCTGATGCACAAGGATGGGAAATAGTACGCTATGTTGGCGTAAGACCACAATTAATGTCCGCTAAAGAAGTAATATGCGTGTATTAGTCAAGAACCAGGGACGTATCTAAACATAAAACCGTCTTACGTGGCACGGTGTCGAGACCACGTGACTCCTGCAAGCACAATATATCTCCCAAGATGCATTGCATAATCTATAAGCAAAATGGATTGTACATCAACCGGAATCTTCCACATTGAGAACAAATTATTCTGAGTAAGCTATTGACGTGATAACGTGGATTGTATTTGCAAAACGTATACACTCAATTAGGAGCATAATGTCCAACCAAGCATTCCATAGCTTCACAGTGTAGCTATGAGATCCTTGGTCCAACAGGTATGTGCCTTGTGTTTCCGTGTGCATGTCTAATGACTTTGCGCCGTCCATCGCTTGTTCGAGGTGGTTGATACAACCAAGATGGCCAAAGCTCACCAACGTCTTTTCCATGTGAGCAGTGGCGCAGTGCGACGGACGCTGTACCGGAAGCAAACAGTGCGTTACCGCGGAAGTGACGTCATTGTCACGAAGCGCCATTCCTGCCCACTTCTACAGTGCAACGGAATTATTATTGGATTAACCCGGAATACGGCCACACTGTGCAGCGGACAGCTAGGCAAAACATCCAGGGTATTGGCGCACTGAATGACCAGTAATATTATATACGGTGCAACTGTAAGTTTATATGTTTTTCATTTTTTTGGATGTGTAGGCCAAACGCCGTGTCTTATTCCTATACAGAACGCGTGTTCGTGCGAACATAGTGTGTGTGTGTGTGTGTGTGTGTGTGTGTGTGTGTGCGTGCGTGCGTGCGTGCGTGTGAGTGTGTGTGTGGTGTGTGTGTGTGTGTGTGTGTGTGTGCGTGCGTGCGTGCGTGCGTAGTGTGTGTGTGTGTGTGCGTGTGTGTGTATGTGCGTGTGTGCGTGTGTGCGTGTGTGCGTGTGTGCGTGTGTGCGTGTGTGCGTGTGTGCGTGTGTGCGTGTGTGCGTGTGTGCGTGTGTGCGTGTGAGCGTGTGTGCGTGCGTGCGTGCGTGTGTCTGTGTGTGTGTGTGGGGGGGGGGGGGGTTTGTGGGTTTGTGCGTGTATGTGTGTGTGTTTGTGTGTGTGTATACATGCCTGCGTGTGCGCGTGCGTGCGTGTGTGTGTGTGTGTTTGTGTGTGTGTGTTGTGTGTGTTTTGTGTGTTGTGTGTGTGTGTGTGGTGTGTGTGTGTGTGTGTGTGTGTGTGTGTGTGTGTGTGTGTGTGTGTGTGTGTGTGTGAGTGTGTGAGTGTGTGTGTGTGTGTGTGTGTGTGTGTCTGTGTGTGTGTGTGAGTGTGAGTGTGTTCGTGCGTGCGTACGTACGTGTGCCTGTGTGTGTGTTTGTGTGCGTGTGTGTGTGTATTTATGCCTGCCTGCCTGCCTGCCTGCCTGCCTGCCTGCCTGCCTGCCTGCCTGCCTGCCTGCCTGCCTGCCTGCCTGCCTGCCTGCCTGCCTGCCTGCCTGCCTGCCTGCCTGCCTGCCTGCCTGCCTGCCTGCCTGCCTGCCTGCCTGCCTGCCTGCCTGCCTGCCTGCCTGCCTGCCTGCCTGCCTGCCTGCCTGCCTGCCTGCCTGCCTGCCTGCCTGCCTGCCTGCCTGCCTGCCTGCCTGCCTGCCTGCCTGCCTGCCTGCCTGCCTGCCTGCCTGCCTGCCTGCCTGCCTGCCTGCCTGCCTGCCTGCCTGCCTGCCTGCCTGCCTGCCTGCCTGCCTGCCTGCCTGCCTGCCTGCCTGCCTGCCTGCCTGCCTGCCTGCCTGCCTGCCTGCCTGCCTGCCTGCCTGCCTGCCTGCGTGCGTGCGGTCACAAATTATCTGTATGTCACCGCGGTCATAAGTTACCTGTATGTCACCGCGGTCACACATTATCTGTACGTCACCGCGGTCACAAGTTACCTGTATGTCACCGCGGTCACAAATTATCTGTATGTCACCGCGGTCATAAGATACCTGTATGTCACCGCGGTCACAAATTATCTGTATGTCACCGCGGTCATAAGATACCTGTATGTCACCGCGGTCACAAATTATCTGTATGTCACCGCGGTCACAAGTTACGTGTATGTCACCGCGGTCACAAGTTACCTGTATGTCACCGCTGTCATAAGTTACCAGTATGTCACCGCGGTCACAAGATACGTGTATGACACCGCGGTCACAAGTTGTCTGTATGTCACCGTGGTCACAAGTTACGTGTATGTCACCGCGGTCACAAGTTGTCTGTATGTCACCGTGGTCACAAGTTACGTGTATGTCACCGCGGTCACAAGTTGTCTGTATGTCACCGTGGTCACAAGTTACGTGTATGTCACCGTGGTCACAAGTTACCTGTATGTCACCGCTGTCATAAGTTACGTGTATGTCACCACGGTCACAAGTTGTCTGTATGTCACCGTGGCCACAAGTTACCTGTATATCACCGCGATCACAAGTTAAGTGTATGACACCGTGGTCACAAGTTGTCTATATGTCACGGCGGTCACAAGTTGTCTGTGTGTCACCGTGGTCACAAGTAGTCTGTATGTCACCTTGGTCACAAGTTGTCTATATGTCACCGCGGTCAATTTATTACCTGTATGTCACCGCGGTCACCAGTTACCTATATGTCACGCGGACACAAGTTACGTGTATGTCACCGCGGTCACAAGTTGTCTATATGTCACCGTGGTCACAAGTTGTCTATATGTCACCGCGGTCACAAGTTGTCTATATGTCACCGCGATCACAAGGTGTCTGTATGTCACCGTGGTCACAAGTTACGTGTATGTCACCGCGGTCACAAGTTGTCTATATGTCACCGTGGTCACAAGTTGTCTATATGTCACCGCGGTCACAAGGTGTCTGTATGTCACCGTGGTCACAAGTTACGTGTATGTCACCGCGGTCACACGTTGTCTATATGTAACCGCGATCACAAGGTGTCTGTATGTCACCGTGGTCACAAGTTACGTGTATTTCACCGCGGTCACAAGTTGTCTATATGTCACCGCGATCACAAGGTGTCTGTATGTCACCGTGGTCACAAGTTACGTGTATGTCACCGCGGTCACAAGTTGTCTATATGTCACCGCGGTCACAAGTTGTCTGTATGTCACCGTGGTCACATGTTACCTGTATGTCACCGCTGTCATAAGTTACGTGTATGTCACCACAGTCACAAGTTGTCTGTATGTCACAGTGTGCACAAGTTACCTGTATGTCACCGCGGTCACAAGTTAAGTGTATGACACCGCGGTCACAAGTTGTCTGTATTTCACCGTGGTCCCAAGTTGTCTAAATGTCACCGCGGTCACCATTTACCTGTATGTCACCGCGGACACAAGTTACGTGTGTGTCACCGCCGTTAGAAGTTGTCTATATGTCACCGTGGTCACAAGTTGTCTATATGTCACCGCGGTCACAAGTTGTCTATATGTAACCGCGGTCACAAGGTGTCTATATGTAACCGCGGTCACAAGTTGTCTATATGTAACCGCGGTCACAAGTTGTCTATATGTCACCGCGGACACAAGTTACGTGTGTGTCACCGCCGTTAGAAGTTGTCTATATGTCACCGTGGTCACAAGTTGTCTATATGTAACCGCGGTCACAAGGTGTCTGTATGTCACCGCGGTCACAAGTTGTCTATATGTCACCGTGGTCACAAGTTATCTGTATGTCACCGTGGTCACAAGTTACGTGTATGTCACCGCGGTCACAAGATGTCTATATGTCACCACGGTCACAAGTTGTCTGTGTGTCACCACGGTCACAAGTTGTCTATATGTCACCACGGTCACAAGTTGTCTATAGGTCACCACGGTCACAAGTTGTCTGTATGTCATCACGGTCACAAGTTGTCTGTATGTCATCACGGTCACAAGTTACGTGTATGTCATCACGGTCACCAGTTACCTGTATGTCACCACGGTCACAAGTTACCTGTATGTCACTGCGGTCACAAGTTACCTGTATATCACCACGGTCACAAGTTACTTGTATGTCACCGCGGTCACCAGTTACCTGTATGTCACCGCGGTCACAAGTTACGTGTATGTCACCGCGGTCACAAGTTGTCTATATGTCACCGTGGTCACAAGTTGTCTGTATGTCACCACGGTCACAAATTACCTGTATGTCACCACGGTCACAAGTTACCTGTATGTCACCGCGGTCACAAGTTACCTGTATATCACCACGGTCACAAGTTACTTGTATGTCACCGCGGTCACAAGTTACCTGTATGTCACCACGGTCACAAGTTACTTTTATGGCACCGCGGTCACAAGTTACCTGTTTGTCACCGCGGTCACAAGATACCTGTATGTCACCACGGTCACAAGTTACCTGCATGTCATCGCGATCTCAAGGTACCTGTATGTCACCGTGGTCACAAGTTACCTGTATGTCACCACGGTCACAAGTTACCTGTATGTCACCACGGTCACAAGTTACCTGCATGTCATCGCGATCTCAAGGTACCTGTATGTCACCGTGGTCACAAGTTACCTGTATGTCATCACTGTCACAAGTTACCTATATGTCACCACGGTCACAAGTTACCTGTATGTCACCACAGTCACAAGTTACCTGTGTGTCACTACGGTCACTAGTTACCTGTATGTCACCACGGTCACTAGTTACATGTATGTCACCGCGGTCACTAGTTACCTGTATGTCACCACGGTCACTAGTTACCTGTATGTCACCACGGTCACAAGTTACTTTTATGGCACCGCGGTCACTAGTTACCTGTATGGCGCCGTGGTCACAAGTTACCTGTATGGCGCCGTGGTCACAAGTTACTTTTATGGCACCGCGGTCACTAGTTACCTGTATGTCACCGCGGTCACAAGTTACCTGTATGGCGCCGTGGTCACAAGTTACCTGTATGTCACCGCGGTCACAAGTTACCTGTATGTCACCGCGGTCACTAGTTACCTGTATGTCACCGCGGTCACTAGTTACCTATATGTCACCACGGTCACTAGTTACCTGTATGTCACCGCGGTCACTAGTTACCTGTATGTCACCGCGGTCACTAGTTACCTGTATGTCACCGCGGTCACTAGTTACCTGTATGTCACCGCGGTCACAAGTTACCTGTATGTCACCGCGGTCACCAGTCTTCCGACGTCAATATGGCGAGCCAGATCAAACAGAGTGGTGCTTAAACTCCAGTTTTCAGCCCCTTCATATTGATTTCTACCCCGTACCCGTGTATATAGTTTGTTGTCAGCCGTCGTGTTGGAGTTGTTTATTTGAATTCGAGGCTTGATCTACAAAATATATTAACGCTTACATTCTTTGAACGTTATTACTAGTCTAGATCATATCCCCACTTACAGCACAATTTCCTAAATGTATTGGGACGTCGTTTTGGTTCTTCTACCGCCAAGATTAAACTCCCAACTGATTATATCATCCTCGCGTGCTGGGAGGTCGCTGGTGCTGATTACTTCAGTACCAGGCAGCGACGCCCTTGGCACATCTCCTTGCAAAACTCGTTTTTTCGTCTCAGCCAATGAAGTCGTTCACGATGAATGTGGTCGGCCCCTGGTCATGTGATGTTGTATTGAATTATATCAGTCTTACCCTGCTCGTGGTATATACAATAGTGTGGGTGTAGAAGCACACATTCGAATACACGAAACTCTTTCAGTTGCTCGTGCGTTGGGAAGGATGGGTCATTATATTGGAATTCACATAAATTGTTTATCCGTCTTCAAATTGGGTCGGTTGCGCTGTTCTCACGGGTGATGCAGACGCGACTGGATATGTCAATAAAGTAGTTCGACTCGGCTAACTTCTGGACTTTGCATAGGGAATTTGCTAGGGATAGTTTCCACGGGAAACAACTCTGTCGTGCGAGGATGGGTTAATCGTTATACAGAAACCATTACAAATGACCCTGAATCACATATTCCATGCTATGGCCAACGTGACTTGGTCTTCTTCTATATTAAACCAAGCGTCAGTGGAACACTGCGGGTGATTCGTTGACAGCTCCCATCACCACTGTCCATTCTCTGCCGCCCTCTGGACGGTGCCGAAGGTCAAACCTCTCCATTGCCGGACGTCGTCTTCCCGCCTCTTCCCTGTAGAGCGCAGTGGCTCAGGGGTAGAGCTTCGGACTCTCGACTACGAAAAGCCGGGTTCGAATCCTGTGCTGTGGTGTTAAAACCTTGGGCAAGTTTTTTCATTCTGCACTGCCCCAGTTCACTCAGCAGTATATACGAGTACCTTACTATAGACAGTGGGTCAAATGTGTGCGAGCAGCCTTCGCGCATTAATTGTAACATGGCTGGATGCTTCCCAGAGAAGTAGAGCTGGTATCTGATTGAACAGGTCTGTCAGGGAACTAAAGTGTAAAGCGCTTTGGATATTGCGGCATGTAAGAACTTAACCTTTTCCCTCTGCCTACCTCTCTTAATTTCCTCCACCCAACACAGCACCTGCAGGATGGTCTTTGCAAGGCCGGATTATTTTGTAAGACAACCATACGCCAGTCTCCGTCTCGTGGCTGTTGTCAGGACGTCTTGAAATTGTTCGATGGCTTGCTGTTTTTTCTTCTGTTCGGATCTCTGCTTTGGCGAGATGCGTAGGATCTTGTAGTGGCATCTCGTCTCCGCTAGATTCTTCAGCATGATCAATGTCAACCAACGCCCTACATACCGAGATCATGTAATGTGAACAACACTGGCGATTTAAAATGGTCGGGACCATACGCTAATTTAGCTCCACATAGACGTACCGAGGTAAACACCGCGATATGTTCATCTGTGAATCACGTTCCTGTTAAATTATATAATTATTGTTGAAGTTATTATTATTATTATTATTAACCTGTCACGATCAGCGTCTACCGGAACAGGCTGATAACTTTATTCCGCGTTTCGTTTGGCTGTTTATTAAACTGTTTGTTATTCGTTTGGCTATTTATTATCGAACTTATAAGGGCGTGCATGGGCTTACAGTTCAACGCATACTCCATTCTCGTTTATTCAAAACGCATAGTTATGCTTCATGGTTTTAAACAATACGTGCTAAACGGATTTTCTATGATTTGCAATTTCACAGTTCTGGGTGTTATTTGTAACTCTTGCCCAAAATAAAATATATATAACCAGAAATACGTACAATTTGCAGCATGCGTGTTTACAACATCATCTTTATTTATATTTTAAACATATATTAATAATATTATATATATATATATATATATATATATATATATATATATATATATATATATATTTTTTTGTTTGTTTTTTTTTTGTTTTTTTGTTGGACAGCTCGGACTCGTTGGACAGCTCGGACTCGTTGGACACCTCGGACTCGTTGAACACCTCGGACTCGTTGGATAGCTCGGACCATGACACTGCGGACGGCAGATCCGAAAACTTGTGTTTTCCACTTAGGTGGGGCATTTGGAACACCAATGCTTATATACATCCACTTGTTACATACCAAAACCATCTAACATGTGACTGAATGTTTTCTGCTTAGGTGGAACATTC
Source organism: Oasisia sp. SBJ-2009 (assembly GCA_964017155.1). Taxonomy (NCBI): domain Eukaryota; kingdom Metazoa; phylum Annelida; class Polychaeta; order Sabellida; family Siboglinidae; genus Oasisia; species Oasisia sp. SBJ-2009. The sequence goes on from OZ024862.1 coordinate 15,353,267, forward strand.
CCTGTCACATTCAGCAGTGTATTACTCATTCTAGACGTCATCATTTCACTGGTGCTATTCATCGCTGAAGGTGTCCTTCGCTACGTTATCCAGATGCTTTCTACTTAGGTGGGGCATTGCATGTAACCAAAACCCATCTAACTTGTGCACTGAATGTTTTCTGCTTAGGTGGGACATTCCCTGTCACATACAGAAGTGTATTACTCATTCTAGACGTCATCATTTCTCTGGTGCTGAAGGTGTCCTTCGCTAGGTTATCAGGATGTTTTCTACTTAGGTGGGGCATTCTATGTAACACACCTTGCTCTTTACATGTACTTAGTTGGTAGTGGCAACCTACAACGTGTCGCTGTTGCGTTACTGACATATGTCGGTATATAATCTTATAACAATTAACATGGTCTAGATTTCATTTGTTGCAAATTATCAGGTTGTGCGCTTTTTAATCATCACGTGTTATGCTTAAGGTTCACATTCGCTGTTTGCATTAACTGGGCCTCTTGCCTTCTAGGTGGCATTTCATATTCGCACTTAAGTTGCAACTATATCGCTTTAGTGTGTGTGGGTTTTATGTAGCGCACGACCGTTTTCTGCTTAGGCGGGGCATTTCATGTAGCTTTGATAGCCTGTACGGGTGCCCATGTATACTTTTTAGCCTAATGTTATTTGTTTTTTGACACGCATGCCACTTACGGGTTTGTTCGGCCGTATGCAAACGCCGTTAGCAACTTTTTCTACACCTGTAGTTATGAGGCTTAGTTGGTGAACTTGTGACTAAAGTTACGTAACTTTCCTTTGTGACACATATCCTTTGGGGTGGGGGGAGCCATTCTATTACAGAAGTGGCCTGGTGTGGTCGGCTCCCCCACCTTTGCTGTCAATCTATGTGTTTGTTATAACGGTGATGACATTGTGTACTAGTGTATTGGAATTATTTTGTGCTAGTTATACATAAAGAGTTGGCTTACTTTTAAGCTCGCATACAAACATATATCTGACTTGTGTTTTCAGCAAACTAGCCACGTCTCTGTGTCACAAATTTAGATGGTAGCGTTGTCCCGCATAAATATATATACAAAAAACAAAACTAGTTGAGATATGGAATAACAAGTTGAAAAGGCCAATGGAGACAATACATTTCAGTAACTTAACAAAACATTATCAGTGTAGGGGAAGGGCGGCCCCTTCTGTCATAACATTTCTGGATGCACAATTCAGTCAAAACAACGGTAGTAGTATTTACAGACCCTCAGGGGACATCATTAAACGTTTATTTTATTTGATTCTTTGGCTCGAATGCAAAACGATGAGTAGCAAATTTGTGTTTTAGGGACTGTTCTTAAAATAACTGATGTGCCTTACAAGCACCACCTTTTCATGAATTGTCAGGTTATATAACTGTAAATGTGGTCCATGGAGCAATAGGTCATAGTTAGTTGAATGAGCAATTTCAGATTGAAGTGAATAAACGCATTAATCTCAAAATAGCGTCCGACCGACAATCTATGGCAGAGGCCAAAGTGGGCTACAGTGCGACAAGCTACAGAGGGACGACATGGATTATTACTGGCAGCTATTACAAGAATGTCGTCGAGGCCACGGCAAGACTGGTAACGTGCTTACAACCAACCGGTTCAAAGAAGAGAGGGCCCACAAACTGATAACATGTCAAAAGGACATACGAGGAAGACAGTGACACTTCGCCTCGTCTGTGTTGATCGGATTTTTTTATTCCAACAGCAGAACATGCGAAAGTTGAATATAGGGTAACCTAGGGCAGCCCGGCCCCCCTAAGGGAAAAAGTGTGTATTTTTGTGTCCATAACTTGTCGATGCATAATTGTGCTGTAATTATGTTGAGGTATATATACTTTATGTATGTCACATGTCTATGAACGATTGAATAACCAAAACGCAAGTTATAACAAGTTTAAAATGTACTCCAATAAAACCGTCTTGCCCCATGCCTGGGGTAAAACGGCCCCTCGCCTGGGGCAAAACGGCCCCTCGCCTATTTACTCTAATATTAGGTTTAACCGTTCTATTGATATAAAAACAATGTGTTTTATCCATTATTTATTTAAACCGTCATTAACTACTACTATTATTATCACTCATCGTGAACAGAAATAATCACCAATCCGCATCACTCATCGTGAATTACATTAGACTCATCATTGTTATGTCCGTCTTCTATTGTGTCTTCGACAACACGACACGGTCACATAATACTGATAATATCTGTTGCACTTCTACAGTTCTCCCTCTCTATTGATCTTACATCCGGAACATCCCGTTTTCCTACCTATCAGTTCCTGTATGTATTACTCGACACTACGATCACCTTTCGCATCTGCATAATCACAGGCCTTAAAATCATTATAGTGTTGAACATATTATACTAAAGTAATGGCATGCAGATACTTCGCGGCAGATACAACAGCCTAATCATTAATCGAAACCACTCATCATTAATTAATTATGTCAAACAATTAAAGTTTTCATTATAAGCAATATTCTGCATTATCATTACACTCGTCACTAAAAACACTCATCATCTTTGGAATTTGCATCATCAAATAGTTTGTAATTATATATTTAAATGACTGTGTATGCTATAAATACACTACAACTTTACTGCGTTTACATACCATATTCGTACTGCATGGCGGGGCAAGACGGCCCCGGGGCCGTTTTGCCCCGTTCTGACAGGGCCGTCTTACCCCATACACACCAGTGCCGACTTTATTCACCTTCACATGTAATCCTTTAATATCGCTCACATTTCGCTGAAAGTCGTTGAAAACGTGTATAGATCCGAGTGCACCAGAACCAGTCACTGGCTAATCATCACACGGTGGACATGTTACAATCAATTTTACTAAAGAGTGATTATTAATTCAGAGGGTATTCAAAACTTTAAAGAAGGTTTGTGAATTTACTTTTGGTGGCGCTTGGCTTTGCGTTCGGTACGAGTATTTGCTAGGTGGCATAATTATGTTCCACTATTTATGTTCGTTTGTGTTCACTCGTTTGGCAGATAAGACGGGGGGCCGTATTACCCCCAGGGGCCGTTTTGCCCCAGGTTACCCTATTGCAGGGAGTGTGGCCGGTGAACACACTGTGCATGTGCCGTGTATGAGCTTGGCGGGTTTATGTGCGATATTTGCGCCAACAAGTGGCATCGCATAGCGTTGTGAGGGGGCCCACTTTGGCCTCCATGTTTTGCAAAAATAATGCAATGGGTATCTTTTTAAACCTCGTCTAACATATTATTATATTTATTAAGATAAAGTAACTAGACTGTGTATGTATTTAGTCAATAGAAAATAACTAGGCAGTGTAGCAAAATATTACTACCATTTTTGCACATCTTCTTCTTCCTAGCTGTCCATCGTGTCCGATGATGACATCAGTGTAGGGTTTCGTCCGTTACATGCTTTGCTCGTTGGTGAAAGAATAGTCCAATTTGAGATTGAAAGCATCAGGAAAGCCATGGCGGAGATTGTGATCATGTTGGTATTTTTGTGATATATTTTCTTCAATATGGCTTTTTCCTTTGTGAATGGCCTGCCTCCACTGTTGTCGATCTTGTGCAAGAGTCTCCCAGTGGTCTACGGTGATGTGTGTAGCCTTTAGGTGTCGTTTGACTACATCTTTGTATCGCAGCCGTTGTCCATCACGAAGACGTTTCCCTGTGGCTAATACTCCATAGAATACAGCCTATGGTAGTCTGCTGACATTCATACGGATGATATGTCCAGTCCAACGGAGTTGGGAAGCCGTTAGAGTGACTTCTATGCTGGACACATTAGCCCGTCTCAAGACTTCAACATTTGGAATGTGAACTTTCCATGAGATCCGCAGGATTTGTCGTAGATGTCGGAGATGCACTTTGGAAAGTTTTCTAAAATGGCGACGATAGAGTGTGTATGTCTCTGCTGAGTACATAAATGTCAAATGAAGGTCTATCGGCACTTAAGGGGCCTAGTTTACCCGCCCTTCCCTTTATTGTTTTTAAAAGGAATTGATATTTCTAGAACTTTTTAAAGAACTGCCTAGATAATTCCATAGAGTTACACCTTTATGCGAGAGAGACATTCACTATTCAGTTTTAATTGGTGTGACGTATGCTCACATGCCAGGGACCTTCAGCAGCGGCCTTAGTTCAAATCTGACATCAACAGTTGTACGTGAACGTGTGTTAGGTTCAGACGTTGGCAAATGACGGTGCAGTAGCGTGATTATGCGGACTGTTGTTTTCTTTAATTAAAACATATCACTCTGACCTGTTGGCTCGTGGCAGCTTTAGTCTTTGCTTGACATGAAGCTCGTTGACAAGAGTCGTCTTAAGACCGTAACGAAAGTGTCGTAGACAGCCTGTAGCACGCCACGAGTGCCTAATCCGTACTCATTCAGCAGAGACATTCCAGACTAGCTTGGACCCACACGTCACAATAGGTCTAACAGGATCGTGCGATTATCAGTTAGCACGAAGACGATTATGGTCTTTCACAAAAATACACAACCAGGAATTATTGTAATTGCCCTAAGGTTTGCATATCTCTGGAATTACTTGGCATAAGAGGTAACCATAATATTGTAACATTACTAGGATGTTGCGTTATGCAGAATAGAGTTTTATTTACCAATCTTATGTTAAATCATACACAAATTATCCATTTTTTAAATCAAGTTCCAAAACCAGACTGGCCAGCAATCCACACACCAACCAGTCACACAGATACATATCACATTACACTGTCGGCTGTATGGACTAGATCATATATAGTTCTTACATCGAGTGGCATCACATCCACGCAACTATTCCAAGCATTCTACACTTCACTCCCCGACAGACCAATTTAATTAAGCACCATTACGACGTCTCTGGGAATAATTCAGCTCGTTGCAATTACGGCGCAAGGACTATTCGTACGCATGCATATATCACAGTCATTGGCCAGATATATTCATTCACAGAGCTGATTGAGCGGAGTCAACAACATTTGCCAATGTTTCGAAACTGCAGCAAAACGAGTCTATGGTGTTTATCCTGTCATCTACAATGTCGACTTGGTCAACCTTTGCCTTGCGGTCAACCTCGGCCCGACCGCCCACGGCAAGGACAGCGCCGACGATTATGACAGAGTAGCATCAAAGTGATCCATAATTAGCTTCATCGAATAGCTAAATGACATCGACAAGGAGCTCCAAGAAAGGGAGACAAACAGACAGATGGACTCTGACGTCAACACATTTGCCCACCGGCAATATCTGAGTCGTCGTTCGCACTACTGGAGACCCGACGTATAGTTTCCTTTCGTTGCTCGTGACAAAGTTGCAAATTATGATCGTTCAGTTTCTACATGAAACCACAAAGCGAATCTAAATTTACGATCCCGAGCACTGCCATCGGTTCACGCTAATGGTGATGACTAATCAATAATCGATGGTGACATGCACGCACATACGCACTCACACACGGACGCACATGAGCGCACGCACATACGGAGATAGACGTTCATACTACAATGATCATGCTGACAAACTAAAGGTTACTTTCCGAAACATTAGTCTCACACTTTGGATACTTGTTGTTCTGACGAGTGCCATCTTCAAAGATAGCAGCCAAATGTACCGCGTTTTTTTCACGCCAGATGTTGGAACTTCTATATTCGCGACAAGTTCTATTTTGTTATGTGTATGTGCTATGCATACTAGGCAACCGAAATATGTTGTGGAATTGTTATGGAAGAACAGGCGGCTAGACACACTGCATTCGAATGTGTATGGCTCAAAACGCACGTGTTCTCTTGTCAAATTTAGCTACTCCAAACATCAGTTAAAAATCGCATTGGTAAGCCGTTTTTGACAACAGTCTGGTTAATGCAATCAAACCAACGACCAAACACGTTTAGTCACTTCCAACCAGCAATAGTCTCTGCAGGCTACGTTTTGTTAGTCCATTTTACCTCACCTTTGATGCAAATACCTTATAATTCGACGAGATTATGTCGTTGTCAAACCTGCCCCAGAGCAAAATTCCCTTGCTATTTAGCACGTTGTTGAAACACGCCTGCCAGTAACAATATGAAAGGGTATCTGTCATTGTCAAAAAACCGACCGTATTTCCCGGAAGTCTGTCCTGCACAGAGACACTCCCTAATATAGCTGTTTGTGCATGACAACACATTTTGACCAGTTCACCAGCAACACTTTGGCTGACCAGAATCTCAGCGGTAGTATTTCTTTGAGGGCTTTAAGTAAGATAGAAAGTGCAATGATAGAGAGAGAGTGTGTGTGTTTGTGTTTGTGTTTGTGTTTGTGTTTGTGTTTGTGTTTGTGTTTGTGTTTGTGTTTGTGTTTGTGTTTGTGTTTGTGTTTGTGTTTGTGTTTGTGTTTGTGTTTGTGTTTGTGTTTGTGTTTGTGTTTGTGTTTGTGTTTGTGTTTGTGTTTGTGTTTGTGTTTGTGTTTGTGTTTGTGTTTGTGTTTGTGTTTGTGTTTGTGCTTGTGCTTGTGCTTGTGCTTGTGCTTGTGCTTGTGCGTGTTTGTGCGTGTTTGTGCGTGTTTGTGCGTGTTTGTGCGTGTTTGTGCGTGTTTGTGCGTGTTTGTGCGTGTTTGTGTTTGTGTTTGTGTTTGTGTTTGTGTTTGTGTTTGTGTTTGTGTTTGTGTTTGTGTTTGTGTTTGTGTTTGTGTTTGTGTTTGTGTTTGTGTTTGTGTTTGTGTTTGTGTTTGTGTTTGTGTTTGTGTTTGTGTTTGTGTTTGTGTTTGTGTTTGTGTTTGTGTTTGTGTTTGTGTTTGTGTTTGTGTTTGTGTTTGTGTTTGTGTTTGTGTTTGTGTTTGTGTTTGTGTTTGTGTTTGTGTTTGTGTTTGTGTTTGTGTTTGTGTTTGTGTTTGTGTTTGTGTTTGTGTTTGTGTTTGTGTTTGTGTTTGTGTTTGTGTTTGTGTTTGTGTTTGTGTTTGTGTTTGTGTTTGTGTTTGTGTTTGTGTTTGTGTTTGTGTTTGTGTTTGTGTTTGTGTTTGTGTTTGTGTTTGTGTTTGTGTTTGTGTTTGTGTTTGTGTTTGTGTTTGTGTTTGTGTTTGTGTTTGTGTTTGTGTTTGTGTTTGTGTTTGTGTTTGTGTTTGTGTTTGTGTTTGTGTTTGTGTTTGTGTTTGTGTTTGTGTTTGTGTTTGTGTTTGTGTTTGTGTTTGTGTTTGTGTTTGTGTTTGTGTTTGTGTTTGTGTTTGTGTTTGTGTTTGTGTTTGTGTTTGTGTTTGTGTTTGTGTTTGTGTTTGTGTTTGTGTTTGTGTTTGTGTTTGTGTTTGTGTTTGTGTTTGCGTTTGCGTGTGCGTGTGCGTGTGCGTGTGCGTGTGCGTGTGCGTGTGCGTGTGCGTGTGCGTGTGCGTGTGCGTGTGCGTGTGCGTGTGCGTGTGCGTGTGCGTGTGCGTGTGCGTGTGCGTGTGCGTGTGCGTGTGCGCGTGCGCGTGCGCGTGCGCGTGCGCGTGCGCGTGCGCGTGCGCGTGCGCGTGCGCGTGCGCGTGCGCGTGCGCGTGCGAGTGTGCGTGTATTGGAAGCATGTGTGTGTGTATTGCGAGCATGTGTTTGTGTTTGTGTTTGTGTTTGTGTTTGTGTTTGTGTTTGTGTTTGTGTTTGTGTTTGTGTTTGTGTTTGTGTTTGTGTTTGTGTTTGTGTTTGTGTTTGTGTTTGTGTTTGTGTTTGTGTTTGTGTTTGTGTTTGTGTTTGTGTTTGTGTTTGTGTTTGTGTTTGTGTTTGTGTTTGTGTTTGTGTTTGTGTTTGTGTTTGTGTTTGTGTTTGTGTTTGTGTTTGTGTTTGTGTTTGTGTTTGTGTTTGTGTTTGTGTTTGTGTTTGTGTTTGTGTTTGTGTTTGTGTTTGTGTTTGTGTTTGTGTTTGTGTGCGTGTGCGTGTGCGTGTGCGTGTGCGTGTGCGTGTGCGTGTGCGTGTGCGTGTGCGTGTGCGTGTGCGTGTGCGTGTGCGTGTGCGTGTGCGTGTGCGTGTGCGTGTGCGTGTGCGTGTGCGTGTGCGTGTGCGTGTGCGTGTGCGTGTGCGTGTGCGTGTGCGTGTGCGTGTGCGTGTGCGTGTGCGTGTGCGTGTGCGTGTGCGTGTGCGTGTGCGTGTGCGTGTGCGTGTGCGTGTGCGTGTGCGTGTGCGTGTGCGTGTGCGTGTATCTGCATGTGGACACGTGTTTATTGGCGTGTGTAGCGACTTAATGTTTTATGTTTAGATGGTCTGCACTTGGCAGCCAGCCTCAGTGATTAATCAGTGACCGTTCGGAAGGAAAGCAGTACCTATATTTTCGAGTTGTGTGTATAAAAAATAAAATCTGCGTTGGCCATTCAAGCGACGTAACACATAAGAACGTAAAACATTTCATATCGTAGCAGTCATCTTCGATTCTCATTACAATCGACATACAGCAATCAATGGGATGTTGCACTCGACCTCCAGAAATATGACAATTATTTAAATGAGCCATGTTCTCGTATTTGGCCTAGCGTCATAATTGCTGCCAACAGTGAAATCAACTCTTCAAATCTCTTCATGTCCCCCGGGTCACCTCACTTCCTCTTCTGCCAAGATGCTATGTGTCTTCGTCACCAGTCGTTTGACTACATCTGTCTGTGGAACAACAGGTCAATCGACGACCTTTTCGTCACACTGAATGACCGAACGTTCGTCACCTCCCTCTCTCTACAACACTCTGTCTTGTCTACTATTCTTCAGTGGCATCGCTTCACATCTTCTTCAGTGTTCCTCGTGTTCGTCTTCAATTTAGACTACTGTCCCTTGTTATTTTGTATATCGCGCCTATGGAGAGATATATCGATCTCATTACGTGTTCAATCAATCGCAAAGTGCGTCGTTTTACTACAGAAGGTTTTCATACCAAATGCTTCTTCTACGTAGTATCTTTACAAAGGAAAATAAAAGATCGCACGCAGGGAATTGGGAAAACTAGGATCTCATTCTCTAAACTCTCTCTCACTCTGTCGTAAACAAATGTAGAAAGAAGCAACAAGTTGATGGTGGGAAATTGTTGGACTCTCGGGAAGTCTTAGGCTTCTTAGTCCACATGGCATCTGTAGCGTGAAGCCTTTGATGACAATCTTGTTCCGTGTTGTTAAAACTTCGTGGCTAGATGGCAACGAGGTATTTTTGAATTTCCAGATAACAGTCATGAGCTATGGTGTAGACATTAATATAACATAGTGTATACAGGAAGGTATATTATTTAACTAAGTAGTTTCTTTTGACGGATGGTGTAATGCATTCTAGGCAACGTACCTTCTTAAGTAGCCGAGATCAACGATATCTAATTGTCTCTGAGTGATGCTAAAATTGGGGCGTGTATTTGGTCAAGCCAACGCGCGGTCAATTCTTAATCTGGTCCCGCAATGACCGTCAATCATAATTACTACTGCCTGCTTAAATTAACGTCCGAAAGAGTGCTTAATGGCCAAACGGCTTATGCACGGGTAGCTTAAGTCTCCTTCATACGTTGATATAACAAAGTATACGATCGAGATCATCAAATCGACTAGTGTCTGTGCTTCCGCCGAGACCAGTCCAGTCCAGTCGAACCGGCCAAAGACAGAAACACACCCTTCTGCTGCCGTATTCGAGCGAGTCTTCGAGGGAAACGGGATACGGAAGTTTGGCGCGAATCCTGCGGGGCTGGCAGCACCGACGTTCCACGCTATTAGCCGATATGCGTCTGTTTCTCGCGACGGCTGCGAGGCAGATAAATCGACGACGCGGCCGCGGGCTTTGCCGCCTCCCCTCCCCGCCGCGCACCGCCGGCCGCCAACATACATTACGGCGGCCGACCACGAGATCCGAGTCAATGACTGATCGCGGCAGCGATTCCGCATAGTCTCGAGCGCTGGTCCCGACTAAACAACAGTCTGGCATCGGCGGACGCGTGACACAGGACCGACGCAATAAAGCCGTACATGTTTGTCCATCCGTCTTTTGGATCTTGGCATTGTGTGTGGCGTCTGAAAGGTACGCGGTGTCCGAGTAGAGCGGCGGATATCTGGTCAAACAACGCCGCGTGTGGTAGGTAGGCCTACATGGACATTATGCGGCCTCACGACACGACGCTCAGCGTGAGAGCGCGCGTGAAAGATTGAAAGCAGCAGCTGATAGATAGAGCGTCGTAACTGTTACACATTCGAGTAGTCACGTCAAAGTGCACCGTCGGAATACATTACAGCCGATCGTCTCCGTTGCTAGAAACGGTCCCCGGTGGGCGCGGCGGTCTGGAGGCGTGCGTTGGCGGCGGGAAATGTCACTGGAGCTCTCGGCTAGAACACAACATGGGTCGGACGTTGCGATTCGACATACATCTGAATAATGCGCTGGGAATCTACCATCCGGGCGACATGCTGACAGGACACGTCACGGTGCTAGCGAGCGAGGACATTCCTGTACACGGTAAGGACATGCATAGTTCTACAACGTATTGTCATCGTATAGTTCTGGTCATTTATTGTTGAACAGCTTTATATGAGCAATCCGGTGTTTACCAATTTCAACTTTCTATGCGTCGTTCTGAAATCCGCCGCGCTCCGTGACAGTGTGATATTGGCAATACGTCCGTGGCTGTTCTGTTAATCCCGTGAACCAATCAGGAGAACACCGATGCGACCACCGTTGCCATAGTCAAAGCTGCCTTGCGACAGTCATTTACCGGTGACACAGCTGTGGTCTACGCCGTCTGCCATGGCACATGCATATTTATGCGTTGCCTTATACGACCGATCACACGGGACTGTTAGCAAGGTAGATTCGATTAATCTTGTAACAGCCACTGGCTCACCGAAGTGGCAGGCAACGCTCGTTGCTTGTCTCCACAAAGATCGTTGCTGAAGGACGTGCATTGCATGGTACAGTTGGCCACCAGGTTATACTGCATGCTATTATAGACTAAACAAATATAGTTGTTTTCGTAAAAC
>OZ024862.1:15369224-15374224 GCA_964017155.1 Oasisia sp. SBJ-2009
TGTAGTTTCAAAGGCGACCTCACAGCGCACGCTACAGCGACGACATTCACCGTAAAGTAGGTGGTTATATTGTCATCACGTCATTGTAATCAATATACCTGCAAGTTAAAACGGTTATTTTATACATAGTGTGTCACGAAAGCATGACTGACACACCTGTTTTATAATAATATGGCCTCCGGATGGATTTTATCTAGATTGATGGCGTTATATAAATGTTCTTCCTATTATTTATCTTTTTATTACATAGTTTCCTGTCAAAAGTACTTTTTAATGATTTGCCATACTTAGCTAGTGATGGTAAATTTGCACATGAATGCTACGTAGAACTATTGTGTTTCTGGAAGGCAATTCGGGGGCACTGACGCATCGTCACGCTGACTATCAACTGGGCTAGTTCTGTATAATTGAGGGGACTTACAAGTGTGATGAAACGCCACATCCGTCCTAAGTTGTTTGTTGATGCACTTCGCGCGCATAGCGCCCGTTGTTATTCCATGATATATACACTGATGATATGAGGCGACACGCGATGTCCATCGGTTAGTTTGTATCCTACTGATGTGTCCCGCCCAAGTCCACTTCCGTCTTCTCATTTGTTCAGTCATGTCTAAGAAGTTTTCCTCCACATTCTGCATTAAACAATACCAGACGGGATTCTAGGCTAGATGACTAGGGCACCTTCACGTAGGCATTATATCTAATAATGGAATTTAATGACCCATCGGGTATAACGCCTTCCTAATAATGGCAAATGTTGTGCACGCCATAATAGAGTCGTTTCGTCAGCATAACTCACCGATAAAATAGTGATGTATTTGATGTTTGTATATTCATACCCATTGACATCCTATTTGTATGATATTGAACAGCTTATGTGTCTTTCGGAGCATATTCTATGTAAATCAAAATGTTAAACAGTCTCCATCTTTAGACATTACATTTCAAGAGAGGGTGATTGAAGATATCGTATAAAGCCTTGTCTATCACTATAGAAATGTGGTCAATTCCTAATTTTGTTTTTCGATCTTCTCATTGTAACATTTAGGACAACTAATACAACACACCCATATGTGAAACATTACAACTTTGTCTTCCTCCAGTAGTTAATTACGTTTATTCATATTCAATATTATTTTAATATATATTGTAATTGATTAGTGCTTGAAGGTCGTAGTGAATTTCTGTATAAAGGTTATCTTCTGTATTAAGGCTATATTTGAAACCATCAACGGATCAGGTTTTCTGTTTCTATAGCACGACATAAAATATTAACTTTTCTCGATATTCTGTGTTTCTCTCTTATTGTTTGGTGATCCTTTTGTTTTGTATATTAAGGTACAATGAACTCTCCAAACAAGGAAACGAGTGCATAAAGGTCAGACTGAAGGAAATCAAATTTGCTGCTATCTCTGCCGTTGGAACGGGACACCAGAACAGCAAATAATGTTTCCGATTTGGATTAACAATCAGCGCTCTCTCGGAGTCTGTCGTTGTTTGCGAGATAAGAGCGAGGTATCGACATGCTGGCGTCTAGGGTCCTCTCGCTGACCAAACAGCAATAGCCTTGGTGACTGGGTGTACATTGCTAGCGATGCAATTCGTTCCAACTGACATGATCTAGATAGGACAAATATAAATTGCACAACGAAAACGTTTGCACTTTTATTTCGGAGCTTACATAGGAGGGACCGAAATGGAAGCGAAAATGTTTCATTGAACCTATTTGAATAAAATACAAATAGGTTCAATCATGCTGACAATGTACAGTGCACAGAAGGTCAGACTCATCTTTGTATTGATTGCCATGGGTAGAACACCCAGGAGACAGCGAGCAATATGTCTGGTTTAATGTAGAGCGTTGGATAAGGACAGAGACCTGCTTCTTTACTCCGATGTTGGGTGTCGTGGGACGTCCAGGCGTTTAACAACGGGACCCATTTTACTGCCTACCGTCTGTCTGACGTAACCGATAACGTGGAAGTGTTTGAGTCGGAACAGACCCCGTCACAAGAGAACTCTGTGAGGCGGCGACCGGTCACACCATGTCAGACACGTTGCACTCGATATCGGGTTAAATGAAAGTCCGCCACGAAAAGGGTTTTGTTAATCATCACGCTTTATGAATGGGGGCCTGTCACTGACTGTCACCAATAGGTGAATGTCATTTGCTGCTGACATTCGCATTAATATTACTTATTTACTTGCAAAGTGTCGTATTATTTAGGTGTGTTTTCTCGCATAGTCTTCTACACTTACCGTTTGATAGCATTCTTTCAATGCCTCTCCCGGTGTATCACACTTGCCTAACTATTATGACGAGGCAAGATCGTGTAAGATATTGAACACGTATGAATAAATATTGCTAGATGTTTTGTTACATGTACAAACACACAAGACATGTAACAAGACATGTAGTTGTGTTAGTAAAGGAAAACTGTTGATTATATATAACTCATAGAGTAGTCCTTCCACAAGGATTTATACAAAATAAGGGACACAATATTATTCGAGTGTGCAATAATCATCTAACAAATACACGTTAAAACTAAATTAACACAAATTTCAGAAGGATTTCTTTTAGTAATCATGCTTTGTTTGACCCTGATAGCTGCTGTGTAGAGGGCTTCCTTTGATTGGCAGTCGTGTTAAATATTGTTTAAACTGTTTATGTAGTTCACTCTTTGATGCGTCAGCCTAGCCACGGTGCCTTTGGTGTGTTCCCAAATGAATGTTTTTGATCTAATTGTTTTTCAATATTTCTTTCTACGAATTGGAATTTTCTTTCCTCGCGATTGTCAGTAATTGTTCAGGAGTCCTGCTCTTTGCATTGGCACGTCCCTTTTAATCAGTTAGGTTGAGTGATTACACGACCTGTAGACTCGAGTCATTTAAGTCCCACTGGAGCCGCCAGTTTTTATGAGTGGCGACTGAACGTGGAAATAAGCATTACCAATAAGGTAAGCAGTTGTCTAGCAAACGGACCGTCAATTCATCAAAAATGGACGACGAATACACGGATCATTCAAGGATTCTCACATACATTTGTCACTTAAATAATTCTTACCTTTTTCGCCATAAGAAACATCTTTGTGAACAGAATGCCAACGGAATATACGACGGAATTTACGAACGCAACAAGTGTTCGGCAGCCATTTGTGACGACGTGAGGAGACGTTGCTTGGAAACAGGTCATGTGACAAACATGGACTTGGATATCGTTGACTTGGTGCTTGACTTGTCTTGTCTTGTATGTGATTTGCCAGCAAGTTTAGATATATGTAAAGCATGCAGCTATATGACTATATTAAACACAATCATATCAATATTACATTGAATGTCATCACTGATTTTCTGTAGTGATTATATACGACCTCCAGACATTTTGAGACTTTGAGTACGTGACATGTGGATAGAAAAGTGAAACCTACTGACTTTGGATCTGACCTTAAATTCAGATAAATTATTCCAACCTTCAGATTGACGTAAAGGTAGTCGATTTGAAACTTATCTAGCCTACTTGCGATGAAACATCCTATACCCATAAACATGTATATATTCCGTTCACATATAGAGCAAGACCAACAGTTATATGTGTATATTCCGTACACAACCAGAGCGAGATCACCAATGACATATGTACATTCGGTACACAATCAGAGCCAAACCAACAGTGACATGTGTATATTCCGTACACATCCAGAGCCAGACCAAAGGTGACATGTGTATATTCCGTACACATCCAGAGCCAGACCAAAGGTGACATGTGTATATTCCGTACACATCCAGAGCCAGACCAAAGGTGACATGTGTATATTCCGTACACATCCAGAGCCAGACCAAAGGTGACATGTGTATATTCCGTACACATCCAGAGCCAGACCACCAGTGACATGGCGAAGAATAACGCCGGAAGAGCTAATGACTGCCGGGCTAACACTGAATACAGCAGCTAAGACAGTCGCCGACAGACGTGTCTGGCGGGATCTTACACGAGCGTCATGTGGCACACATAAACACTAAAAAGATCAACAAACAAGTAGTTACACCCACACCTCCGATGAGTAATCGCCTGGCACACTTCCCGATTGCAACGCCAATTTTGTGGACGAGAAAGAAGTGTGCGCATCATTAAATGAACGTGTCTCCACATTATCCAATAACACAGCATCTTGGTGAAATCGATAGACACAGAGGCTGAGACTACTCCAATTACAAAAGCGGCGCCGCGCGAGTGAGCTTGACTAGCTGCCACTTATAGACGGCTTGGTCGGGGTAGAGACACACGGCGTGTACGCTGCGTGCACGATTATGTTGTTACTACGCGTCATTGAGCTTGCGTTAGACGCTTCACACAAAACACACACAGAACATACATAAAAAGTCCGATGACAGTTCACAAAATGACTTCACCTTCACCTATCCCGAAGTCTAGTGGATCGTTGGAGCGCCACAGACGACCTGCCAACCAGCTCACTCCATTCCTTTCGCCTCTCAGCCTTCCTTATGGCGGCGCCTAGCGTCATGCTAGTCCATTCCGGGATGTTGTCCTCCCATCTCTTTTTCTGTTTGCCTCTCGTTCTCCCTCCTTGTACTGTGCCCTGCACAGTACAATGACTTACAATATATTAAAATATGATATTGATAATTTTAAAATAACATGTAAGCTAAGATATAAACATAGAGTACGTTCAATACAAGATGACACAATAAAGTGCATGCAAATGTTTCCCTTGTTGTCTATGGATGTAGATACACAGACAGATACATGACACATATAATATTAATGGAATGTTATAAAATAACAAACTAAAACTGCATTAATAATAATTCTAGTTAATATTCATATGTCATAAGCTATTTATAATAACAATATTACGTCCTGATAATAAACACTGTTTAGTTATTTGAAAAAAGCGACGTATGTACAACAGATATATAATACCAATTTTAAATAAGCTCCGTTTTACAAAAGATGCATCACTAATAAAACAATTTAA
>OZ024862.1:15379224-15386724 GCA_964017155.1 Oasisia sp. SBJ-2009
TACGAATACGAAATATACATGAAGGATTGCTTCATCCTATGGGGAAAAGGTGGGTCTGTCATCACGTTATGAAGAATGGTAGCTGAGATATACACACCTCTCATGTCATGTTCACAAAGACAAACGACTGAGTTTCGTGTTTACAAGTGTTCCAAGGTAGGTAACTGTCTGCTCTGTGTGTGTGCAGCATTGTGCTGTTTTGACACAAGAGACGTAACTTTAAACCGGTTTATAACGTTCACTTGTTCGCAACGCCAAGTGTCCTTTCTGCAAGTGTTCCAAGCTAGATAACTGTCGATGCGTTGTGCCGCTTTCACAAGCGTAAGCGATTTAACTAGGCAACGTAACTTCATGTGTACGATATGATATAGTTTCGAACAGTGGTAGTTTAGTTAAGACACACAACATAGCGATCATTAATATGCAATTAATTATAGTATAATTGTACTCGACAAATGCATACTTCGATTCAGGGAACTGCCATCTTGAGGTGAACCAGGGACGTAACCGCTTACGTCACTGGCGCATTGTTAAAAAGGCAGACTCGCGCCTTATTGTGATAGTGACGTAAGCAAACCGCGACTTGCTGGATACATCAAATAGAATGCCCTTTGACGTACGTAAGATGTTCGATGTGCATGCACCAGTAAAGTAAGCGGTTTACGTCACTTGTACTATGCCGCAAGATGGCAGCGCTCTGAAGCCAAGATTACATGTTTTTGGTATAATTATACTTTAATTAATTGTTTATTAACGATCTTTGTGCACACTTATTATACACAAACAATACAGGATGCATTTTATGTAAGTAAATACTGTGAGCCTCTCACTGACTGCAAACAAACGTATAAGTTAATAGATGTTGTGACAAAAACACATAATAGAAAATCTTTCCACACGAAGACATTCAATCTTTTTAAAATCATACTAGTGGCTAAATCTCGGTAAAATTAATAATGATTTCTAGAGAAAGGAGTCCGAATAAACCTATACTCGTGACGCTGGTCTACATGATTGAATGTAGTAATTGTATACAAATCAGTACGCACGTATCACTTAAATAGCTCTGGTAGATATATTCAAGACAACGGTTAGCATGGCTTTATTAAAATCCTAAACATTGCTGGTGATTAGTTTACGCTGGCGGTTTATATGTATGAATGTTGACGACACATGACCGGATCGTGTATTGGGGTAGCGCTAGTCTAGGTAACTTATTATATTGTGTGTGCGTGTGTGTGTGTGTGTGCGTGTGTGCGTGCGTGTGTGTGTGTGTGTGTGCGTGTGTGTGCGTGCGTGCGTGCGTGTGTGTGCGTGCGTGCGTGTGTGTGTATGTGTGTATGTTTCTCGGGCGGGCGGGCGGGCGGGCGGGCGGGCGGGCGGGCGGGCGGGCGGGCGGGCGGGCGGGCGGGCGGGCGGGCGGGCGGGCGGGCGGGCGGGCGGGCGGGCAGGAAAGCACTCAATCAGTCACTCACGCACACACACGCATGCAAGCATGCACATACACACATACACACACACACACACACACACACACACACACACACACACACACACACACACACACACATACACATACACACACACACACACACACACACACACACACACACACACACACACACACACATACATACACACGCACACACGAAAGAATGAATATCCACCAAAGGCAAGGTCACGTGGAAAGGATGACAGCAGGAAAACTGGCAATGAGAGCAGAAACACAAAAACACCAACGACCCAGAAGAAGGGGAGGTGACAGGTGGGTGGAGGGTCGACTGGGTGAGGAGGGACATGAAAACATGAGGGAGAACATGAGATGGCGACAGACGACAAATGACGGATTACTAAGGCAAAAAATGAACATGAGTAGTATTTCAGCTGACCCACACCCCTGTGCAACAGGAAGCAAAGGGAGAATAACAATATAGGGTTAGTTATAACAAGTGACACGTGACAGTTACTGTTTGCTGACAGGATGGATTAGCGCCTCTTATAACTAATTCCTTCCTAGTACCCCGACTGCTCCTGGCACCAGACTAAGTAGCACACTGCACTGTCGCCTAGATTTTCAGTCTAGGGGTGTCTTCCTCTGGCAGTTCTTTAATGGAGCTGTCCATTGTGGTAGTAAGTAAGGCGTTTTTAATAAATAGCAAACTGGTGGCTGACCCTTTCTGCTGGGGTTAAAAACAAGTACCGTCACCTCGTCTTCGATATTTCAATTCCAACTTTGTCGAGTCATCAATTCAATTTACATATTATTATGTTCGTTAGTTCTAACACAGTCGAGAATTGAGCAATGATGATAGTCCTAGGTAAACCTTTATAATGATACAGGTATTTGGCGGATACCGAAGTTGACATATCTACCACCTGTCTAATACGAGAGCCCGCGGAGAGATTTGCTTGCGTATTTGGGTTTGGTAATTTTGTTACTTACTATGACATGATCGTCACAGAATGACGTGTTGTTTTTGAACGATTACATTAGTCCTTAAATATAAAAAAAGACGATATAAGACGTCGTTTGCATCATATCACAACTGAAACGTAGGCTATTTGGAAATCCACTGAATGGATCTATGAATATTACTATTATTATTAACTTTTATTCTTATTTCAAACACTACTCGTCCGCGGGTGCCATAACAATGCGTCATGTAGTGGTGCCGTTCTAGTCATTTTATATTTACAATGGTCAATTTAAATTTACATAAATTATGCAATATTATTCTTTCAAGGGAAAGCTTATATATGGTTTATTTAGGCCTGTGTTCTTCTCGCATTCTGTAGCAGTATTAAGCCTCTCTTATATGATTCCTATGTCAATGCTCTGGCCATCTTCTGCGTCTGTGGGCCCATAACAAATTTGGAAATAGACAGACTGAAATTCTTTGAGTCTTCGCCAACAAAGACCGATGACACCAACACATACCACTGGGAACACGTGATCTACGCCAGTTACATAACATCCGCCGGTGTAATTACATAACATAAAAAGGCAGACGTTGGCGATCAACGTAACGTCACATTTCAGCGGACCGAGCTGGGGAAATCAGGTATGCGAGACACTGATGACATCCGTCGTTTCGGTGGCCCTTGCACCGCAGATACAAGTCGAGAGATGTTGACGCAGTAACTGAAAAACTGGCCGCCTTCGACACACAGGAGGATTCTAATCAAAGCGAACACGGCCGGCGTGGTGTGCGGCGACTGATGAGAGCTGGCGGCCGCTTGGCCCGAGCGCCCCACTGCATTCCTGATGCCGCCAGCCTCCCGTCAACACAGCGCTCGCAGCCCGGCCTGTTGATTTACTGCCAACTCCGGCTGTTTTACTGGACAGTTATACGACCAATTATGATGAGTATATGGTCAAGTCATCATTAAGTATGCCAGTGACTAGCGTGCATATCCGGATCCGGTTGCATCGTGTGAAGGATATATCACCCTCGACAAACGAAGTGGACTGTTTTATCGTAGTCGATGAGACGGTGATGATGCTTGCGAATTGAATTATCGTAAACGTAATCTGTCTTAATTGCTGAATGATTACTCTTCAGATGTCGTTTATATGAACTTGAAAAAGGGTTTAACAACCGTCTGTCAATTAACGCTAGAAATATCCTGTGTGGATCTTTACCAGGGTGCATGGATCATTGTCAATGACTATATCAATAGAAGGATAACAGGAACAACGGAAGTGTGGTTCTTTAGAAGAACGCAGATTACCACAGTAGAGACGAGTACCAAGTAGATGTACAGAAAGAAAAGTACTGGAGAAATTATTAGAAAAACAAATACTTAAATACTGTTCATGAAACATTCGTCAACTCACTTGGCAACTCATTCCTTATTGGCCTGGACCTAGTTTAAGGATGCACGCCTGTATGTTTCGACATAAAATTTATCATCGTTCATTCCGGCACGGTAGAGACAGCATCGAATAGCTCCTGCATGTCTCTTCGTCAAATGAACTCGAGAGCATGACGGCGTCCTAAAGCTGAAGTCTCTAACTGTGCAATTAATACGTTAGGGCAGCTTTCTCAGGCCAGCTGCACCGTCTGTTTCCTACACATCATAAATTGACTGAAATGGATCAGTTTTCTGGAGTTTCAACTCGACCTAAACCTTAGAAGTAAGAGGACCGGTTCTCTTTAAATCAAAACAATTGGAACAATACAGACGTAACTGTAGGTTACAACACCAAATACTGTCTCAAGATTAATGGCTTCCACCCTGAAGGAATTAATTAAACCCGCCACCAGCCACGTCAGCGACACCATCGACAGGACGAGTCAATAAACAGTAGAGACCGACGTATTACGTTCCCAAAAGGTCGTCTCCAGGCTGCAGCTGCCCAGCAAGAGGTCGTCTCCTCGTTCACCAACATCAGCTGTAGGTTCATGA
Organism: Oasisia sp. SBJ-2009; assembly: GCA_964017155.1. Taxonomy (NCBI): domain Eukaryota; kingdom Metazoa; phylum Annelida; class Polychaeta; order Sabellida; family Siboglinidae; genus Oasisia; species Oasisia sp. SBJ-2009. The sequence continues at coordinate 15,383,635 of OZ024862.1, forward strand.
GACGTATAGCCACAAAATCGACGAACAGTCACGAAACATATGTGTAGTTTGAGCTATTATTGCACTCGTGTAATGTATTGGATGTAAACGTCTCGTGTATTGCCAGTGTATTAATTAAAGCCGGATAGTAAACAAGACGAACGAGTTTAAATCTGCCCAGAATCTAAACAACGATAATCGATATGTTTAATATTAAGGTTTGATTCATCTACATCAGTGGAAAGAAAAGTAACGCTTATTTGTTTTCCAAATTCACGGTTGGTTAAAATTTGTTACTGATTAACGTTATGTCACTGTTTGTGGCTTCATGCATCTCAGCTTTACTGAACGCGTTGAAAAATCTCAAAAACATGTCACCATGTCATTAAGAATAATATTAATAATTAGGTAAATGTTATTGCGCCTAAGTCCTTAGAAATCAAGCTCAGATGCACATCAATACAAAAGGGGTAATCTATCTCAGGGTAAATAAGTTAGTGGTTAGGCAAGGTTGTAAAAAGATGTCATTAAATCACGGCGGAATTCCACTAGAAGGAAGCATTATCCAAAGAGTAGACGCACCCACAACAAAAGCCCTAGTCCCAATACTAGTATTGACTTTAGGGACAAAAAGTAAATCAGAATTAGGTGATCGAAGCTGAACCGGTTTTCTTACAGGTGTAAGCAAAGAATGTAAATACGATGGCTCCTTGCAGGAAAGTGCCTGATAAGTAATGGTACAGATCTTAAAGAGGATAAGATATCGGAAGAAAGCTAACGCAGAGATTTTAGAAGCGGCATTGAATGAGTAACGTGGATAATTACACGTGTCATTTCGTTGCAGACCCCCGGGAGAAAGCGAGTGGCGACTCATTACTCCTGCACGCCGGGGCCCACGAGTACGACTTCCAGTACCCCCTGCCCCGCGCCCTGCCTACGTCGTTCGAGTCGCAGGACCCACAGTTCAAAGGGAGGGTTCATTATGTCCTGCACGCGAAGCTGGAGAGCCCGGATGAGAGTCTACGGCAGCATCGCGAGAAAGTCTTCCTGGTGCTCAGTCACCTCGACCTCAACAAAGACCCCCGAGTGTCGGTACGTGGTGTGGGACCGAGTTGTCGCTACCCAGATGATAATAACATTATGGACAATAACATGCAATTACAGTTTAAAGGCACATGCATTTGATAAATCACTGTGACATAAACGATACACACACACTCACACACACACACACACACACACACACACACACACACACACACACACACACACACACACACACACACACACACACACACACACACTCACACACACACTAACACACACAAACACACACACAAACACACACACACACTCACACACACACACACACACACACACACACACAAACACACACACACACTCACACACACACTCACACACACACTCACACACACTCACACACACACACAAACACACACACACTCACACACACACATACACACAAACACAAACACACACACACTCAAAAACACACACACACACACACACACACACACACACACACACACACACACAAACACACACACACACACACACACACACACACACATACACACACTCACACACACACACACACACACAAACACACACACACACACACACACACAATTTATTCCATTTCCCTCCCTCCCTCATTCCCTCTTTCGCTCGCTCCCTCCCTTTCTCCCTCGCATCCTCGCTCCTTCTCTTGCTCCTGTTCTCCTTTCCTCCCTATATATATAGAGAGAGGGGGGAGGGGGCAGGGGTGGAAGGAAGGAGGGAGGGACAGAGGAAGGGATGAAGGGAACGAGAGAGAGGGAAGGATGGAGGCGGAGCGAGGGAGGGATGAAGGGAACGAGAAAGGGGGAAGAAGGGAGGGGGAGCGAGGAAGGGATGAAGGGAACGAGAAAGGGGGAAGGAGGGAGGGGGGGGGGGCGAGGAAGGGATGAAGGGAACGAGAAAGGGGGAAGGAGGGAGGGGGAGCGAGGAAGGGATGAAGGGAACGAGAAAGGGGGAAGGAGGGAGGGGGGAGCGAGGAAGGGATGAAGGGAACGAGAAAGGGGGAAGGAGGGAGGGGGAGCGAGGAAGGGATGAAGGGAACGAGAAAGGGGGAAGGAGGGAGGGGGGGGGGCGAGGAAGGGATGAAGGGAACGAGAAAGGGGGAAGGAGGGAGGGGGAGCGAGGAAGGGATGAAGGGAACGAGAAAGGGGGAAGGAGGGAGGGGGAGCAAGGAAGGGATGAAGGGAACGAGAGAGAGGGAAGGAGGGAGGCGGAGCGAGGAAGGGATGAAGGGAACGAGAAAGGGGGAAGGAGGGATGGGGAGCGAGGAAGGGATGAAGGGAACGAGAGAGAGGGAAGGAGGGAGGCGGAGCGAGGAAGGGATGAAGGGAACGAGAAAGGGGGAAGGAGGGAGGGGGAGCGAGGAAGGGATGAAGGGAACGAGAAAGGGGGAAGGAGGGAGGGGGAGCGAGGAAGGGATGAATGGAACGAGAAAGGGGGAAGGAGGGAGGGGGAGCGAGGAAGGGATGAAGGGAACGAGAGAGAGGGAAGGATGGAGGCGGAGCGAGGAAGGGATGAAGGGAACGAGAAAGGGGGAAGGAGGGAGGGGGAGCGAGGGAGGGATGAAGGGAACGAGAAAGGGGGAAGGAGGCAGGGGGAGCGAGGAAGGGATGAATGGAACGAGAAAGGGGGAAGGAGGGAGGGGGAGCGAGGAAGGGATGAAGGGAACGAGAAAGGGGGAAGGAGGGAGGGGGAGCGAGGAAGGGATGAAGGGAACGAGAAAGGGGGAAGGAGGGAGGGAGTGAGGAGGGCGCGGCAGGGATAAACGAAGGGAGCTAGAGAGGGAGGGAGGGCGCGAGGGAGAAAGGGAGGGAGCGAGCGAGAGAGAGAGAGATGGAGGGAGGGGATGAAATGAAATACATAAATAATGTGTGTGTGTGTGTGTGTGTGAGTGTGTGTGTGTGTGTGTGTGCGTGTGTGTGTGTGCGTGTGTGTGCGTGTGTGTGGGTGTGTGTGTGAGTGTGTGTGTGTGTGTGCGTGTGTGTGCGTGTGTGTGGGTGTGTGTGGGTGTGTGTGGGTGGGTGTGAGTGT
>OZ024862.1:15391724-15399224 GCA_964017155.1 Oasisia sp. SBJ-2009
CTCAGTGTCTCTACCATGACTCCATGTGCTCCAAACGTGGTGCTGGTTGATGCCGGCCAGCTTCTGTACCACGCCGTCTGGCCAGTCTCCGGGACTACAGGAGACCTGGCTGCAAGCTTCGGCACTCGACTGGCCCACTATCCTTCTGTCTCCAACAAAATCATTCTGTTCGACAGATATGACCAAGATGCTCCCATCGCAAAGGACCATGAGCGGACGAGAAGAGGAAGAGCCAAGGAAGTACGTCTAACCCCCAACACCCTCCTTCCATGCCAGGAAGTTTTTCTTCATAATTCCAAGAACAAGAATCTGCTTAACAACATTCTATGCCGCTATCCCCTTCCACACAACATCCAACTCGTCAACATGCTGGACTGTGTCATTACCTATGATGAGGCAGACGTCACCCTCTGCAGCTACATGCTAAAAGCGGTGGCAGAAGGCGCCCAGACCATCCGAATCCTCAGTGACGATACCGACGTCTTTGTTCTCTTGGTGTACTGGACATCAAGGATGCGAGTTGTCGCCAAAATTCAAATGGAAAAGTGGAATGGCGATGTCTTGGACATCAACGAAACTGTTCAGCAGTTAGGCCCGAGAAAGTGCAGTCACCTTCTCGGTATCCACGCAATGTCAGGTTGCGATACAGTGTCGTACCCCTTTGGAAAAGGAAAAAAGTCAGCGCTCAAGCTCCTAGAGATAGATATACCAGTCTCGATCAGGTGCTCGGTCAGCCTGGCGCGACCCACGCTCAGATCCAGGAGACAGCACACACATTCTTCTTACCCCTCTATGGACAGAAGGGATGTATAACAATGAATGATGCACGTGCTCACTTCTACCGTGGACGTAAGAAACCTCCGCCCACTGAAGAAACTTCCACCGACTGATGCCAACCTGCAGCTGCATGTGCTCCGAGCTCATCTTCAGATGCTACTGTGGAAGGCCGCGGACCAACGTGATCCACCTGAAGAAGCTCGAAATATTGCCAACTTTGGTTGGAACATCGAAGGCTCCGCCATCACACCGGCCGTCTCAACAGCGCCAGTTGCTCCCCAAGGACTACTGGATGTCGTTAGCTGTAGCTGCACTCCAGAGTACAAGGCTTGTAGTAGCACACGCTGCAGCTGCAACAGCGCAGGCCTTTCATCCACGGACTACTGCAAATGCGAGTGAGGAGACATCTGCTGTAGTCCTTTCATCAGCCAGCAGATGGATGTCGAAGACGATGAAGGGAGGCCAAGTGTCGATGACGAATAAATATACTCTTTATTTCTTTGTTATAAATACACATGCATATCGAAAAGGCTGATCAATAAATTCAAATTCACATATGTTAAATTGCCTTAATATATACATGCATCTCGAATACTGAGATATGCTAAAGGTTGTACAAGTAAATTTCACCTTTGACCTCTTATTTGACCTTGAATTTGACACCGTATCCAAAAAAAACTCCAGAAATGGACTCCCCGTCCTGGAAATCCCTTAAAAAGAGGCATTACACGACCCTCTATGTCATCGAGATCAAAGGTTGAATATTTGCTGAAATTCAAGATGGACGAGACCGCCATCTTGAATTCTGAGAAATGCTCAAGGTTGCACAAGGTGCAACCAAGCTAATTTTGCTCTCCTAACTATATAAAATACATTTCCATAAACAAGTTTACAGTTATTAACATTGCAGGGTCATCATTTTGGCAACTTGACTATCAGTGGTGCAAAACCGTATGAACAGGTTATAGATATTTGGGTTCTACTTGTATTATTATACACGCACACATACGCACGCACGCACGAACGCAAGCAAGTATGCACGCACGCACGCAGGTAGTAGTAGTAGTAGTAGTAGTAGTAGTAGTAGTAGTAGTAGTAGTAGTAGTAGTAGTAGTAGTAGTAGTAGTAGTATTATTAGTAATAGTAGTAGTAATAGTAGTAGTAGTAGTAGGGTGCCTAGTAGTAGTAGTAGTAGTAGTAGTAGTAGTAGTAGTAGTAGTAGTAGTAGTAGTAGTAGTAGCAGTAGTAGTAGTAGTAGTAGTAGTAGTAGTAGTAGTAGTAGTAGTAGTAATAGTAATAGTAGTAGTTGTAGTAGTAGTAGTAGTAGTAGTAGTAGTAGTAGTAGTAGTAGTAGTAGTAGTAGTAGTAGTAGTAGTAGTAGTAGTAGTAGTAGTAACATATTACTGGGCGCTTGATTGTAAATAGAGTGTTCCACAATTTGTTACACTGGTAATTCCATTCAACTTACACGTTGTCAGCCACACGCGTCAAGTGGTCATTAGTACTTTAATTTCAACAGACACGTTCCTTCCGGGTAGTGTGGTACAAATGTTATACCGATAAAAAATATGAATAGCGCTATGGCGGTGTAGTATTTTTGCATGCGTCTTGAACTAATTGAGTGTACTTTCCATTTGTATGAAAAACATCCCCACGTTATTAAATATGACAGTTGTATTACGCAATGGTTATATTAAATAAAGCTCAAAGGCAGAACTCGATAATTTAACCTCACGACCGGATCGTTTTTACCAGGTTGGAGTGCAACCAGCGGACGCGTCGGCCATTGTGGAGTTGACGATTCCAGTCGTCATAGGAACGGTGCCACTCAAACACGTCGTACCCCGCGGGGTCACAGGCATGTGTTTCCCCAGGTCGATTAAACTGGGTTATTCTCGTATCCTAGATTACGAACAAATCTAACTTTAAGGGGCATGAATCCACAACACCATAAAATACATATTAGGTTGATACATGTTGGGTTGTGGCGTATCGTGGGGAACTATATTGCAATAGTAGTGCAATCTAGCGAGTGTTAATGCAAATTATCGCAAATGACAATGTTGGTTTGAGCGAAAATGAGCAATGCGCCTACCAATGTCGCCATTGTAGATATACGGAAATGACGTAACCAATTCAATTTATTATCTGTAATTCTACAGTTCTTCGTTCAGGTATCGATATATTGCTGTTATGGTACCATACAACTTTACTTTCAGCAGCTGGATGCAAAACATATTTTATGTTTATTTGTGTAGATTATTTCCCATGGGTCGCAAATCAATAGTTTTTTTTCAAATTGAGCCAAGGATTAATTGCTATTGTATTGGAAGTTCAATCGCTTCGTTTTTTATAATAAAATTGGATTCATGTAGGACCATAAATAACTGCTTCTTTCTCTGACAAGTGTTTGCATTAGATCGGGTTAATTCATTCTGACGTTCACTTCTACGCTAAAACTATCCTTTCAGATGTCACAATATCACGTGATCGCCTATCTGATTAAATACAATTATTCAATTTCCACATGAATCGCATCACAGATAGGTTTAAAATCTTAATTTAGTACAAAGGTATTTTTCTGTATTATATACCAGATGATAAATACACTCTACAATTAAATTTTATATGTGTTATGTACATACTCAGAATTTACCGACATCCAACGACGTAGTTGTAGATAGCCAAATTAGTATGTTTACAATGATATAAAAACACGAATTTCTGCGGATAGAACTGTTTTAAATGTTGAGCTACCCAAATTCATCGCCTGGACGAATTAGAAACATTTAAAATTCCCGACCCGTCCCGGAACTTCACTGGATCACGTGCACAATTGCAGCTTAAAACTTTGGATTCCAAACATATAGAGAGATGTTATTTTATAATAATATATACGGATATAATAAAAACATTGTTTTGAATAGAAATAATATAGTCCCCTATACCTTATATAGGGAAAAGGTTGATCTGGTAGGAGTCACTCGCCCTAATAACGTATTGCACGCATGCAAACCGAGTCGGTAGGAACAAATTTAACGGTGACTCGTCTGACATGTAACACTTCATGTTGCCTCGATTACCCAGGCTCCGTGTGGTGGCAGCACTGTTTAGCCCCTCGCATCCGCCAGGGCGATTATTGCTCTGCCAATGTTGCCACCAGGGCTGCCTTACCCCAGAATAATAAGAGACGCTGATAAAAAAAAACTAAAATAAGGATATCTTTTATAAGATAGTAATGAGTTATTAAAAGTATTCAACATTAAACTTACACTCACACACAAATAAACATAAATACAAATCCGCAGTTGTTAATGAGGCATGAATTATGACATAATAAGCCTCGTTTACCCAGGTTCCGTGAGGTGGCACACTGTTTAGCCCCTCTCACGGATAACACTCAAAAGCCGGCTAGGTGCCCAGACTGTCTTCTCGTCGAAGTTACCCTGCCGAGCGACAGTCGGTTAAGTGAGACTACTATTCCTGTTGCAGCATCTCCGTCATTCAGCCGCTACAGTCACTCTAGCGGAGAGATCGAAGACTACAGCGAGGAAGACTACCGCCAGGGCCGCCACCAACATGTGTACGTGTACTACAAGTCCCTGTACAAGAGAGCCGAACCCCAGCTCGAGGTCGCCGAGGTCACTTAGGTCAAGACATGTTAATCAATTGTACCGCTTGGTTTAGTTACTGATTTAATTTATACCAATTGTTAACACATTATTTAATCACATTTAAACCTAAATAAAATGTGTCAAATCATGTACTGCTCAGCGTTTTGTTTTGAGTATTAGTATGTACGCATGTAACGTCAGTTCTTATATTTCCACAGATATACTACGTTTATTTAACAGGGCTTCTACATGTGATTTGGATCACCACCTGGTGGTGATCGACGCCGCTATTCGAGCCAGTTAGTTACAATTACGGTCGCTGGGGGAAGCACCAGGCGTTTCCCGGAAGTAAACAACTTATAACGGAACCTCACGGGGGGGCTGTTAGGCAGACTTGCCACATTTTTGGGATGGCAATCCGTATTTTTGACCTAAAATTGTGTAAGAAACCGTATCAATCCGTATCATTAATCAGATCTTCCAGTTAACTGGCCTAAGTTATTAAGGCCTTTTCAAAACCGTTTTTCCACGGTATTTTCGATTATTGGGCTAGTTAACTGGAAGACTACCGAAGTTTTATTTCACTTCAGCACGTTTAAACTGCGTACCGCAAAACAGACAGTGTCATCAAATAATGACAATGATTTCATCAGTTCATCAGTATATCGAAGTTTTACTGGGAAGCGTCAACATTTTGAAATCAGAAATGCAGGCGATTGATTTGAACTCGGCGTCGAGCTCCATTTCCTGTACTGTCACGCGCCTGCCACGCGCCCAGTTCCCACCCGTTGAGCCACATGCCGCAGTTTTCAGAACTAAAATTTACCAGCACGCCATCTATTATGCGCTACAATAAAGAAATCGGTGGTTTAGTTCGTTCGTTTCGAAGCGATTTACTTAGTCATTAACAGTAAACAATTATTCCATTATCCAGAATAGTTCTGTGACGCATGCAAGGTATAATGTGGGTAAACATTATTTCTCCATAAATTTAGTTAAAATCCGTATCAAAACCGAGTACGGCCGTATCACTTAAAAAACCGCCAAAATCCGTATCGGATACAGATAATCCGTATCATGTGGCATGTCTGTGTTAGGGTATTGAAGAGGGGTGTAATTGAATGTTTTGGGTAAATGCAAGTGACGGCGTAGTTGAGGGAAAGGGTGAATTTGGAGATTTTGCTGGTCACAAACAGGTTTTGGAAGTCGAAATATGTGCACCCAAACAAAATACAACCACGTCTTGGGCGGATCCAAGGGTGTCCCGTCACTTCGGCGGCAGATTTTTTTTATAAACAAATATTTGTTGTTGACATACCACAGGTCCACGTGGGACCTCCTGTTTAATAGTATGTTCTTAAAATAGTGGCACTTAACATGCATATTGGAGGCATTCAATGAAACTTTACTATCGCTGAATATTAAAATGGTAATGGCTCAATTGTTTAAAATATCGTAATGTTCATAGTAATACACCTTACCTTAAATTAATTTCTAATGTCTATCATTTCAGATCAAACATTCACATTAGCCACAGTTGCGTTTGATAAACGCCAGCCTACCAGGCACGGTGCATATCGTTTGCAGACATCCCATAGCAAGTGTGTGTCGCACTTGGTCAGTAAACAATTGACGATAGTTTGTGCTACAAAAAGATAATGAATTTCTAATGGATACTTGAGCTACACAGCTATTCTGCTCCGACACGGGGCTGCGCTAACGAATGAAAATGGCGTATCGTATTGACACACACACCCACCTCGGTGAGACAGTGAGACAGTGACCTTCACCTACAGTCGCACTTCCGTCCGACACTGTCAGGACATGCGGCGGTACGAGGCCATCCGACATAACTAGTAGATATCAGACATGCTGCATTGTCGTACGGCATTGTATGATAGTGTATCTGCGCCTTAACTACACCACATCATGACAACGCGAATTTTTAAATGCATCAGAAAATGTCGATATCCCTGCGACAAGGGCCATAGATAACGCCTTGATGACGTCATCGAATTCATCGACTGCGGCTGCTCGTCGCTTGCATCATGGGCCGACTTCGATTGGCCTACTCGAGTAATGCGAGTAACCTGAGTCCCAATAGAACACCCAAGATCACTTGCTCACGTTACCCTTCTTGACATAGATAAACAAGGTCAATATTCAAGGCCGCTACCCGAGACAATCGCGGTTTGGAGAGGATTCACGCGAGTAACTGACGTCATTGGCAATGACAGCCAATAGGGAACATAGGCCCCTACCGCACAATACATTAATTAAACATTACACGACACAATCAGTTAAATATGGATTAAAGTCACCACATTATATGAATTATAATTTAAGACCAAAAAGATGAACGTCACAATTTACACACTGAACAACTGATTATTTTATTTATTTACATAATTTTACATTACATTTATTCACATATCTCCGTGATCACGATCATCGCTGTTCAGTTGGATTACTCTCGTGGTATTGCGTGCGCAGCGTAAACCGGATACCACGTTAGGGTTACGGAAATAACTCGAGTAGGCCAATCCTAGTCGGCCATGTGTGCCGATGTTCCAGGCGATGCTGCAGAGGAGGAGCGGTAAAGATGGCCGCTTCATATGCCAATCGTGTGCATTTATAAATGGCCGCTACAACATGCTGACTGATTGGCAAAGGAGAGGAGACGGAGGGGAGGCCGCGGATAACACGGAGGATGTGTGTGTGTGTGTGTGCGTGCGTGCGTGCGTGCGTGCGTGCGTGCGTGTGAGTGAGTGCGTACGTGCGTGCTTGCGTATGCAGAGTTGAGGTGGAGACGTAACGACCCCTTGAGAAGGCCCCCAGTGACCACCCCTTGAGAAGGCCCCCGTGACAACCCCGGGAGAAGGCCCCCGTGACAACCCCGGGAGAAGGCCCCGTGACAACCCCGGGAGAAGGCCCCCGTGACAACCCCGGGAGAAGGCCCCCGTGACAACCCCGGGAGAAGACCCCCGTGACAACCCCGGGAGAAGGCCCCTAGTGACAACCCCGAAAGAAGGCCCCTAGTGACAACCCCGAAAGAAGGCCCCCGTGACAACCCCGGGAGAAGGCCCCGTGACAACCCCGAAAGAAGGCC
>OZ024862.1:15401724-15404224 GCA_964017155.1 Oasisia sp. SBJ-2009
ACGTGGACTACATAACGGGTCGTTACTATTCAGCCAATTAAATATCTTATGACAACTATAACCGAAATCATGATAATTAATCAGCATAATTATAGTTGACGGCTCAATGTAATGCCGTTTGTTGGAAGCGTCTACCGCTAGAGGCGGCGAACTAATCTGATCTCATGCGCAGTTGCGTAGGTCTAGACACATTGGCTACTTGTACTCAGCTGACCGAGATTCACTTGACTGATGTCTTCCAGGCTAGGTCAAGTAATTAGACATATCTGAAACTATTTAAATAATCGATTCCTATTTGACATGCGTATCACAATCACAATCCGAACAATGGTAAAACCACGACCGTTTCTGAGAAACACTAACATACAGTGCAGTGCATGCCACTATTAAAGTCATATTTTACCTCGTTGGTTGTGAACGTTACCAGTAATTATTGTCAGTTATGCACCGGAACATAGCAGACTACTGGAGCCATTAATTTGCTTTAAATGGCTTAGTTTCTTCATTTCTGAATATACACACTTTGTCGCTGTTCATATACAGCGGCGTCCAGTTTTTCTTGTCGTAAACTGCAATGCAACTGATCTTCCGTTATCATATACGTTGCGTAATTATGTGTAACCTATCACAGCGCCGAGTGTCGTCATCCAATGCTACAAAGGTTGTGTTGTCTGTCGAGAGCAGTAAATCTGGATCTGTCGTTTGTTTTAATCATGCCACAAAATAGACATTTATAGCGAGGGTGCTACCTCGTAGGTTTTATGTTTTCACATAACATTACGTTCTTATGACTATACAACATGCGTGTTGAAGGTTTATTGCCTGCCAATTTGTGTTTAGTTACTTTACAAAGCTCGGAATAACGTTCGTAATTTAAAAGATTATGCCTGCAACACTTTCAAATGGTAAACAAAACATCCAGTTTCATAACAATATTGATTGGTAGTAATGCCAAGGCGACCACTGTTAACTGCAATACCTTTTGATGTTTAACTTTCCCATGTTCTAGACAGCAAACGTCCCGTTACAAATTACAGCTCTGCCCATTCTGGGCAGATGAGCTGCTACCCTCGCGAAAATGATTTGTATACAGATACCCAAAACGGTCTACAGTGTGCCACCCCGTCGTACAGCGAGTGGACTGTGGAAATCTAGAATGAACGGACGAACTTGCCCGAGGTTCGACACAGCTGCAGAGGATTGTAAACTGCACTCTCTTGATCACGCGTCCAACGCTCCAGCCACTACGCTCTACGTCCACATCCACAAACAGATAGACATATCGAGTCTTCCGGAATAAGCAACTCGAATCGACTAGATCCTCACAATAAGCAAGTTTGGAGGTTATAATAATAATACTAACATAGCACCTGATGATCTAAAATTACTCTCAGACGCTTCACATACATGCATAGTAGTATTATAATAATGCCCTGATAAACAATTGAATAGCTAGCTTGCCTATTAATTTATGAATATTAGAGTAACTTGTATGAGGTCATCGTGACCTAGTTACGCACATATGCCAGCGGTGGAAGTAAGTAATACAGCAGCCGGTACCATCAGAAGGAAACACTACGAAAGAACAATATCCAGTACAGAATGTATAATAATGTCTGATAAACCTTTCTTTGCGTTTCTAGTGTTTATAAATTTCCCGTGCAGATTTGAAGAATCGTCAATTATTATATAAACATACTGGTGTATATGTGTATTTTACACAGCACTCCCGTGACACTATAGTACATGAATGAATACTTAATTACATTATAGCTATTTGTCACTTTTGATTGTGTGTCGTTTATTCGAAGCGTTGTTTTAAGGTTCAGCGCAACGTGTAGGGTAAACTCTGTTCACTTTGTGGTGAAATAAATGTTATACACACACGTCACACAGGTATTACAAGTAAAATATTAGGCAAGTCATGTTACGTAACTCGACAAAATACCTAGGCTGCCGTGTGCCCATAAAGACAGTCCATGGCAACATATAACCGATGTTAATAATTTTAGGAATCCTAAACACCGTGTAAAACGGTTTACAGTATTTCCGTTGTAGGAGGATTGGTGTCCGAACTTAAATTTTGAACTGCCAAAGGTATAAATGCCGCTACGGACAATTACTGAAAATGTGGCCCACTTAAGTATTGCCGCAGTGACTTGACTACATAACTAGTGCTAGATTGCTGTTAACACAGCGTTCATTTAATTGTTAACGTATTAAGCATATCTCCTGGACCATCGATAAGTTGTCATTCGCACTGGACACATTTGCAATTCCTGGTAATGATAGATATGGTTCACAAAGGAATGCCCAGAGTTGATTGCACGCATACAAAAGACACTGAATAGAAACATACTACGAGGCTTAGTACGATACGCACAGATTGTTAAGTAGAAAGCGTCATGTTCAGTCAAGTCGTAACATGCCTGGATTAGACGTGTACGACTCCGTACAATACGCAATGAATTATGGGTAAAACCTGTCTACAGAATGAGCT
>OZ024862.1:15414224-15419224 GCA_964017155.1 Oasisia sp. SBJ-2009
TGTGCGCGCGCGTGTGTGTGTGTATCTGTGTGTACTTGTGTGTGTGTTTGTTTGTTTGTTTGTGTGTCTGTGTGTGTGCGTGTGCGTGTGTGTGTGTTTGTGTGTGTGTGCGCGCGCGCGTGTGTGTGTACTTATGTGTATGTGCTTGTGTGTGTATGTGTGTGTGTGTGTGTGTGTGTGTGTGTGTGTGTGTGTGTGTGTGTGTGTGTGTGTGTGTGTGTGTGTGTGTACTTGTGTATGCGTATGCCTGTGTTTCTTTCCATTTACACATATATAATTATGTGCATATGGGTACGTTTGTGTGAGTATGCTTATGTGTGCATCTATATGGTTTTCATTCAAACAGGGACGAAACACTACTTAAATATTCAAATCAGTTATAACAATGATAATGTTTGAGGTAAATAGGAAAAATGAGATCGAGTCAGCCGATCCGACTCGAGAGCAATGGCTTGTTAAGCGAGTAAAACATGTCGGCGGGTCGCCTTTCCTTGCCGCGACTGGTAATTAGAATACACGATCTCGTAACGACTCGCTGTCTATTGTGGTGACCATTATTCACGGCGTGACTCACAGTTGTAGGCCACATGATCACATGTCCAATGTCTACTCACATTTACTCCAACTCCAGCAAGGTGACCTTTCTGCCTGGCAGGAGAAGATTGTCTGTGAAAGAACACTGATTAAAGTATGGAGATCCCAAATTATATATTCTGCTAAGCTGTTTGGATTGTATAAAATATCTACCTGTTGCCTCTACTATGTCAAATTCACTTTGATTTCAACCATCATAGTGGTTTGATTCACTGTTGACATAAATTTAATTTCACGCTGTACATCTTACCGTACATTTCATGGCATAGCAATACGAATTTCTGAAGGTAAAACATGATATTCGATGAATACGTCTGGGATAAAACTCAATCTGTCAACGTTTACACTCAATCTGTTAACGTGTGGTTATACCATTCCTTGTTTGTTTACACGGAAATGCTTAGCGGAGAATTTGATAGAATCTACTGTTTAAATATTGGTAAAATCCCAAAAGACCAAAACACAGATGTTATGTATATTTGTATTGTACTGAGTCTTAGTTTGAGTAACACCGTATATATTTATGTCGAAACGCATCGAGCCTTTGTACAGTAAAAATAAGTTCTTAAATTTCATATCTTATATAAGTTCGTATTCTGGCGTTACAACGGCCCAGTGCATTCTATACCTTTCTTCCTGACAGACGTTCAACCGAACATCATCTGGATTCCACTGAGACACATTACAATAAATTAGCCCGGAATATCCGTTCATAATATATCCAGTCTGTAGTCATTCATTAAGATGAGTGAACTGAGAGACCTACTGCTACTGGCGAGTGAATGAACGATACCAAAGTTCACATATCGTCACTGAGAGACCAACACTTATCTACATGACGGTGTCAGTTCGGCCGCCGTTGTCGGTGGCGCTACAACACAGAACCGGTCTTATTCAGAACATTAGTACGTCTTTATAGAATTGCATTAAGCGATAAGCCCGACAAACTGAATTCCGTAGCAGTCATTTATCGTAAGAACGGCGCTGACCAATTGTAATGTTTCTTAATGGTTTTACCACGCCCATACACTAACTATATTCAAGCCTGACGAATGACCGTTATACCAATCGCGTTAGATTATTTAATAATTGAGTTGGTGTAAAGAACTTCTCGAAAAACGTATCTAAACAAGTGCGTTTTATTAACATAAATATATATCATATTTTCTGTTAGAAGTAATAACACCAAAAAGTCGCGATTTGTACAAAATACTACATGATTTATTTTCTATAATATTATTATAAAGCAATACGGTTCTCCGTCCGTCCGTCCGTCCGTCCGTCCGTCCGTCCGTCCGTCCGTCCGTCCGTCCGTCCGTCCGTCCGTCCGTCCGTCCGTCCGTCCGTCCGTCCGTCCGTCCGTCCGTCCGTCCGTCCGTCCGTCCGTCCGTCCGTCCGTCCGTCCGTCCGTCCGTCCGTCCGTCCGTCCGTCCGTCCGTCCGTCCGTCCGTCCGTCCGTCCGTCCGTCCGTCCGTCCGTCCGTCCGTCCGTCCGTCCGTCCGTCCGTCCGTCCGTCCGTCCGTCCGTCCGTCCGTCCGTCCGTCCGTCCGTCCGTCCGTCCGTCCGTCCGTCCGTCCGTCCGTCCGTCCGTCCGTCCGTCCGTCCGTCCGTCCGTCCGTCCGTCCGTCCGTCCGTCCGTCCGTCCGTCCGTCCGTCCGTCCGTCCGTCCGTCCGTCCGTCCGTCCGTCCGTCCGTCCGTCCGTCCGTCCGTCCGTCCGTCCGTCCGTCCGTCCGTCCGTCCGTCCGTCCGTCCGTACTGTTTATTTTATAATGTTGCTGAAATCAGAAGTCACCCACAACCCGACCTTAAAACGGCATACTCATGTGCACATACGTAGTAAATAACAATTGCTTTCGTGGAAGTATTCACTGTTTTGTTCGTAATTTTTTTTTTCCTAGAAACGTCGCGTTGGTCGATTCTATACACTTGACATTCCGTTACATGAGGATAGCTTAGGTCATTAGCGTATAAAAACGGCTAATCTGACGTATGACTAATTACTTCACTCGAAGTGGTCGATGTCTGCTTTTGTAAATATGTCAATTGATTTATTCGCCGTATGCTCTGATTGACATCACGCGAACATGTGTAATTATGGGCAGCGAATCAATCGAACATGCATCAATGCATTGGAACACATGTCAGACGCCGATACAATGAGCAATTGTTGCCTGGGATGTTTGACCGGGTGTGTTCAGATATAAAGTGTGAGCACGGAGCGGGCCACAGGATCGACAGCGGAATTCGTGTGTTGTTTTGTCTTGAACTCGAATCTCGTTAACCTGGATGATAAGTTAACCTGGACCGGCTAACACAGAGTGCATGCATTGTGAACTACCTGGAATTATTGTTAAACATTATCTTAGTGATACTACAGGTGGAACCCAGTAGTTAAGACGTCTTTTTGTTGACGTAACTATAGTCGATTGTTCAGTCTTTCAGGCGAAGCGATATATTTTTCAGGAGTTACATAAATTAAAGTTATACGACTCGATCGGCTGGATTCGGTCAAATCATGCAAATAATAAACTATGTTGTTGTCGCGAATAACTATGCCACATATTTGTTTAGTTGATCGAATACTGACGCTGAATGAGTCTAGCTTGAAAAAGACAGATGTAGGTCGAGAACGTCACATATTTTATGCCCAGCCCATTTGATAGGCACACACCAACATACGCACATACGACATCTCGAGATCCCTCCCTCCCTCCCTCCCTCCCTCCCTCCCTCCCTCCCTCCCTCCCTCCCTCCCTCCCCTCCCTCCCTCCCTCCCTCCCTCCCTCCCTCCCTCCCTCCCTCCCTCCCTCCCTCCCTCCCTCCCTCCCTCCCTCCCTCCCTCCCTCCCTCCCTCCCTCCCTCCCTCCCTCCCTCCCTCCCTCCCTCCCTCCCTCCCTCCCTCCCCCCTCCCTCCCTCCCTCCCTCCCTCCCTCCCTCCCTCCCTTTCTCTCTCTCTCTTTCTCACACACACACACACTCACAAACACATACACAAACATGTACTCTCAAACACACGCATACATATGCTCACCCGCACACACACACACACACACACACACACACACACACACACACACACACACACACACACACACCCGCACACCCGCACACCCGCACACCCGCACACCCGCACACCCGCACACCCGCACACCCGCACACCCACACCCACACCCACACACACACACACACACACACATACACCCGCACACCCGCACACCCGCACACCCGCACACCCGCACACCCGCACACCCGCACACCCGCACACCCGCACACCCGCACACCCGCACACCCGCACACCCGCACACCCGCACACCCGCACACACACACACACACATACACACACACGCACATCCGCACAAACACACACGCACACCCGCACACACGCACACACACACACACACACACCCGCACACCCGCACACAAACACACACACATACACCCGCACACCCACGCGCACACACACACACACACGCACACCCACACACACACACGCACACCCGCACACCCGCACACCCGCACACCCGCACACCCGCACACCCGCACACACACCCATACACACACGCACACACGCACACACACGCACACACACGCACACACACCACACACACACACCTACACACACACGCACACACGCCCACACACACGCACACCACACATTCGCACACACTCGCACACACTCGCACACACTCGCACACACTCGCACACACTCGCACACACTCGCACACACTCGCACACACTCGCACACACTCACACACACACACACCCGCACACCCGCACACCCGCACACCCGCACACCCGCACACCCGCACACCCGCACACCCGCACACCCGCACACCCGCACACACACACGCACACACACACACACACGCACATCCGCACACACACACACCCGCATACCCGCACACACGCACACACACACACCCGCACACCCGCACACACACACACACACACATACACCAGCACACCCGCGCGCACACACACACACGCACACCCGCACACACACACACCCGCACACCAGCACACACGCTAACCCGCACACCCGCACACCCGCACACCCGCACACCCGCACACCCGCACACCCGCACACCCGCACACCCGCACACCCGCACACACACATGCACACACGCACACACGCACACCCACGCACACACACACACACACACACATACATACATACACACGCACACACGCACACACACGCACACCACACACTCGCACACACTCGCACACACTCGCACACACACACACACACACACACACACACACACACACACACACACACACACACACACACACACAACCACGTGACGTCACATAATCAGAATAGTCGGGACGAGAAGACATAATTGGTAAACAAATTAATGTAGTTTAATATTAAAAATGGTCGTTTGCAATTTTTTCAGTC
>OZ024862.1:15424224-15429224 GCA_964017155.1 Oasisia sp. SBJ-2009
GGAAAGCAGCACCATTTACGGAAAACAGCATGTTTAGATTAATTCATTAATGTGACAAGACATCCACAACAACATTCACATTAGAACATGAAACTTTGATTACACAATTATCGCTTTACAAGAATAATATTATTGACTAGATAGGCTTTGAAAAACGAATATTGCAACTACTTTATCATAATAATTATACTAACTAAAACCGAGAATGTTGGCAATATAAAGTTTCGTTTATTTAAAACGTCATTCATCTACAATGGAGAAGTGAAATTTTATTTTTTGCACTTCTTCAATCCTGGAATTGTATTAATACCGAAGCTTAAAGACGCAATTTGTTGATGTTATGTATCAATAAAAGGTAATACGAGCTAACCATTTGAAACTACAATAAACATTTTCACGTTACAGTTTCACAGAATCCGGTCTGAAAGTGGAAGATTCTAATAAGGCAGACATGTCACTGACGGCGCGGAGCCGTGACCCAAAAGCGCCAGTTTCCGAGATTCGATTCACATGTATACTAATACAGCGGCTTTTTTATTTATCATAATAGTTATTCCCTTCAATCCGGAAGTCGACTTATGCTTATGTGTGCATGAGCAACTATAATAATGCCATATATCATGCATTATGCCAACGTAAAACTGTTTGACTTGTTACACCGACGAAGCAAATTTGGACATTGTTAGTACTGGAAACTGCTGTAATGACTACGGGACTATGGATATCAATTTATAAAAATATACGTTTAGCAGCTTGTGAAAGTGGCATAATATCATATAACAAATGCCAACAAACGGACGGCCTATGACATGACTTAACATATGACATAATATTCGTCATTGTCATTGCAATTGGGTAGGTTTTATGTACGATGGAGTTCCCGTATTGCCTAATCTGTACATGCCTAATATAAGTGTTATTTGTGCGTGAAGTGCGTCGTAACGATGCATACTATGCAGTAGCGCAACCATTTTGCGATAAGCGACATGCCAACATATTATAATATGTTATTAAGTCGTCCCTGCTGGTTTTTTTCATATAGTTTCATCACTACACTGCAATGGCTTTCATATCATTTCCGGTACTTCTTACTTGTGATTGGCACGTGACCGGAAGTTCTATATGAGATACCTGTCAGATGTGACCACAATGCTATCTAACAGACATGGACGCAACTTTTACAACAGACTACAAAAAATTATCTAATGTAACATGGCACGACAATAAGGAAATCATTGGCGTAACTTTAGTCCGGGAAAAGACACTTATATAGTGTCTGTAAATGCTGTTTCACTCGTCGTGACGCAGCTGGTATTCCGTAATTAGTATAGAATAAACACTCAGCCAGTCACAAGCAGGCTTCAGCCTCCTCTCCTTTCGATTCCGCCGACTTGTCCGGCCTTTTGTAATGTTCTCCGGGATTGTAGTTTTTGTCCCGTAAATATGCTTTCGTTTTCGTCAAGGAGGCGTTCTCTGAGAAGACGTTGTCGTACAGCAGTGACGCCATGCTGCCCCCCAGCAGCGGCCCGCACCAGTAGATCTGAAACAAACACCGACGTAGAAAATATCTCCAGCCGCCACATATGTCGTCAGAGCAGGCACTTGCCAAATTGGAAACTTAAACAACGTTGAGAGGCGCGGTAGTGTAGTGGTTAATGCACCCGCCTAGCACGCCGGCGGCGCGGGTTTAATACCCGGTAAGCGTAGGCATGGTATACTGTTTGATGTTAAAAGTCTGGCTCTTAACATTTGAGATTGAGTATCCTTCGTGAATCGTTGGATGACGTTTGTATCGGTGCCGCCTCAATTTCGGACGTAATAGAATGACTTTATTTAGTTCAACTATATCATTGAATTTTAGAATGCGATAATTGTAGAATAAATTATTTGTATGATCCCATCGATTGGCACCGTGGATTAATATAATCACTCTTTTCTGTACCAATATAATACATTGTAAGTTTGTCACATATGCTTCCCCATATTTATTAATAATACATCAAGTGAGGTAAAAACAATGAACAATACAGAGCAAGCATGCTGGAGTGGTCGACACATTGACTTACTTTGTACATAACAGATGCTACTTTCGATAACTCGATAACTTGGATTTTACCGTGTTAATATAGTTCTTCCAGTTTAATGATTGATCAAGACACCAAGAAACGTAGTGGCTTTAACTCTCTGTATAATAATATTATTGATAATATTAGCAACATTTTGTTTGTGGTTACATCTGCCAAATAATATATAACAGACAGTTTGTTTACGCAAAGCTCCGTGTTTTGTTCACTTACTAACTCTGGTAAGTGACTATGAAAATGAAATATATTCGTGTCGCGGGCAAATAAAATAAACTTCAGTAGCTTCGACACATTACACTTATCATTTTAGGTGCTATTGATAATACATGTTATTTTTATTGCTACTACATTATGTCGTTGACACCGACTTATTCCAACTCGCAAACACGAAACGTCTAATTCAAAGACAACCAACATTCAAGCTAGTCCGTGTTTGTAATCAACGAAGACGAGATAGTGTATCAAATGTCCACCTACCCAGTGATTGTCCCAGTTTCCCTGTACAGCGGCCGGACCGAATGTCCGCGCTGGGTTCATACTGGACCCTGTATATTTGATCTGCAACATACACAACGACTTGATCGCGTCATCGGTGGTCAGCTAGACTTCGAACGTAACTATCAGTCTGTCCGATACTACTATCACTGATGCCGGAACGAAATGTTCCCGGAGTTGGTCTGCTCTTTCGTTGTCAGGCCTAGCCATTGGAAAACGGGGGATGGGTGCAACCATAGCAACTGGAATGTGTTGACTTTGATGTTCACCCTTTGTAAAGGTTAGGTGCCAGCTTCTCTGCCTAGAATCTTTCAAATTGCGAACATTGTTCCGAGTTCTTAATAAAGTCACTAAACACAAATTGGCAGGTTTCAACAGAACGTAATATTAAATGAACAAAATAAAACCTAGGATTGGTACCCTTGGTTTAAGCTAAACAAAAACGCTTAAACTCCTCATCCACAATAACAATACGTGATGAAAGAACCGATGCCATCATCTCCATCTTTCGAGCGAGTTTCCTGTCACGATTTAGGTATTATTTGCTGGGTCAACCATTTGATATCAACATCATTTGCGTTTGTGTCCGTTTCATTCCGACAGATCATTGTCTCACGGAAGCATACCTAAACAGTACCTCCATCTGAGCAGCTGACTAGTTAGTTTAAGTGTTAAAGTGTTAGACAACAGTGAGGTTCAGAATCATGGAAATTTGTTTTAAATACCACCTTCTAATTACTTTTGAGAACCTCTGTAAGGTGATGACGTCAGTAAGCAAGCTCCGCGTTCTGACTAATATTGTGCGGGTATATAGTATCTGCCTACGTGTATCGGCAAGTATAAAGTTTCTCTGTCAAAGTTGCAACGAAACTGACTTTAATTAACATGCATCAAATCAAAGACGCGTAGTGTATAGCGTCCAGAGTATTCAGTAGACTAGTTAAACTGTATTGGAGTAATTATTGACCCGTTTTCATGATAGTTCTTTTTCATATCAAAACTTTTCATTTTTCATATCCAAATCAAGAAGTTTCTGTTACCTGTAGACACTTTCGTTGGACGTCAGACGACGAATTTAGCATAATGATAATGCGATACGCTTACTTAAATCGTAAGCTATTCTGCTATTCACACGTAGCAAATGTCTCAAGTGCTGAAGTTATTAACGTAGCCAAAAGCGTGAGATTATAATTGAGTTACTTTACGCGCGTCATGTCTATACAGACCTATAATCGTACATAGGTATCGTGTGTAGCAACATTTACTAAGGGTCACTGCACTAACCTTGTTCGAGCCACTGACCATGAACAGCGCTGTGCCGTACTTCAAAGCGCCGGACCATCAATAGACAGACCAGTGGTCGAATCACTTAGTTGTGTGAATGTTGAATGACGACCCGGCAACATATATTTGTCTCTGAATTAACGCAGTGATTGCGGCATTACGGAATGTTCCTCAGAGAAAACGAGGCGGTGTTTTGTTGAATAGGACTGGCCTGAGTAACGTGTAACACACCTTACACAGTGTCCTAAGGAGTACCTTTCACAGCTGAGTGAAGTGGAGCAACGCAGAGTGAACGAATTTGTTCATCGCTCGATTCGGCAGCGACAGGATCCGAACCGGATTCCTCTACTGGTATTCCGACGCTCTGCCGCTAAGCCACTGCGCCCCGTATGTTCAATTGTTTTGAAAGGCTAATGCAACGACACGTGTAACAGGTGTTCCTTTTTGCACACTCATTATAGCCAATAAGCAGATAATAGTTTTGTCGACGTGCAGAGAGATTATCACGAAGGGTGACGTAGTAATTTGTCAGCGTAATACAATTTCACGCATGACTTACCTGAGCTCGTTGGACCGTGGTGAAGTTGGTGAGTGGAACTAAATGATGCACTTTTATTTAACATACGAATTTTTTTGACACACACTGACATAGACATTAACGTCGACGGACAGCTTAAAGGGAATCGGACGTTACATTTTGAATAAGTCGTTGTGCATATCAAAGTCGAGATTACGTAACTTCAAAGCTGACTGAGGATTTTTTAACTGGAATTCAAGACAGAGTAGCATATACATATAACAACAATTACGTGTCACGTGACGATGACCCGCGTTATCAATATAATCCGCCCAATGAACGAGCCTTGCAATCGGGTTGACATTACGTAACCTGCCGATACGTATAACCACGTGTACTTACTGCGACTAGGTTACACAGAGTGACGGACAGTCCGACCGCCAGCGGCCCGGAGCCCTTCATGTCCGTCCTCGCCGTGTCGCCGGTCGAAAACACCGTCAGCACGAGCACAAACGTCACGACCACCTCCATGGCGAAGCCGTGCCACGGCGTCACATCCGGGTTGAGCGTGTTGACGCCGAGCACGCCGTGAGCGTGCGTCGGCGTGATCGCCTTCAGCG
>OZ024862.1:15439224-15446724 GCA_964017155.1 Oasisia sp. SBJ-2009
CAGTGTACTGTCAATACATTTATTCTAGTTTTAAAGGGAGGGTGCCTAGATGTGGCAGAGCAGTCATCCGTGACGGGCAGCTTACTGTCTACCACGTGGGTCAACATAAAGTGTACTGCGGGTATCGGGCATTATTGTCAATCAAGTTCTTCTTGAAAGTGGACGTGGTGTTTATCATGTGTACGAGTCGCGGGCGGAATCTTTAAAATTGCGAACATTGTTCTAAACATAAATTTGCAGGCTGTAAGCTTTCAACATGCATATTTGTAGTCACATGAACGTAATATTAAATGAAAAAAATTTAATAAAACGTCGCATTAAAGGGATACTCCAGTCAGTGAGAAGTTCACAGTATTAACTTACATACGTATACTATATTGGTTGTGCCTGGTAATTTTGCATAAAGTTCGTTAATAAACAATTAATTATAGTTTAATGGTATCAAAAACATGCTGTCTTAGATTCAGGGCGCTGCCATCTTGAGACTTACGCGCCAGTAACGTAAGCCAAATCGTTCACGTCATAGGCGCATTTAAAAAAAAGGCAAGGATTGGCGAAATCTTCGCTAATAATTGTGATAGTGACGTAAGCAACCCGCGACGTACTGGATACATAAAATACCATTGGATAGATATAGGATGTTCGAACGTGCATGCGCCAGTGACGTAAACGGTTTACGTCACTGGCGCAAAAGTCTCAAGATGAATCAAACATGGAGTGTTTCTGATATCATTATACTATAATTAGTTGTTCATTAACGATCTTTGTGCACAAATACTATGCATAACCAATTTATTATACAGATGTAGGTATATGCTGTGAATCTCTCACTGACTGGAGTATCACTTTAAGAACATTACATCAACAAATGAGAACTATGCACAACGTATGGCCATGTACTCACAGCGACAAGGTGCGCCATGGTGACGGCCAGCCCCACAGCCAGCGGCCCGGACCCCTTCAGGTCGGTCCTCTTTGTATCGCAGGTCGCGAACACGGTGAAGACGAGCACGAACGTGATCATCATCTCGACGACGAGTCCCGCTCCCGGCGTCACTTCCGGATGGAGCATGTTGACGCCGAGCGTCCCGCGGTACTTCTCCGGGGTGACGATCTTCGCGACGCCCGCCGCCGCCAAAGCCCCAGCGCACTGCGCCAACACGTAGACGAGGGCGCGGGCGAGGCTGATCCGACGGGCGAAGAACATCGGCAGGGTGACGGCGGGGTTGATGTGGGCGCCGCTCACGTCCGCCAGACACCAGAGGATCGACGCGACGGCCAGACCGGAAGTGAGCGATAATTGGACGATGGTCGGCGGCGGGTCGCCCCAGTTCGTTCCGGAGCCGGTGCAGAAGAAAACCAACAAGAAGGTGCCTAGCGCCTCAGCTGTCACCGCCCGCCAGAAGAGCGGACTCTGCAGGTCGTCTATCCACGTCGCCATCGCGCACACACGGCGACACATTGGACGAGGTTATGCGCGGGATCCGTGCGAGCAGATAGGCTTTATATCGCCGTGGTGTCGAGTCCAATACCAGTGCGTCACTCTGGTCGGGTTTAAATACTTCGGACAAGATAAATGAACGACGTGGTTCACTGCAGATGACACCCGCCGAGGTGAACATCGCTGTCATTGCCTATACATCAATCCATGCTTAGCCCATAAGGCCGTAGACGTGTGTGTCAGCTGCCTTTTGTTGTCATGCACCCAACCGTAGCTTCTGTCTACTGTCGCATACATCAACGTCGTCACTGCTTACCAATGCAAACATGTAAGACAGAACAACCCGTTAGTTGTTTTTTCAGGGCATCCGTGCAATAAAATGGTGAATTTATTTGTATCCGAGTTACGCAATGACATTAGTCACATGTTGAAATAACTTTCGAGCTGACATAAAATACATGCGACTGAGTCAGCGATAGGAAAACACCGTAGACAATAACAACGTTGCCTCAACGTCGGTCTTGGTTACTAAAATTAAACAACGTTCATACGTTGTGTCATACGTTATTTGTTAACCCTTGCATTCCTAATATCCACATAGAGTACTAGTATTAACTTTATGGACAAATGTAAATCAGAACTAGATGATCGATTTCTTACAGGAGTAACCAAAGAATGAGATCGATTTCTTACAGGAGTAACCAAAGAATGTGATCGATTTCTTACAGGAGTAACCAAAGAATTTGATCGATTTCTTACAGGAGTAACCAAAGAATGTGATCGATTTCTTACAGGAGTAACCAAAGAATGTGATCGATTTCTTACAGGAGTAACCAAAGAATGTGATCGATTTCTTACAGGAGTAACCAAAGAATGTGATCGATTTCTTACAGGAGTAACCAAAGAATGTGATCGATTTCTTACAGGAGTAACCAAAGAATGTGATCGATTTCTTATAGGAGTAACCAAAGAATGTGATCAATTTCTTACAGGAGTAACCAAAGAATGTGATCGATTTCTTACAGGAGTAACCAAAGAATGTGATCGATTTCTTACAGGAGTAACCAAAGAATGTGATCGATTTCTTACAGGAGTAACCAAAGAATAGATACGATGGCCGCTTACAGGTAAATGCGTGGCAAGTAATGAAAGAGATAATAAAAGCACTATAATTTTGACTACCGCAATCCAGTTTCAGAAGAAGGGAATTGTTATTGTTATTTATCGTAAGGACACGGGCAAATTACCAAAATAACAACGATTGTGTAGTTTGCTAAAATGGTTTGGAAGAGGTGTGCCAGAGCTGACAGCGCTGCTACAAAACAACCAAGCTGTTTGGAGTGTCATGATCGTCAATATATGCGACAAACACGGCACGTGGAACTAGGCACCAAAAGGCTTAAGACTAAGAAAGACAGCGGTGAATGCCGTGTCTTACATTCTCACATTTTGTTGTTGAGCAACAGTGCATGAAGTGTTGTGTGAGTGTTTGTAGTTCCATGAAGATCCTTCGCTCTCTTATATATATATAATGTGTGTGTGTGTGTGTGTGTGTGTGTGTGTGTGTGTGTGTGTGCGTGCGTGCGTGCGTGCGTGCGTGCGTGCGTGCGTGCGTGCGTGCGTGCGTGCGTGCGTGCGTGCGTGCGTGCGTGTGTGTGTCGCTACTCAATACCTTCTAAAAGAAAATTATTTCTGCGTTATGATATTTATCTTATTAAATAAATAAATAAACTAATATGCACTATAACACAAACCATGCCGTACGAGTGACAGACACTACGCTAACTATAACTGAATTTGCACCAACTGTTGTTGCATCCAAATTCTGCAGCGACAATAACATAAATAAAGCACGCGGGAGACTTTGAGGTCAACAGTTCGCCATTGCCCTGTGAGCACGTGCTCCGAAAGGTGAATGCGTCCTTTGTACGTTGTTTATCGAGCAACAGTCTATAATAAACCTATGTTTTTGTGCTGCCTGTTATTGCGGTACTTGTGAACTCATTAGGAAACAAAGCATATCCGATTTGGTCGTTTAAAGGATTCTTTGGGACACAAAAGGGATAATTTCGTGTCATAAATGATGACGAATCTTTGAAAATAGAGTGCATGCAATGTTGAATTACTACACTGTTCATTCCCACTGTGGCGTCCTCTGATGAAAATAGTTCAGCTTAGGTAGATGTAACAAACGTCCTGATGTTGTGCTTTTTGAATGATCACAGAATGAGCCGAGAGAACATAGAAGGTTGTGAGTGAATATAGAATGATACTAATGAACACAGGAGGCGAGATAACATAGAAGGTGGTGGGTGAATATAGAAGGATACTATTGAACACAGGAGGCGAGATAACATAGAAGGTGGTGGGTGAATATAGAAGGATACTATTGAACACAGGAGGCGAGATAACATAGAAGGTGGTGGGTGAATATAGAATGATACTAATGAACACAGGAGGCGAGATAACATAGAAGGTGGTGGGTGAATATAGAAGGATACTATTGAACACAGGAGGCGAGATAACATAGAAGGTGGTGGGTGAATATAGAAGGATACTAATGAACACAGGACGCGAGATAACATAGAAGGTGGTGGGTGAATATAGAAGGATACTATTGAACACAGGAGGCGAGATAACATAGAAGGTTGTGAGTGAATATAGAAGGATACTAATGAACACAGGAGGCGAGATAACATAGAAGGTTGTGAGTGAATATAGAATGATACTAATGAACACAGGACGCGAGATAACATAGAAGGTTGTGAGTGAATATAGAATGATACTAATGAACACAGGACGCGAGATAACATAGAAGGTGGTTAGTGAATATAGAAGGATACTAATGAACACAGGAGGCGAGATAACATAGAAGGTGGTGGGTGAATATAGAAGGATACTATTGAACACAGGAGGCGAGATAACATAGAAGGTGGTGGGTGAACCTAGAAGGAGGCGAGTGAATTTAGAAGGAGGCGAGTGAAAATAGAAGGTGGCGAGTGAACATAGAAAGAGGCGAGTGAATTTAGAAGGAGGCGAGTGAACATAGAAGGTGGCGAATGAACATAGAAATAGGCGAATAAACACATAAGGAGGCGAGTGAACATAGTAGCAGGCGAGTAAACATAGAAGGTGGCAAGTGAACATAGAAGGAGGCGAGGGAATACAGTATGAGGCGAGTGAACACAATAGGAGGCAAGTGAACATAGAAGTGGCCAGTGAACATAGTAGCAGACGAATGACCATAGAAGGAGGCGAGTGAACATAGTAGGAGGCGAGTGAACATAGAAGGAGTCGGGTGAACATAAAAGGAGGCAAGTAAATATAGAAGGAGGCGAGTGAACATAGAAGAAGGTGTGTGAACACAGAAGAAGGTGTGTGAACGTAGAAGGTGCCGAGTGAACAGAGAATGTGGCGAGTGTATGTACTATTTATATTACACAAAGGCAAACAGTCCGGTTACTTTCCGACCACCTCGAGTGTCTTTTTACGTAAGTCGACAACCTGGTTTATTCAAGTATTCACTCCTTTCCATCCGAGTCTATGCATAATATCAATGTATGTTGTGATGACATCATCGGGGCACTACGAGGTAAACAAGCATGCCGTCCTGACAACGTCAGGAGTAAACCTTGGGGAACGTGCTGCCGAATTTTCAGGTCCACTGACTTAATTTGTTTAATGTCGTTATACTGTGGAACCTTTCCAACTTGCTTTAAAAGAGCAAATGTTGTTCCTGTGTACAAAAAGCGACATTCGCGAAATGTGTGCAATTACAGACATAAATCTCTCTTACCGCTACAGTAACAATATCACCAGTCACGTTTGAGTCATGTGGGATAGCACTGTATGCCGATGATTCAAACTTATTTAAAGAAATGACGTCGATGACCGGCTGCCAGCCGGTGCAGAAGGAACTGGACAGTGTATTTTTGGTATGATACATGGTACCTTAAATCCAACGCTGTGAAATGCTATGTGATGTCGTTTACTGTCAAAAAGAAACACATAACCTATTACTATAATTATGAGTTCAAGTCAGTCTCTGCCCAATGTCCCTGTTGTCAAAGAAATCGGTATTAAATTGACTGAGAGTTTGACGTTTAAAGATCATATTAATATTATTGTTTTTAAAACTGTTAAGATGAATGATCTTATTAAGCGCGTTTGCACATCATTTACCAATGCACAGGCTTTGCGATCCTTGCATAATCTCTTGTCATAAGTCAGTTGGGTATGACAGTGTTATCTGGAATCTCTGACAATATACAAAATCGAACAAGTTAAGAAAGAATCTATCATTGAACATATATGTTACAAATTTAAACCACAGTATTCTGATAGCTATCGTGAACTTTGCCATTGGCCTTGGCTACCTTCCATTCTAGCATACTCTACAATTAAAACAATGCAGTCAGTAATTTAGGTTGCTTGTGTCTGGCCAGAATTAATTCCTGGTGTGTTGCGGCGATGCGAACAAACACGTGTGTTGCAACAACATGTCTGACTCATGCGATGAACTATAAATATAGACACACGAGTGTCTTGTTCAAGGCCGCATAAACAACTGTACACGTTCACAGACGCTCTAAAACGGCATATTTGGTTTTCGTAAACCAAACCAAGAACACTGTTGTTTTGTTGTGTTCCAACTGTCTGTTTAATGTGATTCTAAATAAATTTATGTTTATAAGCAGAATATTTCTGAAACACATTTCTGAAACACCTTTAGTCAAAATTTTGACTATTATTACTTCATTGTAACTCCTGAAACGTGGTGTGGGTTCACATGAGGATTCATCCCACAGTAGAAGTAGGATTGGACGATATAGGATTGGGCAACTGGATATAGAAGCGCGCCGTTAGCTTTAAGACTCAAATTAGAAACGCATGTTTATATACATTAACGCCACCAGATGGAGTCACTGTTTAAAGATGTGTGTGAAATTAACGTTCGCGATAAACAATTTGTTTTACCTAGACAACGGTTCCTTTTGTGTCACACAAATTATGTCATCAAGCTTTAATTAAAATTACTCTGGCATAGGGCAGAGGATGTCATAAGATCGTGAAATATAGCCACATCCGCAATTAATAACAATGTAAAAACTTGATAAAGGGTGAAATGGCGGTACATTAAAAAATCTAATACACGTCTTATAATATTTAAAAGTTGAAAATGTGGAGATAATGAACGAATTTAGTAGTATCCAACTATCGAATAGTAGTTAGTTAATCAGTGTCACTGTTGAAACGTAGGCTTTGATAAAGTACAAGAATTCAAATATGCAACCAGCTGGCGTTGTTCCGTTGTATAATATTATGTCTACATTGTCTTTATTATACCTGGCCGTCGATGCAGTAGGTCAACGTCCTTCTAGAGAGGCAGTCTAACAGCAACACACGCGTGTTATCATCGTGCGGCTCCCCAGTCAAGTGCAGAACATGATAAGGTGTATGGATGACGCATGGTTATATTTACGATAGATCAATAGAACGAAAGTCAGTAATCATGTGTGTGAAGACTGTGTGTTGTAGTTGTTATTGACACAATAAGCCGGATCAGCAGTGAATATTGCAATGTGGCGTATAATTTATAACAATTTGTAACTCGATGTTTTGCCACGTGCGCCTGCTATTCCAAGGGAAGCTGAATGTCGTTTACCTAAGGTTTGATAAATGCCGCATTTAATAAAATACAATTAAATAAAAACACAACATTGTGGTCTTCGTATAATTAGACACACAACACATCAAAGGGTCGCGTTCGGAGAAGACAAAAGAACAAAAGAGCTACTAAGACTAAGAAAGAGTAGAAGACATTCGGCTGCCTGAACACGTGCATATTATATCAGCATATATTAATAATCTTCTAATGGAAGATTTATTTAATGACACTAATCCAAACTCCAAGTGAACTGAAGACACCGAGTTAAATTGACTGGTAGAACCACTGACTAGCCAACCTTATTTGATATGTTAGTCCAACATAAATATCTCCTGGATTAATTATGGCTTATCCAAAAGATATAATATATTATGATTTATGAATCACTACT
>OZ024862.1:15451724-15509224 GCA_964017155.1 Oasisia sp. SBJ-2009
TTCTTTCTTGGTATCACCTGGGAGAGAAGAGCTGAAGAACCGTGCATAACAATCTGAAGCTTGATTTTGTCTGTCGTTCGCGTTTGTAGGTGCCATGGCATATGCAGAGCTAGGAACGATGATCAACAAGTCGGGAGCTGAGTACTCGTATCTGCTCGAAGCCTTCGGACCTCTCCACAGCACCGTCGGCTCCATCCCTGCTTTTCTCATGGTCTGGACGAATACAATGCTGCTCAAGCCGGCGAGCGTCGCCATTATCATGCTCACGTTCGCCAAATACGCCATGGAGCCTTTCTACGACCAGTGCACGGCTTCTATTGGGGCGCAGAAATGTCTGGCGACCCTTGGCATCAGTAAGTAGCCACGTGATATTCTGGGTCTGACAGTATGGAGTCGATGAAGACTATATCCACATATTTTCATTTGTGTCTGACCAAGTATTTTTTTTAGATTTAATGTAATTGTCGTTTTCGTGTAAATATAACTGCAGTATTATGGTATTATGGTATTATGAAATGTTGGTGTTGTTGAAGTACCTAAAGTTTGTTCTTTGTCAATTTTGGTGAGCTATTATTCGCCAGGATAGAACGTGAGATGCTGGATAGCAATTGGTCTATAGTTGGAAATGGTACCAGACGGAGTTCAGTAATGTTTTAGAATACTCAAATAGCCACGAGCACGATAACAGTGATATATATATATATATATATATATATATATATATATATATATATATATATATATATATAATTAGCGTATTCGAAGTCGTGGACTCGGTTATGTACAGATTCATTAAAGGAGATATAGAAACTTACTAATAATTTGTTTCCCGTCTAAACTATCGGCGCTCTCGATAATGTCAAAGGTTCTCGGAGAAACGAAGTAATTAATTTTCATGGCTAGAAACTTAATTAAATAGTCGCGTGTCACCTTTTTCGAAAGGTCACATTCGCTCAATCACACCCCAGCGTCATGGTAGGGAATATTGCACATAATGGCTCACCGTTGTTGTTATTTGTATTGGTGGACATCATGTTATCGTGTAAACTAACAAATATTTGGGCGAATGCTCCAGTGGCCACTAAGTACACCAGTGATTTATAATATAAACGGAAAAATAAAAGGAAACACACTATGTACATGATGTTTTTGTTTTATATATATATATCACATCTTCTATTGATATATATATATATATATATATATATATATATATATATATATATATATATATATATATATATCAATATGTAAAAAGGTAAGTTCCCATATAACGCAATATCCAATCCTCGAGATAGCTCAAAGTGCTTTTCTACTCCCTGGCAGATCTGTTCAATCGAACACCATCTCGGCTTCTCTGAGAAGTATGTAACTTCTGTAATCGTATAATTACCAATTTATCTAATTTAATGGTGGCATTTTGATATATTTTATATCACATCTTCTCTTGTACACTTTCAGTAATTTTGACCATGGTCAACTGCCTCAGTGTGCGACTTGCGACAGGACTGCAGAACATACTGACCGGCGCCAAACTGGTAGCTGTTGTTATCATCGTCATTGCCTGTTTCGTCAAACTAGGACAAGGTAATTTCTTAGTAATGTCGAAACAAACAGTTTCTGAACGTCTGTGCTTTAACCAATTACTGTAGGTCTAGTTTCTCGAGAGCTTCCATTTGTTCATCTCATCGTTCCTTTCAAATAATCCAACAATTTAAAAAACTATGTTGTTGTCATGTTCCAATAATGGCATGTTTACTTATCACACAACTGCTTTTCATTAACATTTTATTTAAAAATGAATGTTGTTGAAGCATTATATCTCTGGGATTGGCATGCTCTCGTGAATTTACATACAGAATATTAACAAGAGTTTGTTGTACTGCTGATTGTATTTCAGCACTGTAAGCATTTAATCTCTAGTTAGTTTTATCTGTATTAACCGCATGCTAAACATCCACTTAGTAAATAATGTTGGCACATAATGTGTCTTTAAATTAATCGCATTAACATAAAACGTATTATAAATATAAAAAATGATGACGCCCTCATGAGTTACCACCGAAAACAAGTGGCGGAAGTTTGTCTATTACTGCCCATTGGTATATGCTTCGTTTCGGCGAGCGACATTTATTTTATCACGTCTTTGTGTCCGCTATTGTCCAACTAAATAGTGTGGTGTTCTTTACAGGAAGCACGGCCTATCTAGCCAGCGGGTTCTCCGGAACGAACGGAAACATAGGACAGATAGCAATTGGTCTGTACAAAGGAATGTGGGCATACGACGGATGGTAAGTAAGACTTCTAGCAACGCCACATGATGTCTACGAAAAAACATAACTCAAATTATGTCAACAACCAATAGTTTTATGTGCCCGTAATGGAATCATAAACAGTCTTATTGAATCGCAATGTGTGTCCATGGTTTTGAATAAGCATTATTTCCAGGAGGTGTTTAATATATAATCACATAATATAGGATGTTTACTATGAAAACAGTGCGGAAATTGGAAACAATAACTCAGCTGTCTCTGTATTTCCGCCTGCTGAAATGAGTATTCTATGGTTTCTGTTTCATTTCAGGAACAATCTTAATTATGTTACGGAGGAGCTCAGTAATCCGTATGTGTAAGTATACTTTCTACATACGTTTGCAAAACGTGATTAGGTGTCAAAAAATGTTAAACTCGTCAATGGAAAATTATGTAAGAAACGCTCTTGCATGATTCAATATCATATTATAACCAGATACCTCTTACATGTCCACACAACTATTGGGAACATGAAGTGCAAACACTTTACGGAATCAGGAATATGAACCGCCAAAGTTTAAGCGTACATTGTTTTATATAATATATACCCAAATGTTTCTGTTAAAATAACAGTATTGCGTTTATTCATTCTTCTTAGAAACCTGCCGCGAGCCCTGATGATCGGCATCCCGGTGGTGACGTTGTGTTACCTTCTAATCAACATCTCCTATTTCACCGTCATGTCTGTGACGGAACTGGTCCACTCGCCAGCCGTCGCCGTGGTGAGTTGTCTCGGTCTGACCTACTTAACCACCACGTGACCCGTTGCCGCGCAAACTTTCAGTTGCGCTGCGCAAAATGGATGCCGATAACACGGCGCGTTCAAATACTTATATTCCGTTGTATATTTCGTTTGGTTAGAGCGTGGCGTCGAATGAAAAAGTTTAATAAGTAACAACTGTGTGCGGGAATATTTTATTTATAAGTTATCATGCAGAACCAGTTGTGCAGCTGACTTACCCTTTACGCCGAATATATTGGCCACATAGGGTCAATAACATAATGTGAACAGTTTATTGATTGCATGAATCACCACCTAAAACATGTTACGAAACATACTGATTTAAATCGGGACACATACATTCATACTCATCAACTTAAAAGCGTAACAGTTATCGTTAACACGTGTTAAATTTCCCTATTCACCTTGGTCACTCCTGTACTGACCCTTTCTAACCAGCCATGGTCTGCGCACGTGTTTCCGAGCGCCAAGTGGGTCGTCCCTATGGTCGTTGCGTTGTCGGCGTTTGGCTCCCTCAACGGTTGCCTGGTTAGCGGGGGAAGGTAATCTATTGCGGCTGGACGCACAGGGCCACCCCGACAGAAGCTTCGATGGTGTGGCATTGTCACGCTGGCACATCACCATTGTTATGTTCATTGATTGTTTGCCGTTTGTTTGACATCATAGCACATTCAAAATATTTCTTTTCAACATACCTAACGGAATTGTATCAGAGATAAAGGCATTCGTTAACGTTGAACACCGACTACATCAGCAGTTAATGATACCAAAAGTTGTCATTGTACACGTGAGATATGTCGTAATATCCGTCGTCTGGGGAGAACCAACCGAGGGATATTATGACGTACCTCACATGAACAATGACGTCATTCGGCGTCACTAATATCTGAAGTTGGAGTTCTACGCTCAGGGTAGTCTCCGAAAGGTATAATTCCTTCGGATATGTCATAACGACACATTTTGAATGCTTCTCAATGTCTTTCCTTCCCTTGTTCCAAATCACCTCTGCTTCCTCGTCGTAATTTTACAGTGGATTAACTGTAAACATACTCCTGTTCTGATACGCTAGCTGTACTGGGAATACATGCATGGTGTTATATACTACACACCAATGTCCGTGTAAGTGTATAATATGTATTCGGTTGCGTATGTACAATGTGCATCCATCCACCAAAATGTGTGCATCCATGTTGACAAATGTGTGCGTGGTGTTTTGTACAATGTCAACGAAATGGTAATAGTCTGTAGGAATATCTCATATTGATTTTGTTTGGTATTTGAAACAATCCAAATGAGTATTCAAACATAATTTCGGTGGATTACTTCATCAAAGGCCCGATAACACGGAAATGTCAAGTTAGGCCAAATCACTTAAATATCCCGGCATATAACCCATGTATATTTCAGACATGGAGCAATCGCGCGTTGGGAGTCGTTTCGTGGATTATTCCGCTTTCCATCGTTTGCTCGACGTTCGGAGCAGCAAACGGAACTTTATTTTCGACTGGAAGGTACAACAGTACGCTGTAGAACTAATCTACATGTAGAACCTAACTGGTGACAGCATATGTGAACTAACCTTACACTCTGTGTTACGTCATCAGCATTTTATAGTTTCAAAAGGTAATAGGCCTATGGACGTATACGTTGCACTGTGTCAGAATGGGTACTGCTTGGCGGGGCTGGGCCACTGATAGTTTTGGAGGGGGCATAACACATATCATTATTAGAATGGGTGGGCATTTTGTGGTATAACTATTTTGCTGATGGAGAGAAGATAACTCTCTACATATTTGGTGGAAGGGTCCATGTTTTGGAGGGGAAATTGAGGTTTGGGCTTAGCTTGAAGGGTTATTGTGGAGTCCCAAGAGGGTGCAAATCGGGGCTTTTGTAAAATATTAACGTCACCGACATATAATATACATGTATAATATTACTTGTGTACTGTTAACTATGTTATTAACAGAGAGACAATGACAATTTTATGAGTAATGCGTTACAATACTCACATACATATTGATATTAATCACAATAATTATGTAATTTGAAGCGTTTTGATTGACATTTACTTTTGCTATATTAAGAAACGGAATAATTATTGTTATATACACTAATAATAATAATATGCGTTTTAAAGCTAATATCTAATCCGAATTAGCGAGCATATTGGCTACATTATGCTATTAGATAAATTCAAATACATATCAATGATAACATTGGTTGCAACTCGTTTTGCCGTATTAACTAACTCCCTAAAATTAATATTCAGCATGTAGTGATAAAAATATACACTATTTCAACTTAAAAGTAACGAAAACAA
The DNA here is from genome assembly GCA_964017155.1 of Oasisia sp. SBJ-2009. Classification (NCBI taxonomy): domain Eukaryota; kingdom Metazoa; phylum Annelida; class Polychaeta; order Sabellida; family Siboglinidae; genus Oasisia; species Oasisia sp. SBJ-2009. The sequence goes on from OZ024862.1 coordinate 15,457,099, forward strand.
AATGCCAAATAAATCAAGCGAACATCCTTCTTTTCTTCACCAAAACGTGTACGCACGTAGAGAGCTTTACGTCAGTGTGTGATTCAGTTCAATGTCCGCAGGTTAAGTTACGTGGCGGGGCGAGAGGGACACATGATTGAACTGCTGTCGATGATTCACGTCCGCAAGTTCACACCGATGCCGTCGCTAATACTCACCGTGAGTTGCTGTGTAAGGCGGGTCGTAGAGGCCAAACTCACAAACATTGTTGTCTTCTATACTGCCTTTAAGGAATAGCATACGGCTGCAACCTCTATTTCGATCCCCGACTATCTTCCCCTATCATTATCTATCTTCCCTCTCCATCTCCATCTCCTCTCTCTCCCCCCCTCTCTCTCTCTCTCTCTCTGTCGCTCTCCCTTCTTCTCTCGCGTCTAAGTACTTCCCCGCCTCCCTTTCTATCTTCTTGTTTTTACACTTCTCAGGCCCTTGTAGCATTTCATCTTGCTCTTCCTCTGCCTTAGACTTCCGGCTCCAATCCCCTTGCTTTTCCTCTCCTTAGCCTCCCATCTCCAATCCTCTTGCTCTTCCTCTCCCTAACCTTCCCTCGCCAATCCTCTTGCTCTTCCTGCCCCTAGCCTTCCCTCGTCCTAACGTCTCTTTGAGTGGTGAGAGTAGGTATACGTGGCATAAAAACATGAGTAAAAATTGTAACTTTGTTTAAGGTATAGGCTTACCTTTTTACAGAAGGGGACAACGCTACGCTTACTTGTTTTTGTTTTCTAGGTCAAATGTAGACGACGACACCAGTATTATAATAACACAAAGATGCCCGTAAACATGCACTGCAATGCAATCACCCAAATCCTGTCCAAATTAACTGCGTACTGTATGTAGTGTTGTGGCGCCATCTTCCGGATAACATTGAACAAACACTGAACAAAATTCTTGAATGTACAAACGTGATACGTTGATGTTTATGGTCAAATAGGTGGGTTATCACGGCAAGGTATAAAGTGTTTTAATTGTGTCAACTCTACATAGGGTTTGTAATGTACCGTCCTACATCGATATACCGATGAAGCGGTCAACGCATCTACTGCAAAAGTGTTTCATAAAGCCGCCCTGCCAATCTTTCTGTTTGTTTACATTTTAATAATCCGTTTTAGTGTTGATCACGAACAGCATGTGTTTTTATTTAATGTAGTATTAATTTGATTTATGTAATTATTATTTTTATTTTATTAACTTATTTATTATGTTCGGCCACAGGGACGTAGCTTTTACACTGCAGAACGATGAAATTTAATGTAAAATTAATACAGTGGTACCTAGTAAACTATGTCCTTGGCCACAATGTCTCCACATCTCACTTCGCAGTGAAAAAGTCTGTGATTGACTTCTGCTTTGCGAAGGTTGCCTGATTAATGCAGTGTTCTTGGACAAGACCCTGCACTGTCGTGACGGCGTCCAGCATGGCTGCATTTCCAGTGCGTGTTGCATAGTCCACAACTCAACACTTGTCTCTTCCCTTCGCTTGCCATCATTAGATCCGCGTGCTTATCGAACAAAATGTAAAACGGAATGTAAAAACAGCTGTGGGTTGAACTCGCACGGGTTGCTCGCGGTCTCTTGTGATTCGACAAAAACAACACTCCCAGCATGCACTGTGCAGTGGAGGAAATGTGTGACGCCATCTTTAAAAATATCGTATACAGCAATAAAATGTTGTTTATTTTGGAGGAAAAAAAAACAAATCGGCATGACTGTCCGCTTTAGCAGTGGAATAATAATTAAAAAAAATTGTCCGCGGCCGCGTTCAGTAGGTGTCCGCTGATCTAAGGGACTTATCCGTTGAAAATCAATCGGGACCTCGCAAAAGTGTCCGTACATCGTAGCCGTATGTGGCCACTCATCTCGAGGGCCGCTGAAGAAAGGTACCACTGTACTAATCCATTTATTATTTATTAACTTTTTTTAATTATTATTTTATTAACTTATTTTTTACTTGGACAATGCAGGACAATGACATGTAGCTGCTTAGCAGTATATTCTTGACGACAATAACCTTACCAACTGCAGGACAGCGACATGTAGCTGTTTAGCCGTATATCCTTAAACACCTACCTAACTCGTGGCGCCGTCTATGTGCCAGGCTCTGCTGTCCCTGCTCTACGTCATCCCCGGCGACATCAGTAGCCTCATCAACTTCTTCAGCTTCGCCGTGTGGTTCTTCTACGGCGGCACGATGGCGGCTCTACTCGTACTGCGCTACACTCAGCCGGACCTGGCGCGGCCCTTCAAGGTACACTCGTCGGTGTCTGAAGGCCATGGTCGTGGTCTCAGACTCCAACTTGCTCAAATTCGGCAAAAGGCGTATCTCGCATGCGCGCGCGCATTGCCCATTTTTATCCGAACTTGGTGACATACGTCACGCCCGGGCCGAGTTTCACAAAGCGTATACAGAGCCTGCATTTTTATTAATATTTTGCGAATAACAATCATGTAGGAATACTTGCTTTATTACTAATGAGAACTATGTCAGTAACAGCCAGACTCCTCCCGGCCCGCCACCGTCGCGGGCCCAGACATCTGGGACCACGACACCGGCATTGTCTTTTGTGTGGTACTATAAATAATACAATACCACCATATTACTGTAGAATTACTGTAGTGAAGGTAAAAAGACATATCATAAGTATATTTGGCATTGTTGACTTGGATTCATTTAATATTTATTGCAATTCAGACTCGGCATTTGTGAACTTTTGGGTTCATTATCGCTGTTGTCAGTTAGCATACGACTGTGACAAAACTGTCCTGTTACATAGCCATAAGTCTGTCAACCGATATTGAAAAAGTAATACATTGTAATTTCGCGAAGTGACTGTCTTGTTTCGACGGGATGCAACTGTTGACATCTCAGTCTCCGTGTCGTCTGTCCGCAGGTGCCCATCGTCATCCCGATCCTCGTCCTCGTCATCGCCGTCTTCCTCGTCATCGTCCCCATCGCCACCGGCCCCAGCCTCGGCTACCTCTTCGCATTCCTCTTCATCATCAGCGGCTTCATCTTCTACATCCCATTCGTCCACTTCGAGAAGCACCCGGCTTTCATGGGTGAGTGACCGAGAAAAGCCGCGGCAGAAACATCAATTCTAGTCTTAACATGATTACTATTAGTTCAAATGTTCCCTGCACACTGAGGTATAATAAGTAACGCAATGAATGTCTTATTTTGTTTTGTTTTACAACTTAATATATACACCTATATTTATAGTTTTTGTCTTAATATATCATATAATCTTAACCTATATTTGTACGTCCATACAAAGCGCCTGGCAGCAATGCTATTGGTTCGAGGGCAATGCAAATGAATTGTATTCGTATTATTATATTATAATGTTTTCTTCACCTTACCTCCCTGGTATCTGTTGACAACTGTAATATTGATAATGAACTGAGACTGACCAACCAAATGGTGTCTTTGGTGCGTCTGTGTGCCTGCTTTACAAGTGTTTAGTCGCAATAGAAATTACCTTGTTATGATTATTTTTATTATTTTTATTATTTTTATTATTTTTATTATTTTTATTATTTTTATTATTTTTATTATTTTTATTATTTTTATTATTTTTATTATTTCTATTATTTCTATTATTTCTATTATTTCTATTATTGCTATTATTTCTATTATTTCTATTATTTCTATTATTTCTATTATTTCTATTATTTCTATTATTTCTATTATTTCTATTATTTCTATTATTTCTATTATTTCTATTATTTCTATTATTTCTATTATTTCTATTATTTCTATTATTTCTATTATTTCTATTATTTCTATTATTTCTATTATTTCTATTATTTCTATTATTTCTATTATTTCTATTATTTCTATTATTTCTATTATTTCTATTATTTCTATTATTTCTATTATTTCTATTATTTCTATTATTTCTATTATTTCTATTATTTCTATTATTTCTATTATTTCTATTATTTCTATTATTTCTATTATTTCTATTATTTCTATTATTTCTATTATTTCTATTATTTCTATTATTTCTATTATTTCTATTATTTCTATTATTTCTATTATTTCTATTATTTCTATTATTTCTATTATTTCTATTATTATACTCGGCTAGTTGTCAATGTCGATTATTTTTGTTCCAGAACCATTTACCGCGTTCTTCCAGTTGTTGATGGAAGTGACGCCACCAAGCGGGGAACACGTGCACTCGCCTGTGGTCTGGTGACAGGCCGCTGCCATGTTTGATTTTAACACGCGCTGTTGTAGTCGTGAACTAGGAACTTGCGAAGTGCACTCGCTGCTGTTCGCTGGATTTGCGACAACCATGAATCGGCTGAATTGAAGTCAACTGAACTGCATTCATTAAGACAGCAACCGCTGCATTGCTCATATCATTGTTACGTGATTGTATGTTCATTTGTGTATATGAATGTATATTCACATTTAAAGGGGTATTTTAGTATACGTGCACTCTTTCGTGCCATTGCCCGGTGGAGTATGTCACTGTAAACGTAATGTAAATACGACGACTGTACTAGGTAGGATTGTATATAGCTATGGTCACCATTTTGCTAGGTAATGTGTCGTGTTGCATGTAGATTAGTGGTCAGATAACTAACACAATCAAGGTAAACACATCACCTTTCAGGGTCAGTGCAAATAAAACTTAACAACAAATAATAATTTGCACGTACCATCAAATATAACATGTCAGTAGTTTACCATAGATCTTAATTAAATACAAATATGTTGTGGAACGTTTTTAGGTGCAGATGTGTCAAACACCGGGAATGTATCTCAACATATCAGCCCTCGGAATGTATGGCCTTTCACAACGATATCCTATTTTGAAATACATTTCCTGAGCAAATAGTGTTACATGTATTGACCTCATTTTTATTTTCCTATATATCTACGTATGTTCTAGGTCTGCTTTTGTAAATTAGATTGACATATCATATTTCCTACTGTATGCTTTGGTTCATATTGTAATAAAAAACATGATCCTGTCGATTGACGAACATTTAGATTATAATCTTGCTTAAACGTTACGCGATTGCCTCGTCTGTAAACGCACGAGGCAGTCAAAATGTTCCAATTAGATTATTTAGAGACCAGCACCCCGACGTGTGTCCGTCATTTGTTGACCATTGTATGACTATCAGGTGTCAGGTGATGGTCAGGCGCCGTTTCTTTCGCTGACCAGCTGATATCCGCCATAATGTAGCGCCTCGTGTTATTTAAAGGGATTCTGTTCATGCTGAATATGCATTCGAAGTGTACCATATCAAAACGTTATCATTTCACATAAGCATTTTCACTGCTACCTTTGTCTTCTAAATCATTGCATAACTCGGGTGTTATCTGCGCAACAACCGACACATTACTGTGCGTGCGTGTGCGCGTGCGTGCGTGCGTGCGTGTGTGTGTGTTTGTGTGAATCACATTGACCTTGCTGCCACGTGGATGACTAATTATGCAGCCCGATTTTAAAGCAGTGAACCACGCATTGACCTGCGACTTTAAACACAGCGAACTTGGCGGATAAAACAGAAGTCTAGCGAACTGAACCGACTATTCATGATCGGGTAGTATCGGCAGACGTCAAACAAGAAACTCCGTGTATGCATAGCTATTTTTTCGATAGGTTGTCAGCGTTATACTTGATTAACAAAACACATTTGTAATGAAATATAGGCAAAACATTATATGAATATATATTAGCAGAATAAAAAAAAAATTGCGCCATTGCAAAGAGTTTAAATGTTTTAAAGAATCCTTTTAACTCCGACGACTTGTCCAGATGAAATATTATACAAATTGTTTTTAATTGAATTTCCTGTTATAACGAATTCACCGTCGTACATGAGTAGTCATGATCAATTGTACTTTGCAGTTTAATTACTTGTGTTCGTATAGCGCATTACTATCAGTAACATTTTGATTGATTTGTCAGTAACGTTCCTAGAACTCTAGTTACGCTATTAGTCGGTAGTTGGGGAAAAATACTTTTTTAATGTCAGGACTGGTCGCAAGATGGCACAAGTAGAAACGGAAATAGTCGGTGGTATTCATAGAGAACTACGAGCAGCACCTTCACATATAAACCCCTTTTACTATTGGTCTGATGAGCAAAAAAGGTTAGTGTCGGGCTGCAGTTAACGACATCATAAATCCCCTTTTACTGATGGTCTGGTGTGCACAAACGGTTTGTGTCGAACTGCAGACAACAACACCAGGGTTAGTTTTAAGGTACATGTAACGAGATAGACATGGAATATTTATAATTTGAGTTGTACGTAGCGTTATTTTATATCAAAAAGCCGCCAGCCCACCGTCGTATTTTGCAATACAACATTCGGTGACGATGTTGTGGAAACGTAAACCATCTTTTTAAATCAATGTAAGCTTCACTTAGCAACACTGGAAAATAGCGGCGAACAGTATAGCTCTTTGTATACATAACTCAACGTAATGAAGATCGAAACATATGTTAGACTTGATAAAGGCAAACATCACAGTCCAAACACAAAACTTCAGTCAGATGATAATGTATGTTTATCTTGGTGTCCTGAACATTATCTTCAAATACAGCACTGCTGTAGACGTTGTAGCTAAACAAAAAGGGTAACCTTCGTGAGAACCCATTTGTTCCAGTTTAGTTAATTCACCTACTAGGGCCTATTTTTTTCGGGTTTACCCTATTGTAAGAAATCTTTTTAAATGATGACATTTCCGAGTAATCTACAAAACACTACATACTCACGGCGCTGGAATGTAATCACGAGGCCAGAGTTGTATGTAAAGGTAAATAATTTCATATATATATATATATATATATATATATATATATATATATATATATATATATATATATATATATATATATATATATATATATATATATATATATATATATATATATATATATCAGTATCCAACTGGGATTGCTCAAAGATTGTTTTTTTACACGTTACTCCCTGGCAGACCTGTTCAATCGAAGACCATTTCAGCTTCTCTAGGAAGCATTCAGCCAAGCGAAGACAGCTCGTACCCAAATATTCATCACTGTCTATAGTTATGCGCTCATTCTTACAGCTGAGTGAACCGGAGAAAAGTAGAGTGTAAACAACTTGCCCAAGGTTTCACACGGCAGCACAGGATTCGAACCCGGGTCCTCTTAGTCGAGAGTCCGATGCTCTACCTCTGAGCCACTGCGCTACTACAAATATGGACCGATATTCGAATGTATTTTGGACATGGAAAGAAGACATGTGTTCTGGTAGTTTGTCCCAAATTTGATTGCAAGCGAACGTCTCGCAGACGGTGAATAACACCAGTACTACGTCACTCTATGTCTGCACAAACTAGTAGGAGTCGGACTGAGTAAATATAGCAACTGTTTTATCACCTATTCGTGCTTGACTGCACATGAATGCTCGTACGTGCATAACATGCAAGCCAAGCGCCTCGTGCCATTACATTTGCAGCGCTGCGTTCTGCATGAGTTGAGTCAGCCATGTGTACTGGGAAAACATAAAAGTATCATCCCCCGTGTGACTCTTTTTCACCCAGTCTCTCTCCCTCTTCCCATCATTCTCCTTATCCGTTTTCTTTCCCTCGCCTAGTTTACGTCGTACACACTCCCTCCCCCATCACTTCCCCTCCCTCTCTCTCTCCCTTCCTCCCTCTGCCATTCATCCTCAACCTGCCTCCCAACGCTTCCCACCAACACTCTCAGTCTAACTCTGTTCACATCCCCGCGCACTCCTTCGTACAGTTTCTCCTTGGGTGATTGTATATAATATATATATATATATATATATATATATATATATATATATATATATATATATATATATATATATATATATATATATATACGTACGTACGTACGTACGTACATACGTACGTAATACATACATTCCTACAGGTCATTTTCTGACTTGAATTAGGCATTCCTACCTCTTGTGTCGTACACGTGTGTATGCAATGCACGTGTACACAAGCGCAGTACACATCGTTTGCATGCTGTTGCAATGTACTGTTTAAAGCTAACTTAATGAAATCTGTTCCACTTCACGGCCAGTCCAACGTCCACGTGGCTGTTGACTTGTCACGTAATCGTGTTTTTACTGACTCATCAGTCACAGTCACACGGTTACGATGCACCAGTTGCCTGACAATGTCAAAACAGCTGTGACATGGCCGAGTTACGGTACATCCTATCTGCAAATAAAGTGCATGCTTTCGTTTGGAATGCGACATTGGTACCGCAATGTCACGTACATTTCATTCGTGTTACGTTCAAAGACAGTCGGCATTATTACTGCCTCCAATGAATCGAGACTCGTGTTTTTGACATATGACATGCACCACAGTTCTCCTGGACCAATCCATAGACCCCTGTGGAATTTCCCACGATAATTTCATATAGGTTCTGCTTGATCTGACTGCCCAAAACGGTATAAGCACATGATGTTAGAATTACATGTCTAGTATTAAAAAGAATAGGCCTACTGTGAAAAAGAATACAAACACAGTCGATGCTTCGTGGCGTGAGCAGAATAACACATACGACTCTAAGCCCGATTTATGCAAAACAGTTATATATTTCTAAATTCAACTCGAGAGACTTGTCACCGGTTCAATAAAATTACGAAATTTGAAAAATTACGTTAGCCGTCCTCTGCTAATACATGGATAATGTACGTTGCTTGCAGCAATAGTATAGAAAACACACAATGCTGCAAACAGGGATAAGAAATTTACATATAGTCGACATATCCTATATAATACCCAACAATGACCTGTTATGTTTACCTGCTACTGTCAGTATCACGTGACTCCACTTGACCGAATGTTGTTTAGGCAAACATCTGCTAGTGCCCAGAACACCGCGGAAACAGGTTTATTGTGTATGAACACAGAACTAGACGTCAAGAGTTTCTAAAGGGTTGCGTTGTTGGGTTTGTGTTGGATTCGTGGTCCTGAATGTGGCCAAACAGGTTGCGATTTTTCGTGATTGTTTGACGCATATTTGGTAGATTTCAATATAAATTATACACACACGCATGCATTGTTGGCTCTTGCTAAGTGTTATGACCAATTTGAAAATGACTTTCCATTGCCTTTGGACGTAACTGCGTTCATGACTTACATATGGTTTTATTTTGCAGACAACTTCACATATGTCATAATTTGTCGCTAGATACGTTCCATGCCATGTTAGGGTCTAAACGAGTTCCATCATTTGGTTATAATTTCGTGTGATTGTGCGGTAGTGAATATAAATCGGGTATTTACATTAGCGCTAGTTTATTTCATTTTGAGTCTTTTCCAGTAATAAACCTCTGATCGATCACTTTATTTGGTTTATTTGTTTATTTGGTTTATTTGGTTGATTTGAGTAACACCACTTGTTTACACGCAAGCAACCGACGCATTTCGATGTCGTTAGATTTCATTTATGACATCTCTGATTTTACCTTACATTAAATTATCCGTGGCATAAAATTGGAAAGCAAATAGCCAAGGATGAAGTCCCTAGCACACATGCTGTAACGCTTGCCGTAATCTACCGTCTAAGCACTATTGTGCGTAAACATCGTCTCTGTTAACAACGTAGAAAGCGTGTTTTTTAAATAAATAAATAAATAAATATCAAAAATAGCTTCATTTGGTCGACAAGGAATTCACATGTGTTTCGTTTCCAACGCGAACGGCTGCACGCTGGGGAGACATAGTTATGATTTATCCAGATCGCTGTTACTTGCATCAGCTCCGCTCGACCTTGTGGCGCGTTAGCTCCGCGAGGCTCCGATAACTTGCTCCGTATTAACAGTCAGCGGGAGTAGGATATATTTAGCACCAACACCACATTGCCGATGTTATGTTTACATGCTACTGTCAGTATCACGTGACTCCACTTGACCGAATGTTGTTTAGGCAAACATCTGCTAGTGCCAGGAACACCGCGGAAACAGGTTTACTTTGTACGAACACAGAACTAGACGTCAAGAGTTTCTAAAGGGTTGCGTTGTTGGGTTTGTGTTGGATTCGTGGTCCTGGATGTGGTCAGAAAGGTTGCGATTTTTCGTGATTGTTTGACGCACATTTGATATATGTCAATATAACTTATACACACACGCATTGTTGGATCTTGTTGAGTTTTATGACCAATTTGAAAATGATTTTCCATTGCCTTTGGACGTAACTGCGGTCATGACTTACATAATATGGTTTTATTTTGCAGACAACTTCACACATGTCATAATGTGTCGCTAGATACGTTCCATGCCATCTTAGGATCTAACTGAGTTCCGTCATTTTGTTATAATTTCGTGTGATTGTGTGGTAGTGGTTACAAATCGGGTATTTACATTAGCGCTGGTTTATTTTATGGTGAGTCTTTTCCAGTAATAAACTTCTCATCGATCACTTTATTTGGTTTATTTGTTTTGTCTAAACTATGGAAACATCACAAGAATAACATTACTAATATCAACGCTTCGATCGCGCTTATATTCTCGGGATGCTGATCTCAGAGGAGAAACAAACAAGAACTAGTATACCAAAACACGGTCACCAACAGGTGACCAGGGCGAGAGTCTTTATTAGCGCCATAGAAACTCGCACATTTAAGGCGAAGAAATTATTTCAAGCAAATAGGTCTTCGGTTATACATTAGGGGACCGTTGCATCTGACAACACCATTTATGTGGAAATTAAGAACCGTATTCAAGCTGCCTCTGGACCCTTTGGAGGACTGTGGAAGCGTGTATGGTCTTTCAGTTTCCAACACCGTTGGACTGGACACATCATCCGTATGAATGACAGCAGATTTCCAAAGGCTGTATTCTATGGAGAATTAGCCAAAGGGAAACGTCTTCTTGGTGGACAACGGCTGCGATACAAAGATGTAGTCAAACGACACATAAAGGCTACACACATCACCGTAGACCACTGGGTGACTCTTGCACAAGATCGACAACAGTGGAGGCAGACCATTTACAAAGGAAAGAGCCATATTGAAGAAGATAGATCACACAAATACCATACAATATCCGCCATGGGTTTCCTTATGCTTCTGCCCCTATCATCTTCTGTGTCAACTGCGGGAGAGGCTTTAAAGCTCAAATTGGACTATTCTCTCACCAACGAGCAAAGCATGTAACGGAAGAAACCCTACACTGATGTCATCATCCGGCACGATGGACAGCAGAGAAGAAGACGGGGACAGTTTCTCAAAAATAAGGAACTCTTAAGGAAAAATCACCTTTAAGCAAAATCCGTTGTTAAATGTAATGAGTTTTCTTTTTCAAAACGTAAATATCTATCGCCGTATTACCGAGGACACTATTTCCATGACACACCCGTGACAAGGTTCCGCTACCTCGTCAGGTGTTGACAATGTCATGTATTCAAGATCAACATTGATTTCAAAGTGCAAACCGGGATTAAAAGCGCTTGACAACGTTAGTGAAATGGTTCCCTGGGGATTATATTATAAACTTTAAAATACTTTTTAAAAATTGAAAGGTCATTCATTGTTAAGGTACAAAGAAAGCGCACTTATCAATGTTAAGATTATTTTGAGGAACAAAAACAGTTTGTTGATCTGAGCCTCATGACTGGGGTGACATTTGAAAAACGTTAGATACAATAATTATAAATTAATGTGACTATTAAGTACCGTACAAAGGACACTGTAGGTAATACTGGCTATGTTAAATTAAGTTCATGTAGTAATCTGAAACCGTAATGAAAACGTAAAACCATTGCAAGAGATCTCCCGGCTGGTCCCCAGCAGCACTCAACAGCCAGTCTAACTTCATCACATCGGTGCGCCCAGCAACAGACACACTCAGGCAATTTAATAGCCACGCCTTGGAGCGATCACATCATTAGCAAGGAGGCAGATGCACCGGTCCTAGCAACAGTGGTAACTGATATATTATAGACCGGCACTTGCTGCGGCTGGCCGTGCTTGCCCTGTTCATATATAACTGAACACCGCAGCCGCTCGCAGGTTGTAACAGTAGCCGACGACGTGATGTCGACTTTACGCGAGATATCACGCGTGGCTGGCTGGGCATTGTGTTTTTCTAGCTGTCAGACGCGTTACGCCAATCTGCTACACTGTCAGTGTCAACATTGACTCACGTGTTTATAGCGTTGGTGAAAGATAACTATTTGCAATATCCGCGTGATGTTATTTGATTTAGTGTTCTCCCCGCGTTGTGTTAACAATGTTTGGCGAAAAATAATCGAGAATGTCAAATAGGCGCAGTGGGACGCAATCACACGCCTGACTGCCTTCCCACCCGCTCGCCCGTTCCCGTTCCCGTTCCCGTTCCCGTTCCCGTTCCCGTTCCCGTTCCCGTTCCCGTTCCCGTTCCCGTTCCCGTTCCCGTTCCCGTTCCCGTTCCCGTTCCCGTTCCCGTTCCCGTTCCCGTTCCCGTTCCCGTTCCCGTTCCCGTTCCCGTTCCCGTTCCCGTTCCCGCCCGCTCGCCCGCCCGCCCGCCCGCCCCCCCCCCCGCCCGCCCGCCCGCCCGTCCGTCCGTCCGTCCGTCCGTCCGTCCGTCCGTCCGTCCGTCCGTCCGTCCGTCCGTCCGTCCGTCCGTCCGTCCGTCCGTCCGTCCGTCCGTCCGTCCGTCCGTCCGCCCGCCCGCCCGTCCGCCCGCCCGCCCGTCCGTCCGCCCAGTATCTGGGGAAACCAAATATATCTTCTATGCATACGTGACTACGTCGTTAAAAGCACCTGCAGCGACATTTACGATGCGTCCTCGCACGCCAGGGGTCGCTGCAGCTGATTACGCCAGTACCAGCTCTTCTCTACCCCTGACACATTCCTGTCAAAAACTCCTCTTTTTACGGCAGCCAATGAGGAGTGTGGTCGGCCTCCGGTCACGTGATATAATATGTAGGGTGATACCAGCCACACGCTGCTCATGTTACGTGCAATGTTTAAGACGTGAATGGGGCATTGTGTATGGACTTCCACCAGTCATGTATCCGTCTTACAATTGGGGCGTGTGTTCGCGCTGTTCCCACGGCTGAAGCAGTAGCGACTGTCAAAGTCAATTGCTGTAATTGTCCAGACTCCGCACAATCGGAGGCGATCGGTCAGGAATCCCTGGCTTACGAGAATGTTTGATGGTGTATTTCCAATTATCACGACATTAGCCTTGCATATGGAGGATTACATCATTCCAAATGTACCAATATCATTGATTCCAATCTATTCAACTTGGTGAATGGTGATGACAGACACAAACCAGTGTCCATTAGCCTGGCTCCTGTAATCGATTACCCCACTACTCGACGTTAATTTGGCTTCTGCTGTCGATATTCCCAGCACGCCGCCTGAAGTAGACCTTCGTTGGTGACATTAACGGACCAGCAGTCGCTCTTCTGCGAAGCCGAAGGTGCGGCTTGACAACGTGAAAGGCACTCGCTCGGTACAGGCTTGACAGATCGCCGCTAGATGCACACGGATGTGCAGAAAACGTGCCGGATTCCGCGAACTAAGCACGCGCGGCGTGGGTGGAGTACATTCGCGAAACCAGTAGTTTCTGGAATCACCAAGGCGCTGATGATACGGCTGTGTACATCCTGCGCTGTGCGTCAACCGTGGACTCCACTCCCGGAAGTCCATAAAATTCGCTGGTGTGATGTCGCAAACACGGACAGATGAGGATTTGATTGGATTAAATTGTATAAGCTATAAAAAGGCATTCTTTACTTGCTTTTAGATGTCGAAATTGTCCTTGCTAAGCAGTTGTTTTCGAGCGACAATGACTACATTTCACAAGTGCCCAGACTCTGCAGCGGTATCTATGACAGGATCTGTGTTACATGATTACACGATTTGAACATCCTAAGAGTATAATACTTGTGTAAGGTGCGCAAAAAGATGTAAACGAATGTAACACGTTAAATCAAATGAACTGACACGCAAACGCCAATTTAGTTACTAAACCTTCGAAGTCGTTTACAATACCTTGATCGTTTCCCTTTCATCTCGCAGCATTACCTTACTGCTGCCAGGTAGTCTGTGTCAGAGCGTTTCCTTCCTACAATCTGCAAATCTCTTCGAAACAGACGATACGATACTGATCGGCCCATTATTTTTTGCATAAGTTGTTTATTGTCCTTCAATGCCGTTGTTATGGCGCCATACCGGAAGTCGCGTAATCGCTGACGCTCGCACAAAACGTTCCGCTCACCGCTAAAAAAATAACTTTGAAATGTTGACGAATGTTCCTTTTTAGGATGTAGGGGCCTACCTACGAAGGTTATATTCATTGTCTGTTAATGCAGCAGTTTTTGTTATCTGTAATTGCTATTATGACATGATTGGATAATGGGAGTAGACAGATAATGAAGATATACACATATCGGTTAACACACTACTGTCAAAACGGAGCTAATATAATGTTATGTATGTATAAACTCTGTTTCCGCTGACCAGATGATGACAGCGTTCTTGCAGCACTACGTAACGAATACTCGGCCCAGTTACTCTGCGATAGTCAAGGCCATCTGATCCGACCGGCTGTTGTAAACCTTGAGATAACAGGCGTGGAACGCAGGCGTGCCGGCATTCTATGCGGGGTTCCACGAACCGGCGAGTTGCCTCAACCGAGTGCTACACACGATCGATTCCTTCACCGCCAGCGCTAGCATCACGCGTAGGGCGCGTGGCGACTGGGCGGCATCGCTCTAACCAATCCCGTTAAACGCACGCGTATACACGGGCTCGCGTCCTCACGACGACAGTCAGATGTAATCACTAAACAATAAACAGTAGGAGTGTTCCCGCGCTCTGATGAGGTCTACAGTCGGCGTGTGTCTGTTGTTTACTTAATCTGACGCACTCGTGTAGTTTGTTTTATAATGGATGACGGATTACTGGGTTAGACGTAATCAGCTTGCGTCTGAGCCCTGTGGTGACGCGAATCAACGAGGAAGCTGGAAAATACGGTCTGGCATTTACTACGGCTGTATATATTTACCGCACCAGCCGCTGAATCGGAATTCACTCGGAGAGCGAAGAGCAACGGGTGAAGATGGTTTGGCCAACGTCGGCAAGGGTGATTCGCGCCCTTGGCTTTCACGAATTCAAACGGGGACGTTTCTATCGGGATCTGCTGAGCGAAGTTATCGGCACGATGATCCTGGTGTTTGTCAGCTGTGCCCTGAGCGCGCATTGGGAGGGAAAGCATCCGAGTATCGTGCAGATCTCGCTCGCCGCCGGGATCTGTATCGCGACGATCGTCTGGTGTCTGGCGAACGCGAGCGGCAGCCACATCAACCCGGCCATCAGCATCGCCTTCGCCATCGCCGGCCACATCACCCCGGTGCGGGCCCTGTGCTACAGCATCAGTCAGTGCCTCGGCGCCCTCCTCGCTGTCGTCTTCGCCAAGGCCCTCACGCCCGCGTCGCTCATCGGGCCCTACTTTGCGGTCAACCGCCTAAACCCGTTGCTGACCCCAGGTCAAGGGGTCGGCATGGAGGCCGTGTGTACCTTCCTGCTCACCTTCACCGTGTTCGCCACGGTTGACCAGAGTCGCCACGACTTGCACGGGTCTGGACCTCTCGCTATCGGATTCTCCGTCTTGCTCACTCATCTCTTCGGCGTGAGTACTGACTGTCGTACACGTGTTCCACAGTCAATAACCAATGATATAGTCACATAAGAGTAGTAGCCTAAGTCATAGTAGTACCTACAAAACATTTATTCCAACTCCACTGGTTAATATTAGCATACTAACACACAACATAAACCCATAAAGCGTAATAACATTACAACAACAGAAAGCAGTATTTTACTAATTGCAGAACAAAACAATAGCCTCATTGTTAAACAACTACAAACAAAATCTATAACTAATATGCGTGTAATGTGACATCATTTCCGCCAAGCAGCCCATATTAAAAAGGTAGCAAGTTATATGCTTTTAATCAGAATCAGTCAGCTAATTTTCACACAAGACATCGAATTCTACGTAGATTAACTGACATTGATGTGTGGGCACGCAAACCCTGTTGAATAGGCACATCACTGAAATGGAATCTAGTGTGACCGGGTCTAGCCAGACCACGTGGTCTGAATGCATGGAAATCATGTTGCTGTGTTCGACCGCCACATGGCAATGCAGGACTAAATAGATATTGGTCGTTTTTATCCAGGTGGCCACAGTAGAGGGTGTCTTCATTAAAGATAAATCGGCTTACGAAACGGAAATCGGGTTGATGTTGGTGGGTGACAGTTGGAGACAGGTGGCCGCTCCGAAAAATGAATATTAATCAATCAATAATACAGTAAAGTATTCATTATGGGACACCGCATATTTACTCATTTCCTTCTGGACTCTCGTTGACTAATAGATATATGGGGTCAGCATATGTGAACATTTTGTTCACAGCGTCTGTCGCATATTTGCATTGACCTTCGTGTATTACCAGCCGTTGTATTGACTCTAGCGAACGATCGATAGCAACAGTCTGTGCAGTGACATTTCGATCTGTAACGCGCGATCACGTTGACAAGTGAGCGCATTTGTTGGTTTGGTTGGAGTGACAGTTTAAGACACAAACATGAGGAGGTTTCGTAAAGTTGCAATCCTGCGTAACCAGTTATAACGTGATGACAGGCGTGGACACCTGTCACATGATATGGCACGTGGATGTGTTCTGTGTGAGCGAGGTTAGGTCGGCGAGCACAAGTTAATCCTTAATAATGTTAGACGTCTTAGCATAATACCACGTACTAATGTTGGATTCACTAATGCAAATACCACACAACGGTGTATAATTACTCATGGCAGTCAATAGTCTCTGTCATGTACAGAAACAAGTGGAAGTCGACTGCAGTTTGGGATGTTACCAACAGTTGTTGAGTCCCTGTTGTTCTAGGGATAGGGAGCTACAATGTTTGCAAATGTGCATTTTTGTAGAACCTCGGGGGTGCAGTTAGAGGTTTTATTTTATAGCCTCAATGTTGTTTTAGGGGAGCCTTTCTGGTTGCAGTTGGAGGTTTTGGGAAGTTTGAAAAATCGAAAGCAACCGCGAACAAAATGAAATGATACTAAATAACCCACATATCTATGGAGAGACACTGATATACGCTCTAAACAGTTATATTTTAATATGACAGTTACTTCTCTCATACACATTTATTATTGTCACAGTCCTTTGTCACGCATCCTAATTAGTATAAAGCGAAGTGAGGATCAATAGACAGTTGTTAATTACTTCCGTCTCAATGACGTTATTCCGCATCTGTTCTCCACAAAGGTGCAACACGTGTTGTTGCAATTGTGTTAATGTAGCTGGACGTTGTCTACGAGCCCGCGGACCATTGCAAGTAATTTGCAACAACACCGGGCTTATTAAAGCAGTAGCGTCGTCTCCAATGCGCAGTATTAACCGACAGCCAAGTTAATTTGACCAACTAGTGTTCTTTGCGTTCATATCAGTTTATGTGGTTTGCATATTAGTAATCATCCTGTGAAGTTATTAAACCGTGCGTTTCAACCCACCATTTCCATAAGCTAATTTCATGATAATGTTATTAAGCATATATAGTTGGCTTAGTGTCTTATACAGACTGTTTGTTATTATGAAGAATGTCTATAAAATATAAATGTAGACATTTCGTCAATTTTGATTTATGTTATGTTTTTCTGTTTTCTTATAGTAGCGCAGCCTTCTTCGGTCACACCTGTTTTAGACTTGACAGAAGCAGTATTATATATTTAAACTACATGAGACGATGCAAGTAATACAAGGGTAAATTATTATATAAGATTATATAAGATTGCTTAAAGCGCTTAAATTTACACTTTGCTCACTGGCAGATCAGTTCAATTGAACACCATCTCGTAATATCTGGGAAACACCCAGCCACCCTGCAATTAATGCGCGTAGACTATTAGTAAACAACTATCCGCCACTCTCTATAGCCAGTACTCATTCATACAGCTAAGGTGTCTTTTGCTTTGTTGCAGTTCCAGTACACCGGATCAGCAATGAACCCTGCTCGGTCTCTGGGACCCGCCATCATAGCGAACAAGTGGGAACACCACTGGGTAAGAGGCTAATAGGGGAATACATAGTGGAAGATTTACATTTGAGCATAACACTGGACATTGTTTTGTGTGTGTAGTATCCTGGCTATACCCAAACATTACGGGTTAAAAGATCCCATCACAAATATGATAGGTCACTATTGGGTACAAACAAGAGTTGTGATGCTGACGACGAAGACGCTTATGCAGATGGCAATGATTATGACGATGATTATGGGTAAATTTAGTAACATTGAATTAAATTCAGTTTAAAAGTTAATTTTAAAGTAAATTCACACTCGACCCAGACGTTCAAAGGTCACTTAGCCACTAGCGGTCACGACACGCCTGCTCTGGGAAAACCGCCACTTTTTACTAACACAAGAATTCAAGCGATGTAAACTTCAAGCGATGTAAACATTAACAGTGCGCCTGCTTAGCGTCTCTCCCACGCCCGACCGGGAGCCAAGTCCCACCCCTGGGAAGAAGGTCCCGGGTGTCTACCACTCTAATTGGTCCACGACAGACTTCTTCTAGTCCTCCAGAATATACAAGTGATATTTCGCAGTCCTGTGGTTTGTACCGTCACTGTGGACTAAAGTAATAAATAATTTAATAAAATTAAAATAATAAATAAATTAAAAATACATTAAATAAAAACATGCTGTTACTAAAACGGAATGTATTGGACATTTATACAATGTATGATTTACTCATTTATACTATGTGTAGGATATTTATGCAATATATATATATATATATATATATATATATATATATATGTATATATATATATATATATATATATATATATATGGGACGTTTCTCTTGTCCTGGAAGTGACACCATGTTATAGGAGAGATCGACGGTTTTTAGTAGATCGTATAAAGCCTTCCAAAAAGACCAGACAGCGCATGTGGACAACGTTACCCGGCCTCTCGTTTTGAGCCAACGGCGGGTGACACCGGACCGTCGATGTATAATATACGGCGCTCTATTCCGCCATACAGGTCTATGCTAAACCTGCAAACTTAGTGCTTATGTCACGTGGAGCAATGCCGAAAATGTATAGATCGTTTGGACTGAAGCAAAAATCAATGAAATCATCCTTAAAGCAGCCAAATGAAAAAGATACATCATTTTAAAATGTATATCAAAACAAGAATCGTGAGAAGATTGGGGAGAAAACCTTCAGAGGACACCCGAGAATACAACTAGTAGACAGTCAGTCAACATGGTGCGGAAGAAGAACATTTGAACTGATACAAACAACAACATGAAGGCATCTGACGGGCCGTGGTCGTCAAGGCTTGTGATCTGACTGCAACAAACAACAACATGAAGGCATCTGACGGGCCGTGGTCGTCAAGGCTTGTGATCTGACTGCAACAAACAACAACATGAAGGCATCTGACGGGCCGTGGTCGTCAAGGCTTGTGATCTGACTGCAACAAACAACAACATGAAGGCATCTGACGGGCCGTGGTCGTCAAGGCTTGTGATCTGACTGCAACAAACAACAACATGAAGGCATCTGGAGGGCCGTGGTCGTCAAGGCTTGTGATCTGACTGCAACAAACAACAACATGAAGGCATCTGACGGGCCGTGGTCGTCAAGGCTTGTGATCTGACTGCAACAAACAACAACATGAAGGCATCTGACGGGCCGTGGTCGTCAAGGCTTGTGATCTGACTGCAACAAACAACAACATGAAGGCATCTGACGGGCCGTGGTCGTCAAGGCTTGTGATCTGACTGCAACAAACAACAACATGAAGGCATATGGAGGGCCGTGGTCGTCAAGGCTTGTGATCTGACTGCAACAAACAACAACATGAAGGCATCTGGAGGGCCGTGGTCGTCAAGGCTTGTGATCTGACTGCAACAAACAACAACATGAAGGCATCTGGAGGGCCGTGGTCGTCAAGGCTTGTGATCTGACTGCAACAAACAACAACATGAAGGCATATGGAGGGCCGTGGTCGTCAAGGCTTGTGATCTGACTGCAACAAACAACAACATGAAGGCATATGGAGGGCCGTGGTCGTCAAGGCTTGTGATCTGACTGCAACAAACAACAACATGAAGGCATCTGGAGGGCCGTGGTCGTCAAGGCTTGTGATCTGACTGCAACAAACAACAACATGAAGGCATCTGGAGGGCCGTGGTCGTCAAGGCTTGTGATCTGACTGCAACAAACAACAACATGAAGGCATATGGAGGGCCGTGGTCGTCAAGGCTTGTGACCTGACTGCAACAAACAACAACATGAAGGCATATGGAGGGCCGTGGTCGTCAAGGCTTGTGATCTGACTGCAACAAACAACAACATGAAGGCATATGGAGGGCCGTGGTCGTCAAGGCTTGTGATCTGACTGCAACAAACAACAACATGAAGGCATATGGAGGGCCGTGGTCGTCAAGGCTTGTGATCTGACTGCAACAAACAACAACATGAAGGCATATGGAGGGCCGTGGTCGTCAAGGCTTGTGATCTGACTGCAGCAAACAACAACATGAAGGCATATGGAGGGCCGTGGTCGTCAAGGCTTGTGATCTGACTGCAACAAACAACAACAAGAAGGCATCTGACGGGCCGTGGTCGTCAAGGCTTGTGATCTGACTGCAACAAACAACAACATGAAGGCATCTGACGGGCCGTGGTCGTCAAGGCTTGTGATCTGACTGCAACAAACAACAACATGAAGGCATATGGAGGGCCGTGGTCGTCAAGGCTTGTGATCTGACAGCAACAAACAACAACATGAAGGCATATGGAGGGCCGTGGTCGTCAAGGCTTGTGATCTGACTGCAACAAACAACAACATGAAGGCATATGGAGGGCCGTGGTCGTCAAGGCTTGTGATCTGACTGCAACAAACAACAACATGAAGGCATATGGAGGGCCGTGGTCGTCAAGGCTTGTGATCTGACTGCAACAAACAACAACATGAAGGCATATGGAGGGCCGTGGTCGTCAAGGCTTGTGATCTGACTGCAGCAAACAACAACATGAAGGCATATGGAGGGCCGTGGTCGTCAAGGCTTGTGATCTGACTGCAGCAAACAACAACATGAAGGCATCTGACGGGCCGTGGTCGTCAAGGCTTGTGATCTGACTGCAACAAACAACAACATGAAGGCATCTGGAGGGCCGTGGTCGTCAAGGCTTGTGATCTGACAGCAACAAACAACAACATGAAGGCATCTGGAGGGCCGTGGTCGTCAAGGCTTGTGATCTGACAGCAACAAACAACAACATGAAGGCATCTGACGGGCCGTGGTCGTCAGGCTTGTGATCTGACTGCAACAAACAACAACATGAAGGCATCTGACGGGCCGTGGTCGTCAAGGCTTGTGATCTGACTGCAACAAACAACAACATGAAGGCATCTGGAGGGCCGTGGTCGTCAGGCTTGTGATCTGACTGCAACAAACAACAACATGAAGGCATCTGGAGGGCCGTGGTCGTCAAGGCTTGTGATCTGACTGCAACAAACAACAACATGAAGGCATCTGGAGGGCCGTGGTCGTCAAGGCTTGTGATCTGACTGCAACAAACAACAACATGAAGGCATATGGAGGGCCGTGGTCGTCAAGGCTTGTGATCTGACTGCAACAAACAACAACATGAAGGCATCTGACGGGCCGTGGTCGTCAAGGCTTGTGATCTGACTGCAACAAACAACAACATGAAGGCATCTGACGGGCCGTGGTCGTCAAGGCTTGTGATCTGACTGCAACAAACAACAACATGAAGGCATCTGACGGGCCGTGGTCGTCAAGGCTTGTGGTCTGACTGCAACAAACAACAACATGAAGGCATATGGAGGGCCGTGGTCGTCAAGGCTTGTGATCTGACTGCAACAAACAACAACATGAAGGCATATGGAGGGCCGTGGTCGTCAAGGCTTGTGGTCTGACTGCAACAAACAACAACATGAAGGCATATGGAGGGCGTGGTCGTCAAGGCTTGTGGTGTGACAACAACAAACAACAACATACATGTACATATGGAGGGCGTGGTCGTCAAGGCTTGTGGTGTGACAACAACAAACAACAACATACATTGACCAAACTAATAGCTTTGATTTGAAATGGCAAGTAAATGCAACGCAGTGCTATGCATATTATACCGTGATTATACCAACTCGAAAGCACAGCGAGGCTACATGGAAAATACAGCTGAGCGCGGTCTATGAAGAACACGCGCTATCTGGTAGCCCGATGATAAACTGCCCTGTCCTAGAACGGGCCCGGAGACTGATTCTAATAGTGGCCCACGGGAAATAACGGCTTCGTGGTCGTGTAATGGGCGAACCGACCCGAGCAACGAGGGCAGCGAATGCACTAAAACGACCTGCCTACAGGACGTGGCTCCTCAGTGGCATAGCCAGAGGGGGGCCAGGGGGCCAAGCCCCCCAATCCCTGAACAAACAAAAATTAGGATGATTGGGAACGGAGGACCAATAACTGGCCGCCTGATTCATAGAGTCACAGAGTACCGTGGGTTTTCGGATACCTATTTAACATGTTTCTTCCCAGTCCGACCATTTCGCAAACATTTTCATAATTCAAATAGGATTAAGTTAGACATTATCCAATTCTGTCGCTGGCTGCAGCATAAGAATTGACAGAGCAATGAAAATATCATTATTCTCAATGTGCATGATGGCTAATGGCTATTGAAGAGTCTATATAATAGTTGACTAGGGTCAAATTGCATTTTGTTGTTAATATCTTAATAGCATCACTGTCGTCAGGGGTGAGTTGACCATGATTTCCTTTTCCATTGTGTTTTTTCTTCATCTCACTTTTCTCTTACTACGTTCTCTACAGGCAGTGTCCAATTACTTCTATCTATATATTTTTTCATTCTTCTGCCACTCTTTCTATGTCACGTTTAATGCAATACCCCATCGCAATTTCCGCCTTCATCGCCTCCAATCCCCCTCCACTTTCTGGGCATCTGCTCTCTTTGCTTTTAGCACTCATCTCCCATATTTTCTACATGACCCGCCCATGTACTCCTCACCAATTTTTTCTTAGAACGTCCATACATTCCAACCTCTACTCTCACTTCATCACTGTTCTCTTATCAGCTGCCTTAACTCCCACCATTATTCTTACCAGATTGTGTTTCACAAACCTGGACTTTCTCCTGTTGTTTCTCTATTAGTGCCATCGTCTTTAGTGCATTCATGTAGGCCGTGGTAACACACGAGCTGAGCACATTTACGTTTACGTGATATGCATCAACCATCAACCCTTCGTCTTTCCTCTAAGTGTTTGGCCGGGCTGTAATCCTCATAATTGTAACCGAAGCAATTAATCTAGTGGATTTTGCACTGAGAAAAAGGCCACTTCCTATGGTGAATTTTATAAATTGTAATACGCAACGGTATATGTTGTGAAGTTACTGGTTGAACGCCAACGCCACATCATCTATGTTAACGTAGGGATGTGTAATTATTGTTTCACCCGAGTAAGTGACTACATGCTGGTATTTGTGATGGTCTTTGTCAGTATTTTTGGCAGAGTAGCGTGAGGAATGTGGTGGCCGGCTATAGGCTAATGTTATGTAGAGGGCTTTGGGTCCGTATCTCTTTAATAATGTGTGATTTCTCTCATACTTTCTAACCTTGACGCCTTCTGTGAATGGTTTTGCTGAACTGTCAGCTACATTGGTCAGTAAACGTGGTTGTCATGTCGGTATTCATTTAAAGCGAGTTCTCTATTTCATACATCCCCTGTCTGTCTGCCTGTCTGCCTGTCTGCCTGTCTGCCTGTCTGCCTGTCTGCCTGTCTGCCTGTCTGCCTGTCTGCCTGTCTGCCTGTCTGCCTGTCTGCCTGTCTGCCTGTCTGCCTGTCTGCCTGTCTGCCTGTCTGCCTGTCTGCCTGTCTGCCTGTCTGCCTGTCTGCCTGTCTGCCTGTCTGCCTGTCTGCCTGTCTGCCTGTCTGCCTGTCTGCCTGTCTGCCTGTCTGCCTGTCTGCCTGTCTGCCTGTCTGCCTCTCTGCCTCTCTGCCTCTCTGCCTCTCTGCCTGTCTGCCTCTCTGCCTGTCTGCCTGTCTGCCTGTCTGCCTGTCTGCCTGTCTGCCTGTCTGCCTGTCTGCCTGTGTGCCTGTGTGCCTGTGTGCCTGTGTGCCTGTGTGCCTGTGTGCCTGTGTGCCTGTGTGCCTGTGTGCCTGTGTGCCTGTGTGCCTGTGTGCCTGTGTGCCTGTGTGCCTGTGTGCCTGTGTGCCTGTGTGCCTGTGTGCCTGTGTGCCTGTGTGCCTGTGTGCCTGTGTGCCTGTGTGCCTGTGTGCCTGTGTGCCTGTGTGCCTGTGTGCCTGTGTGCCTGTGTGCCTGTGTGCCTGTGTGCCTGTGTGCCTGTGTGCCTGTGTGCCTGTGTGCCTGTGTGCCTGTGTGCCTGTGGGTCTGTGTGTCTGTGTGTATGTGTGTCTGTGTGTCTGTGTGTCTGTGTGTCTGTGTGTCTGTGTGTCTGTGTGTCTGTGTGTCTGTGTGTCTGTGTGTCTGTGTGTCTGTGTGTCTGTGTGTCTGTGTGTCTGTCTGTGTGTCTGTGTGTGTGTGTGTGTGTGTGTGTGTGTGTGTGTGTGTGTGTGTGTGTGTGTGTGTGTGTGTGTGTGTGTGTGTGTGTGTGTGTGTGTGTGTGTGTGTGTCTATCTGTCTGTCTGTATGGATGGATGCATGCATGCATGCATGTATGTATGTATGTATGTCTTTCTCTCTCTCTCTCTCTCTCTCTCTCAATCTCTCCCTCTCTCTCTCTCTCTCTCTCAGTCTCCATGCCTCTCTGTTTTCATCTTCTCTATCTTTCCATCTCCTCTGTGTTTCTCTCATCTCCTATAAAATACGTTACTTGATTGCCTTATGGCTACCGATGT
Organism: Oasisia sp. SBJ-2009; assembly: GCA_964017155.1. NCBI lineage: Eukaryota > Metazoa > Annelida > Polychaeta > Sabellida > Siboglinidae > Oasisia > Oasisia sp. SBJ-2009. The sequence continues at coordinate 15,482,074 of OZ024862.1, forward strand.
AATGTGATTGTGTGTGTCCATAGGTTTACTGGGTCGGCCCCATTATCGGCAGTATAGTGGGAGTGGTGTTCTACCAATACGTCATCGCAGGCGACGCGACGTTTGACAAGGTCAAGGCCGCCGTGTTCTGCAACGACAGCTACGTCACGAAGTCACACAAGAAGCGAGCCGTGAAGCTCAAGATCAAGCGCGTCAGAAGACCCAGTCTGATGGCGCACTTTGAAGATGAACATTATAAAGAGCGAAACCACGAGGAAGACGTGTTTTACCCGATCCAACACGACGAAGACGAGAAATGCGACCATATGATCGAAACTACCGAGATGGGATCCAACGGCACTGCAGCAGAAGCCTGATGACACCGGAACCGGAAATACGGACCTCTGGCGGGTCAAGAGGTCAAGGCCAAACTATTTCTCAACAGACGTTACGAAGCCAGCTGTGGAAATATGATGCTGTTAATGCATTGAACGTTGCTCAGAGTCGGGATGCTCATGTATGGTATTAACTGTGTTTCTATTAGGTAGTGTATTGTTCTAGGAAAAACAAAGAATCTATATGATGTCCACCGTGCCTCATCGTTAACAATATATTTCAAGGAATGTCAAGTTCGCGTATTGTACTTAGATAGATAACGCGATTAAGAGATACTTTCTTACCGTACATAATATTACCTTAAATGTGCAAATGGACGTATTTTAAAGTCATGTCAGTAATATTTCTTTATTTTCATTATATATGTTTGGTGTGCCACGAATGTACAGTAGACTGTTTCAGATAAGTCAAGCAAGCTCTTCTGCACGGCTCCAAGGTCTACACGCCTCTTTAGTCATTGCACTGGACTCTGACCTACCAAGGACGATGCATTTAAGAAAAGAGGTCGTTATCTCCAGTTGTTTACAGTGTTTGCAATTGTTTTCCTGTTTTCGGGAATAAAATTAGAACCAGTAGACATATTGAGTTGTGAGCAGTACTACATAGTGTGGCCGGCAGGTGTCAGCTTATCGCGTTGCCATTGGCGACCGCGGAAACCACGTGGTTGGCGGGAGCATGTCAAAGACCAAACCGTTGGTGCTTGGTTTGTTGAATGATGATCATAATATGTAAGCTAATGCCCGTTATACGACTTATGATTTTCGCATAAATCGTATACGATTTGGATCTTTACGAGAGGAAATATAAACTATTTTGAAATCGTAGTCTCGAATGCGATGTATTTATAAAACAGATTTTAGTAGCGGACGGCACGCATGCGTAAGGTGTCATTATAAAATAATCGCATGCGAGACCGTATGAGTTCTAAATATTTTCTATTTCCCGTACTACCATTACTCTCGTAACAACCCAAATCGCATAAGATTTAGTCGATACTTGTAAGATGTATAACAGGTATAATGAGAGCATACGTTGTTTTAGTTAGAAGATTGCATGGAAATGCCGACTGCTATGAGATTAGGATTAGTTTAGAGTAACAATTTTATAATTATGTTTTGTCTGTGACAACATTGTATCTTACTCATACACGACGGCTAGACCTCGCCGCATCAAGGGAACATGTTGTGCTGTTGTTGATATTCATGAATCGATGGATTACATCGATCTGTATGGCGACCATTGTCATTGCCGTTATTGATATTGAATGTGTTGTTATGTTTCAGTTGTTATCGATGCTGGTCATGTAGTAAACGGAAAGATGTACGCTGTTATTTCGTATCGCGTTATGTCAATACCTGATATCTTGTAATTTACATGCATGCATACATAGATACATAAATACATACATGCGTACGTACATACGTACATACATACATACGTACATACGTACACACATATATACACTCACATGCATGCATACGTACCTATGCTCGTGCAGGCACAAACGCACAAATGCACACACGCATGCACACACATGCACACACACACACACACACACACACACACACACACACACACACACACACACACATACACACACACATGCGCGCGCGCACACACACACACACACACACACACACACACACACATGCGCGCACATGCGCGCGCGCGCACACACACACACACACACACACATGCGCACACATGCGCGCGCACACACACACACACACACACACACACACACATTCGAATAAGCACTAACCAAGCCGTAATATACCAACTTAAGTAAGATAGTAAGTCTCGACGTTTTAAAGATAATATAAGAATAGAATAGTGCCTTTACCAACCAAACATTTAGTATTTTATTATATTACGTTTGTTTTTCGAGGAAATTGAATAAGAAATTAAATTATGGGATTATAAGTTATGCCTAGGCATTGATGTGAATCTGTTTGCAGGTTATAAATTTACATATTTACGCCAGTCCAGCATTAATGAGAGTATAATGTAACTTAACGCATGTCTACTAGGGCAGACCTAGTTCTGGAAACTCATGGAACGAACGTTCACGAACCAATCGACAACACGTAGCATGTGGCAGGCAAGACGTATTGGTTATGTCGGTCAGTAAAAATAAATCACGTCGCCACTCGTAGTTTGCGTAGACAGGTCTCTACAGCCACATGTAGACGCGCTGTATTTCAGCTGCTCTAGTCCGCTGCCTGAGTGCTAAGAGGTCGGGCGACTGGTTTAAGCAATCGTACGAAGGCGTACGCTTCGCTCAGGGTCAAGCTGTATTTCCGCTGGTCTCTTTTGTCTCGTTCTAAACAACAGTTATCCCAACGCCGAGGACGCATAGCTAGGTGTCGGGACCGGAAGTAGTCGGAGGCTGAATCCTGATATTAAGGGGGGCCTGGGCTATGATTAGTCCGCAATATTTCCGTAAAGGATTAGTCACGCAAAATTTAGGGATAACTGACGTCGGCGAAAACATTTCTAAGACACCATGTCAGCGTATGTCACGTGCAAGCTATCAACAGCAGGTCACCTGAAGTTATCTCAAGCCTTTGCGGCATTAAAAATGTGTTTAACTGTACACGTAAATGAAGTGACGCTATCTGACTACAGTAGTCATACGGGCATCTGTCGTCAGGTTGTCTACGAAGTCGTACAGCCGGGTAGGATACACCATTAGACCACCGCGTCTACTGTAGCAGTTTACTAAAACCATTCTGTTATAGCTTACCGAGTAAAACCAGCGACACATTTTATGCAAACGAAATCAGTCAAGTGTCTGAAGATAACCACGCTGCCATGTCCCGACCAGTAGAGGCCTGCATCTGTCCGGGTTGATCTGCTGTTCATAAGCCGCTAAATAATGCATATTTGTAACGGCACAGCGACAATCCACCGTATATAGGCTTTATATCCCCTAAAGACATATTGATGCGTTGACAACCGTTATTGATCTGATATAATTTAGATATACAGCCATGCATACACATGAACATATTCAGACAAACACAAACGCACAGGAACACTCAAATACGCGCGCACGTGCATGGATATATATATATATATATATATATATATATATATATATATATATCAGGCATAGAGAGAGAGCGAGAGCGAGAGCGAGAGCGAGAGCGAGAGCGAGAGCGAGGGAGAGGGAGAGAGAGAGCGAGAGAGAGAGCGAGAGCGAGGGCGAGGGCGAGGGCGAGGGCGAGGGCGAGGGCGAGGGCGAGGGCGAGGGCGAGGGCGAGGGCGAGGGCGAGGGCGAGGGCGAGGGCGAGGGCGAGGGCGAGGGCGAGGGCGAGGGCGAGGGCGACGGCGAGGGCGACGGCGACGGCGACGGCGACGGCGACGGCGACGGCGACGGCGACGGCGACGGCGACGGCGACGGCGAGAGCGAGAGCGAGAGCGAGAGCGGGAGCGGGAGCGGGAGCGGGAGCGGGAGCGGGAGCGGGAGCGGGAGCGAGAGCGAGAGCGAGAGCGAGAGCGAGAGCGAGAGCGAGAGCGAGAGCGAGAGCGAGAGCGAGAGCGAGAGCGAGAGCGAGAGCGAGAGCGAGAGCGAGCAAACTCTTCATTGCTTATAAGCCAATAACGCGTTTTGCAAACCACGAAGACTGATTAACTGAGCAGTGTTCAGTCATGACATCGTTACGGTAAGTGGCAGCAACTGGGTACCGCAGATGAGCGTCGGTGAATTTCCGTCAACTTCAGCGCTGTTTGAATTAGACTAACTGCGCTGCATTAATTGCTAAGGCCGAATCAATAGAGATGTCGAGAGCGCTGACGGGTTCGCTCATTATGACCGACGGAAAACTGCCGGAAACTTAATCAAAGTTATTTCCCTACTGACTTAAGGTTGGCCTCGGTTACCCAGACTCCGTTAAGTGGCAGCACTTTTCAGCCCCTCAACTGTCTTCTCGGCGAAGTTACACAGCCGAGCGACAGTCGGTTAAGCGAGACTAACTTAGGGTATTCTCGGTGTTGTTTGTGTGACTACGTCACAACAAAGTTATTTTCAAGCAACTGACTTTCTTTACTTTAACTGTGAACTTATTATGACAACTTGAATCAATAAGATTTAAAACAATAAAAGTATATTTTCATTGCTATTTTTAAAGGTAACTTCTGAAATAATTTTAAGATAACACCAAAAATGTATTCATACCGTCCGTGCGCAGCGTTTAGGCATATGGTTAGATGTAAGCCAACATCACACAGGATACCGAAGTGTTTGGGTAAAATGTGCCACTGTATACCTCTAAAATAAATTCGTGTCCCTGTTTTGAATCACGTATTATACATATCTATGCAACCAATACACTAGGGCTTCATGTATTACCGCTAGGCGGTGATGGCGCCTATCCCGACAGAGTAACTGGGTTAATGGGACTCCACTAAAAAAACAGGCTTCACACCGAGCCTAGTACCTGGTTCTCTTTACAGCGGATTTATCGCTGTTGCGCACACGCCATTTTGAAGACCGATTTTGTTGTTGCCTCTAGAAAACCCTGCTTCATGGTCTAACCTCTTTTGACAGCGATGTTTAGCCTTTTCTGTATACGATCCAAATTCCGGTCACTGAAATTGCTATATACCCATTCATTATAACAGAAGAAAACGATCCAAAAATTAAATACATTCGTAATGAATAAGACCTACAGAAACTGTCACCACTCACACGACTTGCCTCAGAAAAACGTTTGACCAATGTAACATTATTTATTATTCAAATCACAAGTATCTGGTACGGGTAACAAAGGAAACTTTGGACAATCACTTGACACTGAGTATCCTTGGCGACCCACTCAAAATAGCTTGGCGACCCAATTTTGAGTCGCTACCCAGCTTGGAATCACTGTAAGCGAATCTCCACGCATGTGCACATGTAACATTGCACTCTATGCCATCAAATCATGATGAATTTGTAGAAACAAAACTGTAATTATTTGGTGTAATTTACTTGCGCGCTTTCTATAACTATGCTACTCTTTTGGAAAGACCCTAATTACTCTCCCCCAGGGGCGCCAGGGTGGGAACAAAACACTGTGATGTCGACAGTGGCTGCTGTTGACGTATTGACAGACGGGTGAGCCAGTGGAAGACAATCATTCCAATTACTCGACGTGTTGTGCTCGCTTTGTGCGTATACCAAGACTACAAAGAGCCTTAATTTTCCTACGTAAAACGTAGCTTAGCGACCCTAAAGCCGGGAACTCACTGAACCGGCCGGCCGGTCGGTCGGCCGGCCGACGTCCGAAAAATGAAATCGGCCGGGCGTCGTGGGAACATCGGGCCGTCGGCCGGTTTGGTCATTTTGGAACTCACAGAACCGGTCGACCGGCCGGCCGTTGCCCGCCCGCTGCTACGATTTTTCGAACACACACAGCCGGCCGATTTCATAATTTAAGCGCTATTAATTTAAATTCAAATTAGTTTGATTTGTTGTCCATAGAGGTATTCAATATGCTCGCCCAGGTGACCTACATTTAAAGGTTCATCATGGCGGACTCAGAGGATGAATTCATGCCAATTTTTGTTGCTGCAAGTGCCGCTTTTGTGGCAATGTCTCAGAGGATCTGCCTGCCGGGCGTCGGGTAGGCGTCGGCCGGCCGGCAATATCAAACATATTTGATACCGCCGGCCGACGTCGTGCGGGCATCGGCTCGACGCACGACGCCCGGCCGATGCCACGATTTTTGGAACTCACATAACCGATGCCCGGCCGATGCCCCACGATGACCGGCCGATGCAAAATCGGCTGGTCGGCCGGCTTAGTGGGTTCCCGGCTTAATCCTAATCATCGACCAAAATAATATCGTCAATCAACGTGGCTTGTAATATGAACATACACGCGTACCTGTTGTACGTCTGCAGAAAAAACCTGAATGACTTCCGGCACACCGGGCAACATCCTGCAATGTTTCGGAACCTCTCATTTATTTCTGCAGCATAACGTTAATGTTCCATAAATGCCGTTTCCGAACTCTCCCACGGCGCTAATAACAATAATGACTTCTTATGCGCCAACATCCTTGAACATGAAGTTCAGTGGCGCGGCGAAATAATGGGATTAAGCAATCTCGTTATCGTAAAGAATGCACCAGTCGTCAGCAAATAGATGTAAGTGCTAGGAAGCTAAGATGGATAGGCAGTATTAAAGAGATAGGTTTTCAGACGCCGGCGAAATAAAACTATAATTATTTCCTCCTAATGTAACGCAGGCAGGAAGCGAATTCCGCAAAGTTGTGGGATTTCTTGCTGGAATGAGCATCGAATTTAGATATGCTGGTTGTGTAGATGAGAGGGCTTGAAAGGCAATTTTACAAATCTGGAAAATAATGCGATAGTGCACGGGGAGCCAATGCAGTGTTGAAACACACATAGAAGCTTTGACATTACCATTAACATTTTAGTTTAAGCCAAACCCCATTTCTCCTACGTTCACCTCCTGCTTAATTCCCTACACAGCTGATTTATGTGGTTGTTGACTAGTGTTTTACCGCGTTCAGCTGCCGTCACGTCCGCCATCAGTTGCTCTCTGCCACTCGTTACTCGTCCACAGAATCAGTTGCCGGGATATCTCGTTACTCGTCCTGCTTTTAAGACTTGGAGTAAAAAATAAACAAACAAAGACATAAACCACGCTCTAAGGCTACTACACCAGAAGTAAGTCAAGGGTAGGGTTACATTTACTGATAGGTAAAGAGGCATCGTCATTTTGAATTTGTGGCCGCGCTATTTAAGATCTTTTGTGAGTTTGTAATGTTTTTTTTTTAATGTTTATATCTGCATTTGAGTATAATTTTAATGTGATATTTACCTTTGCATGTGTAATTATTTTGTGCGCGGCCAGGGGCGTAGATCCAGTTTTAAAAGTGGGGACCAATATATATATATATATATATATATATATATATATATATATATATATATATATATATATATATATATATATATATATATATATATATATATATATATATATATATATATATATATATATATATATATATTATATATATATACATATATAAGTTTTGTTTTAATGAGTAACGAAGTATTGTTTTAGAAGTACCTTTACTTGTCACGAAGTACAAATATGTGTGCTTTTTTCTAAATGCAACGAAATACTCATAATTTCTTTGTTACATTTGGGAGGCTACAATTTCCACAAATGATCCGTGCTGCCGAAAACCTGACATTGTTTGCTATCAGCATAGGTGTATTTACGAATAGCAGCGGGAACAATAGACAGACATGTTAAGTGTCCAGGACTTGCTGGGTTTCCACGTCAGTTGAAGAGAAGATATGGAGTAAGATCAAGTTGCCCGCTGGGGCAAACCATCTCGTGTTTTTCCACCGGGTCGGATTTCGGAAGGGGCTTTTAAGAGGGGAGTCACCAATCACGCTATATGCCACCAATTGTTTTCTGAACTGAAAAGTGGGGAGACATTTCGTATGTTGTCCCCCTTAGGCTGAAAAGTGGGGAGGGACGCGTCCTCATGGTCCCCCACCGATCGACGCCCATATATGTGGCACACGGGTAGAAATGCGATTTCCATGCGGGGATTAAATACGATATTCTTTGGTTATTTTTTATATATCACGAAACGGGACCATTCGGAGGTTAGCTGGGGATCGTGGGAACACAAACCTCCAGGGGTGTGTTACATCATAGTCACTTTGTTTCTTCCCCGAAAGTACCACTTTGTTGCGCATGCATAAGGGGTGGTCGCCCGTGTAGACGTCGTGCATGTCGTATAATGTTACGTAGCTTATTAGTAAGTCGTGACTTAGTGTCTTGTTTCAATGTTCTGCCCTCCCCCATCTCGCTGTTCCTCTCCCAAATGCCGCTGTTACTGCTCGCAGTGGAGGTCCTTAGATGAAATGACGAATTGCATTTTATTATGAACTACTTTTAGTATTTATTTACCATTACTCCTCTCCCCGTGATATGTAAATAATATTCTTTTTTAATCATATATAATCCATAGAACTGTACTTCATTTATTAATCGTTTTTTATCTCTCGAGCTGCTGAACATCACCCGTGAGGGGTAAATACAGGTATTTTTTATTTGATTTGTTTCGCGATAAAAAAGGTCAATGATAGCAACTGCTGTAACAGTTGAAGTATGTTTTCAATTGAGAAATAAATCAGTATTGCATTCAACAAAACTATAGTTATTTATTTTTATTTGTACAGTCATTTAATTTGGAATAAGCACGCCCATTATAAGATTGCTTCAGCAAGGCAACGATCACATCTGTGGAGTAGAGACTAGAACTGTCATACGCAGACATCGTCAATACTGTGAAGTAACATTCCGAGCAAAGAACCACACCTGTGGCCACGTTGATTAAAGGTGACGTAGAGGGAAATTGTTCTGTAGCACAGTATTCAGTCCGAGCAGGAATGTTCAAAGCGCTTTACACATTACTCTGTCAGACATATTCAACCAAAGATTTCTCTGGGAGAAATATCCATCCAAACTGCAATTAATGCACAAAGCCTATTCGTGCACAAATAGCCACACATTTTGCCAGGTACTCATCCATACAGCTGAGTGTACTTGAGCAGGGCAGAGTGACCGGGTTCTCTTAGTCGAGAGTCGGAAGCCACCGCGCCACCGCGCCACCGCGCCACCGCGCCACCGCGCCACCGCGCCACCGCGCCACCGCGCCACCGCGCCACCGCGCCACCGCGCCACCGCGCCACCGCGCCACCGCGCCACCGCGCCACCGCGCCACCGCGCCACCGCGCCACCGCGCCACCGCGCCACCGCGCCACCGCGCCACCGCGCCACCGCGCCACCGCATTTATTTTAGCATTTTGCTGATTATATCAAAACTGATTCGAAACATTTTTCACTCATTACACCACGTGTTTCATGAACTGAAGATAAAAACTTCAACACTCCAGGTTCTTCCAAATACTTACATGAATGCCCAACAATGCCCAACAATGCCCAACAATGCCGGTCAATATTAAAAAGGTACATTAATGCGTTTACATGTGTTATGGTAGAACATAATGGTCCTTACAATGAAAATAATAAGAGTAAAAGTGAAAGTGCTTATTTTCACTGTTTGAGCATTTTCTACTAAACCTACATACCTGATGAAATAGACTTAATTAGGATCAAATACGTACGTTTTCCAGCACATTTGATATATCACAATTTATTACGTCTTGCTTTGTGAAACAGCGGGAAAGTCTGCTGCACTGTTACGTCTACATTTACCAGTGGACATCACCTATGGCGACTAAACCCTTCAAGCGCTTCCAAATGGCATCTGCACCGACATCAACTCGTATTCGTATGCACAACATTTCGAGCGGAAGTAGCCCGTGTTGACAACGCGGATCGCCAAGTCGAATTACTGCAGTAATGAGCGTTGCGACAGAGACACCTCCGTAAATGTCACTTTCATACAAATAATGACAATTGACTGCGGCTTATGTATCAGAGTCTATTGTCGTGAAGGTGACTGCGGTCTTTTCCTATTCCGTGTTTTTACTAATAACTGATCATTTATATCTTATTCTTGATCTGTTGCGATGTGGAGTCCGCACCATCTATTCCTTTTTACCCTCTCAATATTATGTTTTGGTACTTTAAGAATTTGGTATGAGTGCTTTTGAGTTATTCCGTAATTTAAAAATAAATTATTACCGTTGAAATTCGCTTTACGGTCACCTCCGTAATACGGCACCTCAAATTAGACAAGGTAATGCCGAAGTGAAGAGATCATAACCCGAATGAAACCGAGAAAGCCGAAGCAAGACTAAGTTTGATACACGGTTTGATTTTTTGGAGCAGGCAATATTGTGTGGGGATAAATACAAACAGAAACAAATTGTATGAACATGGTAAAGCTCATCCCGTATATGTCCACAATTATTTTCATGGTATTAGTGCAGTAATATAATTTTATGTTCATCAGACGGCATTGCATTTAGTTGTATTATAACACATCACCTGCCACAAGTACAGTATTAAGAGTAGAATACGGTGCGGTCCCTTTTAGTCAATTGCCGTGATAAAAAAATCCGAAGTTCTCCGAGATACACCAATAATTTCCAGATGTTATTCGAAAAATTCAATTATCTGGTCCGTCAAGGACACTCTAGGCAGTTTCAAATTATTTCCATAATTATAGGAAATTAGACCCTCTAATAAGGTCGCCTTTCTATTCGGGTCACTTTCACCCGGTCCCAAGGGTGACTTAATAGTGAGGTACATTGTGTAGATGATCTATGCTATTCCGCATTTAATTTTAATGTATTTAACGTGAATATCCTTACGCTATATCAACTTGTATTAGCATAACATTATTGTAATTACTTTACAGCACTGTTATTATGTGTTTTAGCCGACAGGTCGTTAAACAATAAAAAGCGTCGTGGTCGCGAGATGGTAAACATCATTAGCAGATTTCCGGTCACCATAGATAGAGAATCTCACCATTTACTGTAGAAATGTGGTTATTAATTAATTCCATGGCAGAACCTTCTGCCAATTAACCCACTCCAAGTCTATGTTGGACCCACTTACAGGTTGGTCAGTATTTGTGCCATAACAGAGCGCCCTACTGACGAATTTATGACTTAAGAGTCACATGAAATACGCAAATGAATGATCAACATTGAGGTTTGAGCCTCCAAAAACTCATTTGCATACACCCAAGAATCCCTCCAAAAACTTAATTTCGAGGCTCTTCAAAAACCTCCAAATGGACCCATCCTAAAACTCGCCAAAAAGCACACCTTGTGACGACATCCCAAAATGACGCAAACATTTCCAAAACTCGCCTGGAAATTTGCAACGTGTACGATTCATAACAGTGACTCCATCTAGTGGGTTCCCAGAGGTAAACTTACATGTAAAACTAAACAAGATGGTGACGCTGCTTGTGCCTGTACTTCTCTACAAACTGCAACCAGTACAGTCTTGAGAGAGCAGTGAGAGCACAGGGCGCAAAACAATATTCATTCGGCATCGAAGCTGTTCTTGGTGCGATTGTTATCGCTGGGAATTCCAAAGCGCTCAATTAAATGCTGCCGAAACGTGCCAACCATTTTCACGCTGTTTGACGATAAAGAAATGCTAAACACGTTTACTTTGTTAAGTCATAAAGCACGAGGTTGTATTTCACAGTGAATCGTTCTTCTTTCAAACTGCAATGCAGTTTTGTCACTTTCAAATGATTGCGACGATTCCTGTGACGTCAGGTTAGTAATGAACCTTCAAAGAAACTGCGGAACCTGCCAATTAGCCAGGACGACGGTCTGTATGTCGGCTGTCCAGAACGCCAGCAAACACTTGGTCAGAATCGTCTATATGCCCATCGTCTTCACCGAATAATTATCTGATGCACTGAAAACTTGTTTTGCATAAACATTGCTTTAAACATGCTAATCAGCGTTTGCGAGGCGTGAAGTCGTACATTCGCTGTGTTCAGATGTGTGATAATGCGCGCCGTCAAAACGCAAGGTTGAACTCAGAACAGTGTTTGTTCTGGTTGATTGGCAAGTCCACCATTTCCATGTAGAAAACTCGCAACAGAATATTGTTGTATAATAGAAAATTACAGCATTGTTTTGCAATTCAGGCCACATTTGTCCGTCCAACCAGGGCTTGCTGGTCGTTGTGCTACGGCGCATCAATGCTCGGATTTTTTTGTTATGAATAAATAAATACATTTGTTAATTAATAAGTGTCTGCGTGCGTGCGTGCGTGCGAGCGTGCGTGCGTGCGTGCGTGCGTGCGTGTGTGTGTGTGTGTGTGTGTGTGTGTGTGTGTGTGTGTGTGTGTGCGTGTGTGTGTGTGTGTGTGTGTGTGTGTGTGTAAGAAAGATAGAATAATCCGCCAAGCCTGCCAGCTCAGCTACAGGAAAACACACTCCGTGTTGCGGTTTGACGGTTTGAGACGATCACAAGTCTTTAAAAAAAATACTGCGATGTGCAGCTATTTTTCATGGCAGTGTGTCGACAGTTCCTCTTAACGAAGCAACCGAAGCCGGCCAGAAATAGACACTGCAGACAGTTTGCTCCGAGGAAGGTTACTCTTACTCTTGGTCAATTCGTGGTCGAGTGTGTGGCTAAAAAAGGGCAGTTTGTGACCACGAGTGAGATAATGTTGGAGGTGCACGTGACATTAAATATATATAATTATTATGTATGACAGAGAATAGATGCAATGATTGCTTTACATAATATAATGATGTTTTCTTTTCTGCAGATAACTAACCATTGAGTTGCAAATGACACACACGCTACACGAATAGTAGGCAAACACATTCGTTACAGAACCGTCATTGACGTTTGACGCGCGTTATTGATCACGGCAGTTTGATAGTCTTGTTATTGCTTCTTTAGAAATACGAAGTCTTAGTAAGGGGAAACTGAGTGGTAAATTAAAAAAGCAAAATACCGCAGTCGAATAATATAGCACTTCACAAGATAAAACGACCTAATTGATGTCTGAATTTCTTTTTGCAACCAAAGGTGAACATTTGCACACCACAAAATGCAAGGAATGCTAGCACCAAACTATGAATTAGCCATAAATGAAGACCTGCACGATAGCAGAGATTCTACGCTATGGTTGGTCGGTGGCTATTTTTCACCATTTCACTTACAAATATATGATGCGATACTTGTCAGAATTATCTTCAAAATAAACCTAACCTTCAATCTAACCCTAACCCTAAACCTAACCATTATTACACATTATATCATCAATAAAAATGTCACGAATAATCGTTTCGTTCAAATTTTTGGGAGATTTGCAAAACTATACATTTTTGGAAAGTTTAGAACCTACTGAACCTGAAAAGTAATGTTTACATTTTTTCTAAACACTCTAGGGCGGCCATCTTGGAATTTCAAAATGGCGACTATTTTTTGCTAACATTTTGCAATATCTCGGCTTCTAAGCATCTTAGGTTTTTGATTTTGGTGTCTAAACATACATTTTCGAGACAAGGAATTTAATGGGACAACTTATAATGAGCTATATATAATGCATGACACTGTTTTGAAAATTTTGGAAAATATACATAAATTCTAAGTAACAACATCAGGCTCAAATGGTAAATATTAGCCAACTTTTCGAACATTGAAAATAGTCTAGTTATTAAAATCATTGTTGTCTAGTCTAATGATTACATATATCATTAAAATCATTGTTGTCTAGAATCCAGTGTCCCATTGTTGTTGTTTCAGGCTCTGAGAGATATGGCGTCGACCACGAATGAGGTCCCCAAACTTATTGGTGGACGGCCGTGCCAAACCACTGACTATAAACTGTGTGTTGTGTGTCAAAAAGAAGCCGAACCTTTAGTGTTGCATCCAAGATTAACGTCATACCACAACCTCCTAGAGACAGTGAAGGAGCGAGCCAGCTTGCATGATGCCGATTGTGTTCCAGTGCAGAAACGGCTTAAAGACTGCACAGCAGAAACACTGCAAAGAGAGAATGCTGTTCGGCATCGTACTTGCTACTCCATGATGACGAACACAGTCCAGAGAGAGCGTGCAAGAGACCGACAGCAATACTCTATGTCTACTGGGTCACACACTCCCAGGGTGAAAGGTCGCAGATCAAGAAGTGCTGATGACGTGAATAATGTGACTGGCTCAGCTGCACCATATACCCGATCATCAACACGACCTTTGAACAAGGACATGTGTTTCTTTTGCCAGACAGACAATGACCAGAAACTCTTCACTGTCAGAACAGGGAATGCCGGACAATCACTAAAGCAAGCAGTGCAAGCGTCTTCAGATCCAGAACTGAAAACTAGACACAGTACTTGCATTGCTGATGGTGATGCCCATGCTATGGATATCCAGTATCACAAAGCTTGCTGGACCAAACACGTGTCCCACGTTCTGCGGGATGACACCAACCAAGCACCCAAGATAAAACAAAGTCACACACAAGGATCCAGCTTCGTTGAACTGCTGGACATCTTAATAGATGCACAGACCAGAGATGGAGCATACCTCTCAATCCAAGACATCGAGAACACATATGTCAGCATGCTACATTTGGGTGGAACAGAGGCCCTGGAAAATCATTCACCTGCCTTCACCAGGCAATGGTTGAAAGACATAATCCTTTCTGAATTACCACACGTAACATCAGTCCGGCAGAGAAACATGCGAAGTCTTGTACTGTCCAGAGGTCTGTGATGCAGACATGCTCCAGACTGCTATCAGAACTGCAGATGACACTGAAAGCATGAAAAACCTCTACCAATCAGCCAGACTCCTTCGCCAACGAATTGAGCAGTTCACCAAGACAGTGAAGACGTCCAGTTCCATAGTAGTAACCAGTACCCTGGAAGATGTACCGGTGGAACTGTATACCATGATCCGCTGGATAATGGCGGGACCTGCAGACAAACTGCAAACAGAAGTGCGGACAACTATTGTTGACAGGGGTGCACTAACCCTGAGCCAAAACCTGATGTTTGGTTTCAAATCTAAGAGGCAAGTCACGTACAAGCCGAGTGACGAGGGTGCTGGATTCCGGTCTCAACAAGCTAGGGAAAACCCCCAAGTACTGGGATTGGCCCTGACCATCCATCACGACACAAGAAACAAGAAACTTGTGAATCTCCTCAATGCACAGGGTCACTGTGCCTCCTACAGCCGTGCCCTCATCGTGGAAACAGCCCTTGCCAATGCTGTAGTGGAGAACACAAAGCAGTGCCAGGGGCTGTATGTGCCACCTTTCTTGAAGAATGGCATGTTTATGTTCTTTGCCGCAGACAACACAGACTTTGCTGAGGACACTGCTGATGGCAAGGGTAAGACACATGGGACAGTCACTGCCATCTACCAGAAGGCTGATGCACCTGGTGAACCAATCACACCCCCTCTCTCTACGCATTGGTGACACAAAGTCAAAGAATCTCTTGGTGACTCCATACCATACAGCCATGCTACCGTGTGAGAAGCCAATAGCAACTGCATCTGTAGCAGCGGGCGAGGGAGTTCAGCATCAACAACTCTGGTGTAGCAGATAGCTATCAACTTACACAACTTGGATGGGTTGTCGCCTCAACTCTTTCCAGGATGAAGGATGAAAGGTGAAGCCAAATTCCAGGTTGTGCTGGCTACAACTCCTTGCTGTCAACAAGCAAGCCGCTGACCGAGGTTGGTGCCCTGCCCCTACTCCCAGAAGTGGCACACTAGTGGTCAACTCTGCTAACAGTGATGAAGCAGGCACATCAGTTAAAGAAGTTGACAGTTGGAGAAGAGTACACCACTGTCATAACCTATGACATGGCCCTCTATGCGAAAGCAGTTCAGCTGGTGGATGCTCCTTCACTGCCTCTAGGAGGTTGTGGTATGACGTTAATCTTGGGTGCAACACTAAAGGTTCGGCTTCTTTTTGACACACAACACACAGTTTATAGTCAGTGGCTTGGCACGGCCGTCCACCAGTAAGTTTGGGGACCTCATTCGTGGTCGACTCCATGTCTCTCTGAAACAACAACAATGGGACACTGGATTCTAGACAACAATGACTTTAATAATACATGTAATTATTAGACTAGACAACAATGATTTTAATAACTAGACTATTTTCAATGCTCGAAAAGTTGGCTAATATTTACCATTTGAGCCTCAGGTTGTTACTTAGAATTTATGTATTTTTTCCAAACTTTCCAAAATAGTGTCATGCATTATATATATATATCTCTCATTATAAGTTGTCCCATTAGATTCTCTGTCTGTGAAATTGTATGTTTAGACACCAAACTCAAAAGCCTAAGATGCTTAGAAGCCGAGATATTGCAAAATGTGAGCAAAATGTAATCGCCGTTTTGAAAATCCAAGATGGCCGCCATAGAGTGTTTAGAAAAAATTTAAACATTACTTTTCAGGTTCAGTAGGTTTTAAACTTTCCAAAAATATATAGTTTTGCAAATCTCCAAAAAATTAGAACGAAATTACACAAGGAACTGGACTATGTGTTTGTATGCGGAGGAACAACACTAAACTCCCCCTAAACAAACCGTGGCGCCTCTGCTGGGTAATGGTCTACTACATTTCTCGACATTCGCTTCGTATGAATTTTTCAGAATTATTATTTCAATCTATCAATAAACTGTTCTGCTGATCCTAGTGGTTGAGCTTACAAACTATCAACATTGATGGATGTGAGAATATTTATCGTTCACCCTCTTACATAAACCTACGGCTACGGGCTGCGAGGTAGCAATACATGTCGTTATTTCGTTTGGTAGGCTCCTTGTTTGTTAAAACATTTATCTACGTTGTATAGGCCTATATGTTTTTTGAAAACATCAAACCTATCAATTTGCCCGCGCTCTGCCTGCGTTGGCCTGGCTTTCCCCTTAGACCATCTGAACGTTCACACACAAAAAAAATACGTGTGCGATGTCGCAAAATCAACCATTTTCACGCTGTTTGACGATAAAGAAATGCTAAACACGTTTACTTTGTTAAGTCATAAAGCACGAGGTTGTATTTCACAGTGAATCGTTCTTCTTTCAAACTGCAATGCAGTTTTGTCACTTTCAAATGATTGCGACGATTCCTGTGACGTCAGGTTAGTAATGAACCTTCAAAGAAACTGCGGAACCTGCCAATTAGCCAGGACGACGGTCTGTATGTCGGCTGTCCAGAACGCCAGCAAACACTTGGTCAGAATCGTCTATATGCCCATCGTCTTCACCGAATAATTATCTGATGCACTGAAAACTTGTTTTGCATAAACATTGCTTTAAACATGCTAATCAGCGTTTGCGAGGCGTGAAGTCGTACATTCGCTGTGTTCAGATGTGTGATAATGCGCGCCGTCAAAACGCAAGGTTGAACTCAGAACAGTGTTTGTTCTGGTTGATTGGCAAGTCCACCATTTCCATGTAGAAAACTCGCAACAGAATATTGTTGTATAATAGAAAATTACAGCATTGTTTTGCAATTCAGGCCACATTTGTCCGTCCAACCAGGGCTTGCTGGTCGTTGTGCTACGGCGCATCAATGCTCGGATTTTTTTGTTATGAATAAATAAATACATTTGTTAATTAATAAGTGTCTGCGTGCGTGCGTGCGTGCGAGCGTGCGTGCGTGCGTGCGTGCGTGTGTGTGTGTGTGTGTGTGTGTGTGTGTGTGTGTGTGTGTGTGTGTGCGTGTGTGTGTGTGTGTGTGTGTGTGTGTGTGTAAGAAAGATAGAATAATCCGCCAAGCCTGCCAGCTCAGCTACAGGAAAACACACTCCGTGTTGCGGTTTGACGGTTTGAGACGATCACAAGTCTTTAAAAAAAATACTGCGATGTGCAGCTATTTTTCATGGCAGTGTGTCGACAGTTCCTCTTAACGAAGCAACCGAAGCCGGCCAGAAATAGACACTGCAGACAGTTTGCTCCGAGGAAGGTTACTCTTACTCTTGGTCAATTCGTGGTCGAGTGTGTGGCTAAAAAAGGGCAGTTTGTGACCACGAGTGAGATAATGTTGGAGGTGCACGTGACATTAAATATATATAATTATTATGTATGACAGAGAATAGATGCAATGATTGCTTTACATAATATAATGATGTTTTCTTTTCTGCAGATAACTAACCATTGAGTTGCAAATGACACACACGCTACACGAATAGTAGGCAAACACATTCGTTACAGAACCGTCATTGACGTTTGACGCGCGTTATTGATCACGGCAGTTTGATAGTCTTGTTATTGCTTCTTTAGAAATACGAAGTCTTAGTAAGGGGAAACTGAGTGGTAAATTAAAAAAGCAAAATACCGCAGTCGAATAATATAGCACTTCACAAGATAAAACGACCTAATTGATGTCTGAATTTCTTTTTGCAACCAAAGGTGAACATTTGCACACCACAAAATGCAAGGAATGCTAGCACCAAACTATGAATTAGCCATAAATGAAGACCTGCACGATAGCAGAGATTCTACGCTATGGTTGGTCGGTGGCTATTTTTCACCATTTCACTTACAAATATATGATGCGATACTTGTCAGAATTATCTTCAAAATAAACCTAACCTTCAATCTAACCCTAACCCTAAACCTAACCATTATTACACATTATATCATCAATAAAAATGTCACGAATAATCGTTTCGTTCAAATTTTTGGGAGATTTGCAAAACTATACATTTTTGGAAAGTTTAGAACCTACTGAACCTGAAAAGTAATGTTTACATTTTTTCTAAACACTCTAGGGCGGCCATCTTGGAATTTCAAAATGGCGACTATTTTTTGCTAACATTTTGCAATATCTCGGCTTCTAAGCATCTTAGGTTTTTGATTTTGGTGTCTAAACATACATTTTCGAGACAAGGAATTTAATGGGACAACTTATAATGAGCTATATATAATGCATGACACTGTTTTGAAAATTTTGGAAAATATACATAAATTCTAAGTAACAACATCAGGCTCAAATGGTAAATATTAGCCAACTTTTCGAACATTGAAAATAGTCTAGTTATTAAAATCATTGTTGTCTAGTCTAATGATTACATATATCATTAAAATCATTGTTGTCTAGAATCCAGTGTCCCATTGTTGTTGTTTCAGGCTCTGAGAGATATGGCGTCGACCACGAATGAGGTCCCCAAACTTATTGGTGGACGGCCGTGCCAAACCACTGACTATAAACTGTGTGTTGTGTGTCAAAAAGAAGCCGAACCTTTAGTGTTGCATCCAAGATTAACGTCATACCACAACCTCCTAGAGACAGTGAAGGAGCGAGCCAGCTTGCATGATGCCGATTGTGTTCCAGTGCAGAAACGGCTTAAAGACTGCACAGCAGAAACACTGCAAAGAGAGAATGCTGTTCGGCATCGTACTTGCTACTCCATGATGACGAACACAGTCCAGAGAGAGCGTGCAAGAGACCGACAGCAATACTCTATGTCTACTGGGTCACACACTCCCAGGGTGAAAGGTCGCAGATCAAGAAGTGCTGATGACGTGAATAATGTGACTGGCTCAGCTGCACCATATACCCGATCATCAACACGACCTTTGAACAAGGACATGTGTTTCTTTTGCCAGACAGACAATGACCAGAAACTCTTCACTGTCAGAACAGGGAATGCCGGACAATCACTAAAGCAAGCAGTGCAAGCGTCTTCAGATCCAGAACTGAAAACTAGACACAGTACTTGCATTGCTGATGGTGATGCCCATGCTATGGATATCCAGTATCACAAAGCTTGCTGGACCAAACACGTGTCCCACGTTCTGCGGGATGACACCAACCAAGCACCCAAGATAAAACAAAGTCACACACAAGGATCCAGCTTCGTTGAACTGCTGGACATCTTAATAGATGCACAGACCAGAGATGGAGCATACCTCTCAATCCAAGACATCGAGAACACATATGTCAGCATGCTACATTTGGGTGGAACAGAGGCCCTGGAAAATCATTCACCTGCCTTCACCAGGCAATGGTTGAAAGACATAATCCTTTCTGAATTACCACACGTAACATCAGTCCGGCAGAGAAACATGCGAAGTCTTGTACTGTCCAGAGGTCTGTGATGCAGACATGCTCCAGACTGCTATCAGAACTGCAGATGACACTGAAAGCATGAAAAACCTCTACCAATCAGCCAGACTCCTTCGCCAACGAATTGAGCAGTTCACCAAGACAGTGAAGACGTCCAGTTCCATAGTAGTAACCAGTACCCTGGAAGATGTACCGGTGGAACTGTATACCATGATCCGCTGGATAATGGCGGGACCTGCAGACAAACTGCAAACAGAAGTGCGGACAACTATTGTTGACAGGGGTGCACTAACCCTGAGCCAAAACCTGATGTTTGGTTTCAAATCTAAGAGGCAAGTCACGTACAAGCCGAGTGACGAGGGTGCTGGATTCCGGTCTCAACAAGCTAGGGAAAACCCCCAAGTACTGGGATTGGCCCTGACCATCCATCACGACACAAGAAACAAGAAACTTGTGAATCTCCTCAATGCACAGGGTCACTGTGCCTCCTACAGCCGTGCCCTCATCGTGGAAACAGCCCTTGCCAATGCTGTAGTGGAGAACACAAAGCAGTGCCAGGGGCTGTATGTGCCACCTTTCTTGAAGAATGGCATGTTTATGTTCTTTGCCGCAGACAACACAGACTTTGCTGAGGACACTGCTGATGGCAAGGGTAAGACACATGGGACAGTCACTGCCATCTACCAGAAGGCTGATGCACCTGGTGAACCAATCACACCCCCTCTCTCTACGCATTGGTGACACAAAGTCAAAGAATCTCTTGGTGACTCCATACCATACAGCCATGCTACCGTGTGAGAAGCCAATAGCAACTGCATCTGTAGCAGCGGGCGAGGGAGTTCAGCATCAACAACTCTGGTGTAGCAGATAGCTATCAACTTACACAACTTGGATGGGTTGTCGCCTCAACTCTTTCCAGGATGAAGGATGAAAGGTGAAGCCAAATTCCAGGTTGTGCTGGCTACAACTCCTTGCTGTCAACAAGCAAGCCGCTGACCGAGGTTGGTGCCCTGCCCCTACTCCCAGAAGTGGCACACTAGTGGTCAACTCTGCTAACAGTGATGAAGCAGGCACATCAGTTAAAGAAGTTGACAGTTGGAGAAGAGTACACCACTGTCATAACCTATGACATGGCCCTCTATGCGAAAGCAGTTCAGCTGGTGGATGCTCCTTCACTGCCTCTAGGAGGTTGTGGTATGACGTTAATCTTGGGTGCAACACTAAAGGTTCGGCTTCTTTTTGACACACAACACACAGTTTATAGTCAGTGGCTTGGCACGGCCGTCCACCAGTAAGTTTGGGGACCTCATTCGTGGTCGACTCCATGTCTCTCTGAAACAACAACAATGGGACACTGGATTCTAGACAACAATGACTTTAATAATACATGTAATTATTAGACTAGACAACAATGATTTTAATAACTAGACTATTTTCAATGCTCGAAAAGTTGGCTAATATTTACCATTTGAGCCTCAGGTTGTTACTTAGAATTTATGTATTTTTTCCAAACTTTCCAAAATAGTGTCATGCATTATATATATATATCTCTCATTATAAGTTGTCCCATTAGATTCTCTGTCTGTGAAATTGTATGTTTAGACACCAAACTCAAAAGCCTAAG
This sequence comes from Oasisia sp. SBJ-2009, assembly GCA_964017155.1. Lineage (NCBI taxonomy): Eukaryota > Metazoa > Annelida > Polychaeta > Sabellida > Siboglinidae > Oasisia > Oasisia sp. SBJ-2009. The sequence continues at coordinate 15,503,615 of OZ024862.1, forward strand.
ATGCTTAGAAGCCGAGATATTGCAAAATGTGAGCAAAATGTAATCGCCGTTTTGAAAATCCAAGATGGCCGCCATAGAGTGTTTAGAAAAAATTTAAACATTACTTTTCAGGTTCAGTAGGTTTTAAACTTTCCAAAAATATATAGTTTTGCAAATCTCCAAAAAATTAGAACGAAATTACACAAGGAACTGGACTATGTGTTTGTATGCGGAGGAACAACACTAAACTCCCCCTAAACAAACCGTGGCGCCTCTGCTGGGTAATGGTCTACTACATTTCTCGACATTCGCTTCGTATGAATTTTTCAGAATTATTATTTCAATCTATCAATAAACTGTTCTGCTGATCCTAGTGGTTGAGCTTACAAACTATCAACATTGATGGATGTGAGAATATTTATCGTTCACCCTCTTACATAAACCTACGGCTACGGGCTGCGAGGTAGCAATACATGTCGTTATTTCGTTTGGTAGGCTCCTTGTTTGTTAAAACATTTATCTACGTTGTATAGGCCTATATGTTTTTTGAAAACATCAAACCTATCAATTTGCCCGCGCTCTGCCTGCGTTGGCCTGGCTTTCCCCTTAGACCATCTGAACGTTCACACACAAAAAAAATACGTGTGCGATGTCGCAAAATCAACCATTTTCACGCTGTTTGACGATAAAGAAATGCTAAACACGTTTACTTTGTTAAGTCATAAAGCACGAGGTTGTATTTCACAGTGAATCGTTCTTCTTTCAAACTGCAATGCAGTTTTGTCACTTTCAAATGATTGCGACGATTCCTGTGACGTCAGGTTAGTAATGAACCTTCAAAGAAACTGCGGAACCTGCCAATTAGCCAGGACGACGGTCTGTATGTCGGCTGTCCAGAACGCCAGCAAACACTTGGTCAGAATCGTCTATATGCCCATCGTCTTCACCGAATAATTATCTGATGCACTGAAAACTTGTTTTGCATAAACATTGCTTTAAACATGCTAATCAGCGTTTGCGAGGCGTGAAGTCGTACATTCGCTGTGTTCAGATGTGTGATAATGCGCGCCGTCAAAACGCAAGGTTGAACTCAGAACAGTGTTTGTTCTGGTTGATTGGCAAGTCCACCATTTCCATGTAGAAAACTCGCAACAGAATATTGTTGTATAATAGAAAATTACAGCATTGTTTTGCAATTCAGGCCACATTTGTCCGTCCAACCAGGGCTTGCTGGTCGTTGTGCTACGGCGCATCAATGCTCGGATTTTTTTGTTATGAATAAATAAATACATTTGTTAATTAATAAGTGTCTGCGTGCGTGCGTGCGTGCGAGCGTGCGTGCGTGCGTGCGTGCGTGTGTGTGTGTGTGTGTGTGTGTGTGTGTGTGTGTGTGTGTGTGCGTGTGTGTGTGTGTGTGTGTGTGTGTGTGTAAGAAAGATAGAATAATCCGCCAAGCCTGCCAGCTCAGCTACAGGAAAACACACTCCGTGTTGCGGTTTGACGGTTTGAGACGATCACAAGTCTTTAAAAAAAATACTGCGATGTGCAGCTATTTTTCATGGCAGTGTGTCGACAGTTCCTCTTAACGAAGCAACCGAAGCCGGCCAGAAATAGACACTGCAGACAGTTTGCTCCGAGGAAGGTTACTCTTACTCTTGGTCAATTCGTGGTCGAGTGTGTGGCTAAAAAAGGGCAGTTTGTGACCACGAGTGAGATAATGTTGGAGGTGCACGTGACATTAAATATATATAATTATTATGTATGACAGAGAATAGATGCAATGATTGCTTTACATAATATAATGATGTTTTCTTTTCTGCAGATAACTAACCATTGAGTTGCAAATGACACACACGCTACACGAATAGTAGGCAAACACATTCGTTACAGAACCGTCATTGACGTTTGACGCGCGTTATTGATCACGGCAGTTTGATAGTCTTGTTATTGCTTCTTTAGAAATACGAAGTCTTAGTAAGGGGAAACTGAGTGGTAAATTAAAAAAGCAAAATACCGCAGTCGAATAATATAGCACTTCACAAGATAAAACGACCTAATTGATGTCTGAATTTCTTTTTGCAACCAAAGGTGAACATTTGCACACCACAAAATGCAAGGAATGCTAGCACCAAACTATGAATTAGCCATAAATGAAGACCTGCACGATAGCAGAGATTCTACGCTATGGTTGGTCGGTGGCTATTTTTCACCATTTCACTTACAAATATATGATGCGATACTTGTCAGAATTATCTTCAAAATAAACCTAACCTTCAATCTAACCCTAACCCTAAACCTAACCATTATTACACATTATATCATCAATAAAAATGTCACGAATAATCGTTTCGTTCAAATTTTTGGGAGATTTGCAAAACTATACATTTTTGGAAAGTTTAGAACCTACTGAACCTGAAAAGTAATGTTTACATTTTTTCTAAACACTCTAGGGCGGCCATCTTGGAATTTCAAAATGGCGACTATTTTTTGCTAACATTTTGCAATATCTCGGCTTCTAAGCATCTTAGGTTTTTGATTTTGGTGTCTAAACATACATTTTCGAGACAAGGAATTTAATGGGACAACTTATAATGAGCTATATATAATGCATGACACTGTTTTGAAAATTTTGGAAAATATACATAAATTCTAAGTAACAACATCAGGCTCAAATGGTAAATATTAGCCAACTTTTCGAACATTGAAAATAGTCTAGTTATTAAAATCATTGTTGTCTAGTCTAATGATTACATATATCATTAAAATCATTGTTGTCTAGAATCCAGTGTCCCATTGTTGTTGTTTCAGGCTCTGAGAGATATGGCGTCGACCACGAATGAGGTCCCCAAACTTATTGGTGGACGGCCGTGCCAAACCACTGACTATAAACTGTGTGTTGTGTGTCAAAAAGAAGCCGAACCTTTAGTGTTGCATCCAAGATTAACGTCATACCACAACCTCCTAGAGACAGTGAAGGAGCGAGCCAGCTTGCATGATGCCGATTGTGTTCCAGTGCAGAAACGGCTTAAAGACTGCACAGCAGAAACACTGCAAAGAGAGAATGCTGTTCGGCATCGTACTTGCTACTCCATGATGACGAACACAGTCCAGAGAGAGCGTGCAAGAGACCGACAGCAATACTCTATGTCTACTGGGTCACACACTCCCAGGGTGAAAGGTCGCAGATCAAGAAGTGCTGATGACGTGAATAATGTGACTGGCTCAGCTGCACCATATACCCGATCATCAACACGACCTTTGAACAAGGACATGTGTTTCTTTTGCCAGACAGACAATGACCAGAAACTCTTCACTGTCAGAACAGGGAATGCCGGACAATCACTAAAGCAAGCAGTGCAAGCGTCTTCAGATCCAGAACTGAAAACTAGACACAGTACTTGCATTGCTGATGGTGATGCCCATGCTATGGATATCCAGTATCACAAAGCTTGCTGGACCAAACACGTGTCCCACGTTCTGCGGGATGACACCAACCAAGCACCCAAGATAAAACAAAGTCACACACAAGGATCCAGCTTCGTTGAACTGCTGGACATCTTAATAGATGCACAGACCAGAGATGGAGCATACCTCTCAATCCAAGACATCGAGAACACATATGTCAGCATGCTACATTTGGGTGGAACAGAGGCCCTGGAAAATCATTCACCTGCCTTCACCAGGCAATGGTTGAAAGACATAATCCTTTCTGAATTACCACACGTAACATCAGTCCGGCAGAGAAACATGCGAAGTCTTGTACTGTCCAGAGGTCTGTGATGCAGACATGCTCCAGACTGCTATCAGAACTGCAGATGACACTGAAAGCATGAAAAACCTCTACCAATCAGCCAGACTCCTTCGCCAACGAATTGAGCAGTTCACCAAGACAGTGAAGACGTCCAGTTCCATAGTAGTAACCAGTACCCTGGAAGATGTACCGGTGGAACTGTATACCATGATCCGCTGGATAATGGCGGGACCTGCAGACAAACTGCAAACAGAAGTGCGGACAACTATTGTTGACAGGGGTGCACTAACCCTGAGCCAAAACCTGATGTTTGGTTTCAAATCTAAGAGGCAAGTCACGTACAAGCCGAGTGACGAGGGTGCTGGATTCCGGTCTCAACAAGCTAGGGAAAACCCCCAAGTACTGGGATTGGCCCTGACCATCCATCACGACACAAGAAACAAGAAACTTGTGAATCTCCTCAATGCACAGGGTCACTGTGCCTCCTACAGCCGTGCCCTCATCGTGGAAACAGCCCTTGCCAATGCTGTAGTGGAGAACACAAAGCAGTGCCAGGGGCTGTATGTGCCACCTTTCTTGAAGAATGGCATGTTTATGTTCTTTGCCGCAGACAACACAGACTTTGCTGAGGACACTGCTGATGGCAAGGGTAAGACACATGGGACAGTCACTGCCATCTACCAGAAGGCTGATGCACCTGGTGAACCAATCACACCCCCTCTCTCTACGCATTGGTGACACAAAGTCAAAGAATCTCTTGGTGACTCCATACCATACAGCCATGCTACCGTGTGAGAAGCCAATAGCAACTGCATCTGTAGCAGCGGGCGAGGGAGTTCAGCATCAACAACTCTGGTGTAGCAGATAGCTATCAACTTACACAACTTGGATGGGTTGTCGCCTCAACTCTTTCCAGGATGAAGGATGAAAGGTGAAGCCAAATTCCAGGTTGTGCTGGCTACAACTCCTTGCTGTCAACAAGCAAGCCGCTGACCGAGGTTGGTGCCCTGCCCCTACTCCCAGAAGTGGCACACTAGTGGTCAACTCTGCTAACAGTGATGAAGCAGGCACATCAGTTAAAGAAGTTGACAGTTGGAGAAGAGTACACCACTGTCATAACCTATGACATGGCCCTCTATGCGAAAGCAGTTCAGCTGGTGGATGCTCCTTCACTGCCTCTAGGAGGTTGTGGTATGACGTTAATCTTGGGTGCAACACTAAAGGTTCGGCTTCTTTTTGACACACAACACACAGTTTATAGTCAGTGGCTTGGCACGGCCGTCCACCAGTAAGTTTGGGGACCTCATTCGTGGTCGACTCCATGTCTCTCTGAAACAACAACAATGGGACACTGGATTCTAGACAACAATGACTTTAATAATACATGTAATTATTAGACTAGACAACAATGATTTTAATAACTAGACTATTTTCAATGCTCGAAAAGTTGGCTAATATTTACCATTTGAGCCTCAGGTTGTTACTTAGAATTTATGTATTTTTTCCAAACTTTCCAAAATAGTGTCATGCATTATATATATATATATCTCTCATTATAAGTTGTCCCATTAGATTCTCTGTCTGTGAAATTGTATGTTTAGACACCAAACTCAAAAGCCTAAGATGCTTAGAAGCCGAGATATTGCAAAATGTGAGCAAAATGTAATCGCCGTTTTGAAAATCCAAGATGGCCGCCATAGAGTGTTTAGAAAAAATTTAAACATTACTTTTCAGGTTCAGTAGGTTTTAAACTTTCCAAAAATATATAGTTTTGCAAATCTCCAAAAAATTAGAACGAAATTACACAAGGAACTGGACTATGTGTTTGTATGCGGAGGAACAACACTAAACTCCCCCTAAACAAACCGTGGCGCCTCTGC
>OZ024862.1:15519224-15546724 GCA_964017155.1 Oasisia sp. SBJ-2009
TTAAATTTAAAATCATCTTTAGAAACCTACGTAATAAATTTAAAACATATACACTGTACATTAAAATATACTTTACACAAACATTGTTATAAAATAATAAAATACATTAATTAATTAAATCAAATTAAAATGCATGTCTACTACTAGACGATCTGAAAATGCTCTAAACACCACGGAATTAAGGAATTTTTTTAGCGATTAGTTTTTGCCCTTGGCATAGGTAATTTGTTACACAACCTCAAGGCATATGGCACACTTCGATCATTGGCTATAGACATAGGTGGATATTTGTGTCCACGAATATACTTCGCGTATTGATCGCAACGTGGCTGGATACTTCACAGAGAAGCCGAGATGGTACGTGATTGAACAGGTCTGCCAGAGGGTAAAAGTGTAACGATGTGAACAATCCTGAGGATTGGATACAACTATTTAAACATATAACTTTTAACTTATAATTGGTAAAAATAAACCGTTTGAGCAATTCCCTGGGTCAGCGCTAGATATAACTATAATCTGATATATGGAAACTTATCTTTCTGTCTGAAAACGTGTACTAGTTTATTTCACGAACGGACGTCATCATGTATGTGCTGTGATGTGTTTTTAGGATGACTGATGAATATGGGTTTCCCAGGACTATTTCCAAAGTTGCCATTACGCCAGTTTGCACTAATGTGTTACACTTTAGAGGACAGAGGCACAGTGGCACGGTGGCACGGTGGCACGGTGGCACGGTGGCGCGGTGGCGCGGTGGCGCGGTGGCGCGGTGGCGCGGTGGCGCGGTGGCGCGGTGGCGCGGTGGCGCGGTGGCGCGGTGGCACGGTGGCACGGTGGCACGGTGGCACGGTGGCACGGTGGCACGGTGGCACGGTGGCACGGTGGCACGGTGGCACGGTGGCACGGTGGCACGGTGGCACGGTGGCACGGTGGCACGGTGGCACGGTGGCACGGTGGCACGGTGGCACGGTGGCACGGTGGCACGGTGGCACGGTGGCACGGTGGCACGGTGGCACGGTGGCACGGTGGCACGGTGGCACAGTGGCTGGAACACGTGGACTCTCAAACGAGTGTTATGTCGTACTTTGGCAAAGTGTTCCCTCTACGCTACAGACAGTAGTGGATAGTAGTCTGCCGAATAGCCTTTGCTCATTAACTGCAGCGTGGCTGAATGATTCCAGGGAAGAGACGCTTGAACAGTTCTACCTGCAGCCTGGGCGTAAAATGCAAAACGCTTATAGCAGTTCTGGGGACTGGCTACTGCATAACATAAAAACGTATCCATTTTACTCGCTAGGTGACGCGAGTGTAACAACCTATTTTCCATGCGATACTGGGTATCGAACAAACCAATAATCCCTTGCACAATGTTTTAGTCTTAAGACTTGGATCTTTGCTGTGACCACCGTATTAAATAAAACATGAATAACGCGTCAACTTACCAATCAGTAGTAGCACAGATCCGTTACAGTCCCGCGTATGTGTTCCTCTGTTGTCCGAACCGTATTCCGGGTTAATCCAAACCGACGCGCCCCGACCAGGCTCTCCTACGTTGAGAGAAGCGGGCGGAAATGGCGCGATATCACAGTTACGTCACCTCCGTCGTGACGGAATATTTCACCGCCGCACGTCGCCACTAACGCTGTACACATTAGATGACGCTAACGCTGACCCAAGAATCCGAAAACTCTGCCTGCCTTGGCACTGGGCTACCTTTCAAGCTGCTAAATCTACAAACTCGCAACCGTCGGCTGCTATACAACCACCTACAGCTAGTAGTGTGTACATTTTGACACAAAGACGCGTTGCTCAGTGAATTGAAACTTCCATTTTGTCTCCTAGTCGCTCCACCGCAGACATATTTAAAAATCCATCTAAATACATACTTATATATATATATATATATATATATATATATATATATATATATATATATATATATATATATATATATATATATATATATTCATCATCATCATAGGCATCCATCGGTCAGGGTTGACCATGGAGTACATCCTCAGCTTGCTCGGTTGGAGCAACGTCGTTTGTGACTATAAAGTCCAATGTGGGAGTAGCAGTCTCTGCCGCAAAGGTCACATTTGTACGGGGTCTCTGGTTTGTCTGAGGTGCTGCGTTCCTTTCGGAGTGCCCGCTGGTCAGCCGTTGCGTTCATCAGCTTTTCTTCTCCTGTCTTCAGGTGTTGTTTTAGGGTGCTTCTCCATGTTGCGCGGTCAGCTGCGGTGTCTTCCCAGGTTGCGGTGTTGATGTCAAGTGCCTTCATATCTCTCTTCACGACATCCTTGTAACGTAGCTGCGGGCGGCCGGTGCTTCTCCTTCCAGATGCCAGTTCTCCGTAGATGATGTCTTTTGGGATGCGCCCATCGTCCATGCGGTGGACGTGGCCCAGCCAGCGAAGTCTGCGCTGTCTGAGCAGGGTGTACAAAGTAGGGAGGCCAGCGCGGGACAGGACCTCGGCGTTGGTCACTCTGTCTTGCCAGGATATGCCCAGAATATGGCGGAGGCTTTTCATGTGGAAAGTGTTGAGTCTTCTCTCCAGTTTTGCATATGTGGTCCATGTTTCACTGACATACAACAATGTACTGATGACACAGGCGCTGTACACTGCCATCTTCGTTCTTCTTGTCAGCTTCAGGTTTGTCCAAACTCGAGTTGTGAGGCGAGCGGGTATCGTAGCTGCCTTGCCGATCCTCTGGTTGATCTCAGTATCTAGGGAGAGGTTATTGGTAACAGTGGAGCCGAGATATGTAAATCGCTGGACGGCATCAAGTTCGTATTCATCGATGGTAATGAGTGGGGGTGTCTCTGTGTCCTGTCCCAAAACATTCGTCTTCTTGAGACTGATGGTGAGTCCAAAGTTCTTGCAGGCCTGAGAAAAGCAGTTCATCAGCGACTGTAGTTCTTGCTGGGCGTGCGATGCAACTGCCGCATCATCTGCAAACAGCATGTCTCTGATGAGGACTTCGCGTACCTTAGTCTTGGCTTTGAAGCGGGCGAGGTTGAAGTGCCCGCCATCGGATCTTGTCCGCAGGTATATAGCTTCCGTTGCACTGCCGAAAGTATATATATATATATATATATATATATATATATATATATATATATATATATATATATATATATATATATATATATATATATATATATATTTCAGGACCGACTTATGTAAACTAAACTACTGTTCATTGTTAGGTATGAATTCTTTTTACCAAATAAAATGACCAATGGTTAAGATATGTGTTGTCCTGTATTAGTAAAATTGTTTTGTGTCCCCATCCTTCCAGGTTTTCCAACTGCTAATTCCATCTTTTCTAATAGGAACATTGTGGTGAACAGTTACATACATGTGGGAACATACATACATGGACGTTGTGATAATAATAACAATAATAATAACAACAATAACAACAATATTATTACGAATAATAAAGTATTTGTTATCATAAACCATCGGAAACCAAGCCTAGTGGCTCGCATCAAGACAAAAGTGTTGGTCAGTCGCAAACTCGAGAACCCATATTCAAGTTGTCACCATAGGATGGGTACGTCTGGGAGTTATGGTAGATAAACATTCTTTTGTTAAACACCGCTTGTTTCGTGGAAACCATAATTTCGTATGTTTAATAAAGCACGTTTTGATGCACGACTGAAACATCAGATGCGTGATATTAGATGTCATTTGCACTTCACTGGTCGTTGCCGTGAAACTTCATTGAAGTTTAAATTGCTCTTACAGTTTGCGATTAGTCAGTGTGTCTTGTAATGTGTTTTCTGTGTGTGGTTGTGCGCGCATGCGTGCGTGCTTGCGTGCGGGAGTAAGTGCGTAAAAGGTGTGTGTGTGAGTGTGTGTGTGTGTGTGTGTGTGTGTGTGTGTGTGTGTGTGTGTGTGTGTGTGTTTGTGTGAGTGTGTGTGTGTGTCTGTGCTTGTGCGTGCGCGGGCATGTGCATATGTATGTGTCAAATCGTGTGTGCATTTTTGCCTTACGACACCAAGGTCATATAATAATGTAGATCTATAAATACTACAGCAATATCACATAGAAGCCATCGCGACACGTCAGAAATAGAAGGATGTCGGAACAGGACAGTTTGTGAATTCTGTATTGATTCAGGAGTCCATCCTCGTGCAAAAACACTTGTGGCGGGGAAATTATTTTGGATGTGAATATGTCTTTCATGTGCCGACGTAACATAGTATATCGCATTACCTGCACCTTGGACCACATTGGACCACACAGTTGTTACAAATGACAAGTAATATCTGAGTCGGCAAACATAAAGACAAACTCGACACCACTGTATGACAGCTGATGCCGCCTTTGAAATAGAACTGTTCCCTTTCTCGTTTCGCTGTTCTCGTTCAGTTTACAAAGACGTATACGATGGAACCTATCACATGTCAATGATACTATATCAGAGATCCGGGGCATAGAATAGTTCTGTATATATCGCCCCACGTTGCTACAGTTCATCCAGTTGTTGAAATGAGTGTCTAGCTATAAACAATGGCGGGTATTTGTGCACGAATAATCTTCGCGTATGATTTCAGCGTGGATGAATTCTTCCCTAAGAAGACGTTATTACGTTCGAATGACAATCATGTCAGGGCGTAAGGCGTAAAGTGGTTTGACCGGTACAAGGAACATGATACCGCGCTCTGTGAGAACATAACTTTCCTAGTAAATTGTGTGGTTTTGTTGTAATTCTCCCCCACACTGAAGATGACCAGTTGCTCTACTGCATAAATGTAGCCAGGCTATTTCCTAGATAATTCATTTGACATCATACTAATTTTAAATGCTGCGTTTTAAAACTATTTTATCAGATAAAAATTCACATTTGATACCGATGCATTGGATATATCCACCTGTTATACGGCCAATATTATACGCAGACACATCTTGAAATTTTTTATTTGACAACACTGCTTATAACCTGCCATTAACCTTGGAAATGTTATTGTTAAATTACTCATCCAATCTAGAATAACCTGTAATTGGTGTATATAAAAAACACATTTTCGCCACATCTGTCAACTACAAACAACAGAGAGCTGCAATCGTCCCGAAAACAGTTGAAACCGTCACAACGAGCACGCGACAACAAGTACAATAACAATATTTTTCACGCCAGATAAATGTTTACAGGTACGACAATTGCTGAACCGGTTGCTATTGGAGCAAAACAAAACATTTACCCGATATCCTGCCCATTTGCTTGATAGCATTTGCCCTACTTTACACTTATATGTAAGTGGTTTAAATCGTATATGAGTGACAGAGTTCAAGCTGTCCACATTAATGGTTCTACGTCACCTGCTCGCCCCCTTACGTATGGGGTTCCTCAAGGTTCGGTACTTGGTCCGCAGTTGTTTTCTATCTATGCGGCACCAGTATCGAAAATCATTCGGAACAACAACTTGCTGTCGCACTTTTATGCTGACGACACGCAAATTTACCTCACCGTGAAACCCCATCAAGAGGACATTGACGCGGCTGTTGAGACCATTGAACAATGTGTTACAGAAATCAGGAGTTGGATGAAGAAAAACTCCTTGAAATTGAATGATTCAAAAACGGAATTAATCGTATACGGTTCAGCTCAACAGCTGAAGAAATTCACGCTGCAATCGTTACGTGTTGGTGACTGTGTGGTTAGGGTGACTGACTCTGTTCGAAATCTCGGTGTGCAGTTTGATGCTGAGATGACGATGGAGTCCCACGTGACTGCTGTATGCAGGTCAGCCATATTCCACCTCCGCAACATCTCGAGGATCAGACGGTATCTGACAGCAGCAGCGACAGAGCAAATTGTTCATGCATTTGTCACAAGCAGACTGGATATTGGCAATGCACTGCTCTATCGACTGCCTCTGAAGCAAACACAACGGCTTCAGAAAATACAAAACTGGGTAGCCCGCTTAATCGGCGGCGCCATGCTACACCATTGCTAAAGAAGTTACACTGGCTGCCGATAGCGGTGCGAGTTGAGTTCAAGATCCTGCTACTCACTCACCGAGCACTGAATGGCCAAGCACCTGACAACATTGCACACTGTGAGCGAACCCAGTTTATTGTGTGTGCCACGCACAAGGTGTCGCTGGGGTGATAGAGCTTTCAGCGTGGCAGCCCCAAGTCAATGGAATGCACTACCGCATCATCTGACATTGTCACCTATGTCCACTGCTACGTTTAAAGTAAAATTAAAGACTTATTTATTTACAAGAACATTCTGTACAGCGCTGTGAGCAACGAACGTTGGAACAGCGCTATAGAAATGCGACGATTATGATTATGATTATATGTGAGAGTGTATGATTTGTGGTTAGATTGTATCAGTGGTGGTGTTTACCTGCTGTGTTCCCGTTCCTCGCACGTGTTTACTCTTTGATTGTTAAATAACAGTGTTGTCGTACTGGTTAGCACAGCACGTCTTAACCTTTCTGTCTGCGGCCCAAGTTACGGTGGCTGAACATGTTTGGCGACCCATCCTTTACTGTGCGGTGGTGTGTGAACAGTCGGGTCAATCATTGTGACCAGAAAAAGAACTCGACTATGTTTGGAACATGTTGCGTTGATTTGTTTTCTTCATACTTTTGAAAACAGGAATAGGAACAATCCGCTAGACATTGAGAATGGAGTGGACGGGTGATCTAAACAATGTTGTTTACGTGTAATGATATGCCGATTGATGTTGTTTCAAATAATTTTATGCAATATTTGGCATGAAATAATTTATTATTCGCCTCTGCATCTAGCATGGAACGCAAAGGAAACGTCCTTCAGACGGTCACGTCACGTGACCGTCTGAAGTTGGAAATTCTTGGGGATTCTTGGGCGCGACCCAAGGGTCGAAGGTCGAGCTTTTAAACACAACCCTACTATTAATTTTAAAATATCATAATAAATATCCCCACAGGAGACACTTAGTGGGGTAGTATGAATATAAATCGATCTGACATGATCTTTAGGATTGTCGACTTAAGGGACTCCGACAACAATTTCGCAAGTCACGGATCGTAAACATTTCTTGTATTATTCTTGGCATTTGTCCCATGCAAGAGTCTTTTCTTCATTCTGCGCCCCCTCTCGTCTCATATTGCCACACATTCGTGGCTGTTCGTGCCAGCCGCCTCCAGGTGTCGTTTTTAAGTTGTCTTCCAATCTGAAGCCTTTTTCGTCTATACCGCCATCTTCTAATTGCTACGCTATTTTCGGCATATTCTTTCCACGCACATTCTTTGTCTGCCCTGCCCTTCTCATTCTATTACCGACTACTTTCATCTTTAACAACAATCACGTTGGGTAATTTGTACTTATCACCCCATCTGTTCGCCTTGTCTCGTGATCCAAAGAACCATTTCGTTTCTTCTCGCATGTAATGGCAACTGAACTCCAAAGTCGGGTTAAATTTAGCGTCGCTAGACTGTTGCAATCATCAGCCCGTCATGAGTACAATTGCTGCCGTTGTGACCCGCCGAAAGATTTGTGTCAAGGAGGTTATCAGGTAACATTATAGCCGCCCACGTAGTCTGGTCGGGCTTCACCGTGAGCTACGGTGACGTGAGCTACGACAAGTAGGCCAAGTAACAATCTGGAGTTATTTGTGTATTTCGCTCTACCCCACTCCCTCAGACTGTCGGGCTGGGCTATTGGGCTATCGGTGTGTCAGTCAATCGGTGCATCCCCCTCTCTCCTTCCCTCTTGTCACCCACCACAAAGTCGCACTTAATCTATTAGCGGGGATATGTGACGTGGTTTGAACACAGACTTTCTGGCAAACATCTGAGACGCCATGTAGGTGTTTTAGATGCAGTCACGTGACGGGCGATATTGTCATGTCATCTGTATAGTTTCATTCACGTGGTGTAGAACAGTAACTACATTGGCTAATCAATTTTATTTACAACAACATCAAACATAATGTACACTTTCACCTGCGTCAGCAACATTAACAGCGTCACAAAATATATAATATAGCAACTGCCAACGACACTGATTTCTGGTCAGTCAAATTACCTACACCCACCATCAATCGCATTACCCTAAGACAGGATGGTCGGCTGCCTGTTTACTTAGCATTGCTATGCAGTGGGTCTTATGCAATGCTACAGCGTTGCTTTAGGCAAGGCAGACACATAAAAAGTCACATGACCCAGTTCCTAATATAGGCTACGTGGAACGTTGTGGCTACACTACTTGTCACGTAATCGGCAGACATTGTGCACAAATCGTGCTCGTGTTTACCTTTAATACGTGTTTACTCCTTCAAGGTACCGCTTTAGATAAAATCGAGTTGTACGCACGTAAATCACGTGTCAACAATTTGGGCACCTCTTTTTCCTTTGCAGTCTTTATAGCAAATACGAACACATTGGAATTGACCGCCAGCGCCAAGCAAAACAAAACAACTGAACGGAATGTGTTTGTCATTTAGCGTAACGACAGTAATAGCATTAAAATGAGAAACGATGTGGACATTTCTCTTGTATAATTATTAATTACATGTTAGCAAAAATAATGGATTGGGTTAATTTGTGTATGTCTTTTGAAAAGTATAAGCACTTCATTAAAACGTGCTTGGAGGTTAAATGCATGGGTATCCAAATGCATGCAATCTTGTATATTACCTGTTCACGTAGAAATATCGCTCATATAATCATTATTATTCGCAAGTAGACGTGAAACCAACAAAATAAAATGTTTTCCATAAACATATGACGTCAAACATATACATGTTAGTATCACGTTCATGTGGTAGTACACTATTTAAAAGTAGTATATTTTTACTATGCATAATGATAACATTAAAATAAACTTGCGACGCCATCATTCATATATAATAAAACATCAGTCTTCGCCAACACAATCCTCTTTTTAGCAAAGATACTCTCCTTTGGTTTAAACTCATTTCTGCACTGGATTAGCAGCCCTTTACGATGCTAACCCAGCAGCCGTGCTGACTATAAAGTAGACCAACGTAACGCTAAAACGTATTGTTCGCCCATTTTAAATGTGTATGTATAATTATATATATATATATATATATATATATATATATATATATATATATATATATATATATATATATATAAGCCTACATAGCCTATGACAATGTTTACGCCAGTACTTCGGGCACAGGTGTGACTTTAGTCGACGTCTGTCTACCCTGAACAATCTGTCTCACAACATCCAGACACTGAAGTAGTCTTTTCTATTTTCTTTCCGTGCTTGCGATTTTACGCATCGCTTGTGGCAATCTCTGTCAGCTCTGTGTCGCCCAGGTATTTATCATTTTTGTCGTTTTTTAACGACTGGTATTCCTCGCCGAAGGAAGCAATCAGACTTGGCTTGCTTCCTTTGTAAATGTTCGATGCCGCTGGTTTCTCGATGCCGTTCTCCAGTTCGTTCTTTTGCTCGCCGCTGTTGCAGCAAAACGCGGCCTTGGCTTTGGCAGGAGTTGCGTCGCCAGCGATGACGTATTGGTAGAGGAGAACAGCCACAACGCTGCCGAGAATAGGGCCGACCCAGTATACCTGGAGAAGACGGAGACAGTACATTAACGTTGCTAACAAAACGTTCACATCTGTGAGGCGTCGTTAGAGTGCAAATTAACACATGTTTTTGAACATCGCAGTAATGTAATTACACGATTTACACGTATTGTGGGGCAAATCAGCCACTTGTAGTTTAAAACCACCTTGTGGCAAAAATAAAGATATTTTATATAATATGTATGTCTGAATGTACGTATCAAATAAACCATCTCCATCAACCTCATCATCACCATCATCATCATCATCATCATCATCATCATCATCATCATCATCATCATCATCATCATCATCATCATCATCATCATCATCATCATCATCATCATCATCATCATCATCATCATCATTATCATCATCAGGCCTTGTCTTTTGAAAAACCTTGGAGAGCTAAAAATCGCCCTCCTCAAAATGCCCAGGAGAGCTATTGGAGAGCTCAAAATCGCCCTCCTAAAATGGCCCAGGAGAGCTATTGATATTATTGCCGAGCCTTCACCCTGCAATACAACAGTCACATAGAGTATATATAATATATCGTCACTCGGTCCATTTTGAGATTTTACTACGATGTTTTTGTTAACACACTTATTTATACGTTCACCAAGCAGCTTCCTGATTACCCAAGTGTAAGTTGCATTTTTTGAGGATTTTGTAACTGGGAAGATCGTTCTACGTTATAGCATTTTGAAAGTTATTGGATTTGTATTTGGAAGTTGGATTGTAGTTGTTTTAGTAGTTCGATTAGTTTTTAGTTTAGTTTGATGTTGCTATAGTTTGTGTCTGTACATATTTATTAACTGTTTAACGCGTTATTGGAGCGGATTTCGTTGGAAAGACAGACTTCGTGGCGATTTTCATTTCGTGTTAACGATCTTCGAAATTTCAAAGATGGCGGCGCCCATGGACTGACCGAATCCGAACGATATCGCTCGTTGTCTGAACGCATTGGCGTTGATGAATATGTAGGATATTGTATAGTAAATGTAACAAACACAGCTACATTTCCATCACAGAACTTTATAAGGTAACTGCAACAAGTATTGTGTTATGCTGCATGAAGTGTGGTGTTCAAGCGAAAAATGAATCTCGATTAAAAAAAAAAAGTTCCAACGCCCAGGTGCGCGGAAAATCGCCCTCCCGAAAGCAAAACAAGGAGCGCGATGGAGCGCGAGCGCGATCGCGCTCCTCAAAAGGCAAGGCCTGCATCATCATCATGTTTTGCTGTGATATGTAAATTATATTCCAGTTTAATCATATATAATTCTTAGAACTTGTTTTACAGTATTATTTTTTACAACATACTTTATTTATTAATAAAATCGAACATCACAAGAGAATTTCTCCATGAGGGGTAAATAAAGGGTTTTTAATTTGATCATCATCATATAGGTGATACTAATATTCTTGGAGGCATCTTTTTGGAAATGTTTAAGAACATAACATCATGATAACTGACAGCAATGAAAGTGTTATTGTACAGTTTAATATGTCCATGTATTCTTTAGTTCCAAAATATCGTATAGTCAATGATTAATGCCATCCGAAATTCCGTTTATTGACTCTTCCCCTAGGACTCTTCAAGTTAACATGCTAAGTCTTGCTGTCTTAAAGTATAACTTTAGTAAATTACAGATGAAATCAAAATCGACTGGATGGTTGTGAAAGAAGAAAACTTAAATTACTCATTCTCATGATTGCAAAGACATAACTAATAATAATACTTATTATTATTGTTTTTGTTGTTATTATTATTATTATTATTATTAATTGTGTAACCAAATTAATCATGTTATTTCGCACCATATCGGATAGAAGAATGTTCTATGTTCATTCGGCCATTCAATCTGAGAGGAAAAATTTAATGTGACAACTACAAAAATGCATTTCACAGAATGTAATATTAGTATACTTGGAAGCATCCTGCAAATTGATCAATATTTACAAGACGTGACTCAATATGACGCAAATTGTACATTTATGCATTTGTTTACATGATCACAGTACGTGATATGCTCAAACGCGTGCAGCAGTCGGCTGCCGTATTTATTTACGAGACCGAGACCGCAAAATCTGACATCCGTGGTGTAGATCACGTTCCTTCCAGACTAGCACCACCCAAGCGTGACCGGCGTAATATCTTAGAATGAGACAGTAACACAAGACCTTTTATTTGAGCCCGTCGTGTTACAACCTGTTTCTAATTATGACAGCCATAAACAGCCGCAACTCAAAACGTCGCCATTGATTCTGCCTACACAGCTTGCAGGGAGTCGAGCCCAACACACAATGCTCGGGTAATAGAATAAGAGGACTAGAAAAACGCTCCGTTGCGATAATCAGAGACGGCGTCTACAATTACTGTTACCGATATCACAGCAGTTACCGCCTCTTGGAAAGCATATCTGTCTCAACGAAGCGGTGTCAAGTACAGAACAGCGCGCGCGTGGCAGTTGCCCCCAAATCGTCAACCCTATGGACGCTTCTACAGAACGTTTAATTGGTGCAGAATGTGTGTTATACAGACGCAATGTTTCCCCTGAGTAAAATAATGGACGATGTGTTACGGTCGGCTGATCAAGGACCAGTGGCGCGATGTGTAGCTTGGTGGGTGATGGCGTGACCCTTCAGAATGATGATAAAAAGTAGCTTAAAATGGTGCATTCTTAAGTTTTGTTGTTGTATATTTCGACTGCATCTCGCAGCTTTCTTCAGATAGAGGTAAATAATTTACTAACTAAAAACATTTATTTGAAATTGCTTTTCTACAATACATATTCGGCGGTTCCATGTTTCAATGATGACGACTTTTGTCTACCCCTTTTTTATGATTACGCCACATGATATTGTTTGTTACACTTCTGACCTTGTATTTTCATGGATATCGGCCCCTTAGTACCCGTGTTTAGCCGAGAATATACATAGAGAATATATTTATAACACCAACGACTCCGCCATGAATATGAATACAACTCGAGCGAGACAACAATGCTTACCCAGTGATCTTCCCACTTGTTAGCTATGATGGCAGGCCCCAGTGTCCGAGCCGGGTTGATTGCTGATCCTGTGTATTCGAACTGGAAAAAACACCGCTAGATTAATACATACAACTGCATTCATAACTCACGGCACAATCCGGAAACGGACGAGTATAACATGCTGAACTAGATGTAATTTGCGCAAATGTATTTTACGATTTACCACGCTGACACGGTAAAATGTTCCAACTTTACATACTTCGCGTTGCTATTAGTTCCCTAACGCATAGGCCGTGCACATTTTCTCAGTAAGGATCCAGCCTATTATGTATTGTGGAATGAATATTCAATGTTTGACAATATCTAAAGAAACAGACCATTACGTTTTACAGACGATGTAAATGTCTAAGAATGGTTGTACATTAGGCATACACAGAGTCACTAAGTATATGTTAGACTATCTGAAGTGCAAGAACTAGTCAACACATACATTGTTGGAAAATTGCTCAAGCGTGACGTAGTTGAACGTCAAGAAAGACATGACATATTGTCGCCACTGATTCTCTCTGATTATACACGAAGCCACACTGCGGCAACGTATAAGTAAGATAAGCATACAGGCCACACGCTTTACTATTGTAAGTGAGGAATTATATATTCGTAGCTTCGAAAATTTAACTGAAATTTATATGTACCACATATATGCTATAGGTTGGTTCTCATAGTGCACTACTACTACTACTACTACTACTACTACCACCACCACCACCACCACCACCACCACCACCACCACCACCACCACCACCACCACCACCACCCCACCACCACCACCACCACCACCACCACCACCACCATCACCACCACCACCACCACCACCACCACCACCACCACCACCACCACCACCACCACCACCACCACCACCACCACCACCACCACGACCACGACCACGACCACGACCACGACCACGACCACGACCACGACCACGACCACTACTACCGGTAGCGGTAGCGGTAGCGGTAGCGGTAGCGATAGCGGTAGCGGTAGCGGTAGCGGTAGCGGTAGCGGTAGCGGTAGCGGTAGCGGTAGCGGTAGCGGTAGCGGTAGCGGTAGCGGTAGCGGTAGCGGTAGCGGTAGCGGTAGCGGTAGCGGTAGCGGTAGGGATAGCGGTAGCGGTAGCGGTAGTATTACTAGTAAACAAGCACAAAGTATTAAACACATATTTAAAGAAACCTAAAAAAATTCCAATCGTATATTTCCTATTGACAAGGTTCGTTTAGATAACGTGTGCAAGTGAACGCATCTGGTTTCCTCTAATTTCATTACGTCGAGCACCGAATAACTATCCAAGTTTGGTGGGTTATCTTTTTCATTAACACAGTTGTTTACAGAAGAAAACTGTGTCAGTCCATTTACTGAAGTTGCTGTAACTAGTTCTTTGACGAAACTAATTAACTGTGGCGTACGACTTGAACCCTTCCTGCAGGGGAGTGGCTGTGTAGCTAATTTTGGCCTAGCGTTTGCATGACCGTTTGTCAACATCGTAACGGTTGAACAAACCGCTACGGAAAGTCGATCAACCGCGATATGTAGTATAATTATTCAGATATTCATCAGGACTTATAATAATATGGATTGTTATTATTAATATCCGGACATTAACCTCGTTCCGTGGCTTCCAGTGTTGACGTGCGCGATGCACACGTGCGTGTGCGTGCGTGAGTGTGTAGATTGTGTGGTGCAAGTGCACGGGTGTTTTCACGCTTATATGCACGCTTCACATGCGTATATGTGTATTCATGTGTATGCACATGTGATGTGTATATTTAAGTATCCACATGTCTTTGTTTGCATTCATCCGTTTACATGTGTGCGCGCAAGTATATATGCATGCGTGCTCATTTGTTTTGTTACGCGTTCGTGTGTGTGCATATGATATATATATATGTGTGTGTGTGTGTGTGTGTGTGTGTGTGTGTGTGTGTGTGTGTGTGTGTGTGCGTGCGTGCGTGCGTGGGTGCGTGCGTGCGTGCGCGTGCGTGCGTGCGTGCGTGCGTGTGTGTGTGTGTGTGTGGTGTGCATATGTGTGTGTGTGTGTGTGTGTGTGTGTGTGTGTATGTGTGTGTGTGTGTGTGTGTGCGCGCGCGCGTGTGTGCATGCGTTTGTGTACGTATGTGTGTGCGCGTCTGCGTTCATGCATGCATGTTTGTTTTGCGTCCGTCCGTCCGTCCGTGCGTGCGTTGACGATATGCATGTATGTACCTCAGAATGTGTTATGTATGTAGCTGCATCTACAGCTACAAAAAACGTCAGTTTGATCGTGTGTAACTGGAGTACACGTAAACATAATTACTCCGAAGAGCGGTGCGACTAAAATAGACAAACTAGGCCATGCAAAAAAACAACTTACTCCGAAGATATGTGAGAGTGAAACTGATACATTTAATCATGCAAAATTTACTTCGATGCAACGCATGATTTAAAAATATATATTTTAAGGCATGCCGCAATAACTCACTCCGGAGTTATGTGTGAATTAAATTAATATATTTAAACCATTATTATTATTATTATTTTACCAGATTTACAAAGCGATCTTTTCAGATTTAAAATTGTTTGCTTAAAAGCACTCTACACAATGAATATAATGTAAAATAGACAATCACTACTCAAGTAAAATAATATATAAACTGCTATAAAACTGATATCTTACCCCGAAGAGATGCGTGAGAGAGACAGACAGGCCAATAGCGAGAGGTCCAGACCCGTGCAAGTCTTTGCGGCTCTGGTCAACCGTGGCGAACACGGTGAAGGTGAGCAGGAAGGTACACACGGCCTCCATGCCGACCCCTTGACCAGGAGTGACCGCTGGGTTTAGGCGGTTGACCGCGAAGTAGGGCCCGATGAGCGACGCGGGCGTGAGGGCCTTGGCGAAGACGACAGCGAGGAGGGCGCCGAGGCACTGACTGATGCTGTAGCACAGGGCCCGCACCGGGGTGATGTGGCCGGCGATGGCGAAGGCGATGCTGATGGCCGGGTTGATGTGGCTGCCGCTCGCGTTCGCCAGACACCAGACGATCGTCGCGATACAGATCCCGGCGGCGAGCGAGATCTGCACGATACTCGGATGCTTTCCCTCCCAATGCGCGCTCAGGGCACAGCTGACAAACACCAGGATCATCGTCCCGATAACTTCGCTCAGCAGATCCCGATAGAATCGTCTATTTCTAAACTCGTGAAGCCCGATGGTTCGAGCAATCCGTCTCGGTGTTTTCGTCACCATATTTGCTATCTACTATTCCTTCCCCCGAATGCTAAATTCAACGTCTTCGGTCGGGTGGTTCCCGTTTAATAAACCCACCCAGTGGCGGACGCTGCTTATATGCCCACCGTCGTGATTCCGTCACCATCCGCCTCACCCCCTCGGCTTAGAGAATATCTCTCATCAACAAGTGGGTTTATTGTAAACAAGGTTATTGGTTCTTTGTGCGGGTCGGTTTCGTTACCAATGACCCGTCACACTGCGTCAAAACACCGGTATCGCTGACTCACATTTGACGCCACACCACACACGCACTCACCGAGGACGCCAGCCGCATGCGCCGAGAACGAAGCGGATCGAATATTCCAGAACTCCGGCGTGACACAACGCCGTGTCGCAAGAAGGTGACCGAAACTATCGACGTGACAATAACAGTCATGCCTTTACAAGAAAGTACTGGTCAGCTAAATTCGGGGTAATACTGGGACCGTACGTGCAGTTGAGTCCATACAGCTATAAGCTCGCCGCATATGGAAATCCGAGTATATTCTTTCCAGAATGCTCAGACACCGATCATTCAACAGAGAGCGGTATTACGCGATTCCAGACTGTGTCTATTGGTGGGGCGCTAGACGGCTGCCCTTGCATCGCCTTTTTAAACTTCTCGCCACACGAATTGTGCAGTTAATGGGTTCCTGATCACATACACGTCGGATTATGTGGGTGACTAATGTGTGGACTTGGCCGCCGTGGTTGAATGCCTGGTGTAATATGTCAGGACTATTGAAAAAGTGTAGAGTGCCTGGGAACGTGGATACACGAATAACAAGCTGCAATCTACCTTTCTGAATACATCATATACACGTTATTAATTTATGGTACTCTTCGAATTGACTTCCCTTTAGTATATCTTTGCCACAATATTTGTTGTAATACCTCATACGACGTTTTGTTTTTTAACTTTCAACATAATTATCTTTATAGCGCGTTTATGCAGCGTTTGCAAAAGGAATTATTGAACTCTGACTTGGCAACGTTTTCGGGCTCTGACGAAGACAAAGGTGTCGTGCATGGTATTGGTATTCGGTGGTACAGGAAGTGAGAGACGCAAAGCATGCTGGGTTGAACGATACGATATAAATCGTCGGGGGAATGGGCCTGGGAAGCGCAACCCTATTAAGTTTATTTGGAAGGGCACTTGAAATGTGTTTGCTCCCAATATTTCAAAAACAGGGTAAGATGGCTGGATGTAAATGGAAAATTTAATGGGTATCCAGGTGGATGCATTTGGGCATTTCGAAACGAAAAGGGAGGTGCAGGTATAGAGTGTTGGTGAGCATCGGCCACCACAAAATCCATCACGTTTCGGCGCATATTTACACTTAGTCAGACAGTTAGTGACAAGACCGGATAATAATAAACATGATTCGGTCATAACTGGGTCTTGCGTCAAGGCGGTTACACAGACGTCACCTACAGACAGATCCGTGACAGTCACAGTACACATTTCCACGAGTATCACTGAGCTACTCTTACTGACTTCACGTCTAAACAATGCACTCGGAGACGACTTGAGACAGGCGAACGTGTCATCTCGTGTCAACAGTTACTCGCGTAACCACAATCCACCCACTTCCAGCGAGCCGTGAATGACACTCCGCTGTTTCCTGATACATCCTGAAATATTATTTCGCAGCACGCCCCGATCACGTGGACTCGACGTGACATTTAGCGTGTTCTCCTGAGCACTGTTTTTACTCGGCGCGGAGTCAATCAGTGAATCTACTCGCCCATCTCGGAAAAGTTCAGCCGTCTCATACTCCATTACCGTTGCAAGGGACACTCGCGTTCGTTCGCAAAATCACAAAAACGTGTGGCATGATACGTGTTGACGGGTGCGGTTTGGTCTTCGCTGTGATTAAAAAAAAATTCCTTCAGTCTCGCCGCCTACCGAATGAAACTGGTGTTAATTTACATCCGTAGGTGCTGTGGATATCTGAGAGCGTGGTGGAAAATGTGTTGTGTGCTTTGCTATGTCAGGTAATGCTATTTTTGAAAGCTAAGGGTAATGCAGATACCATGTCTACGTCCTTATATAATACCGCATTTGCAACGTCGCGTCTTTTTATTGGATAAAAAGAGCACACAAATATTAACATTTAGTAAATCACTAATACCATTGTGCCAACAATTCAAATTGCTCGTTGACAAAAACAGTTACATGCGCTTTACTACAAACTGTTCTCGTTTAGCCTTCAACTAAATGTCAGGGCGTCGCAGCTGTGTTTAAGTTTTTATTTTGCACATCAATCATGAAACAGGGTCTGCCTAAGCATATTTGTCTTCATCACAGTATGGAATGCCACCAAAAAAGGACACGTTCTTTATGCACTCACTTTTCTTGTCCCCAGTTATATTTAGTGTGTCCCTTAGTATTATATAAAACAGAGCACAGCTATACAAATTAGAAATACTTACTTTAATATTTCAATATATTTCATATGTTTTCGTCACCTCTTCTTCACCAGCGCAGTTCCGGTCAACGTTGCACACTTCGTGCGAGTTTATGCAATGCCATCCCATACGTTGGGTCACACCATATTTAAATTTATGTTCGCGGCCATTATAGTGTGTTTAATTAAGTCCCTTGCATCTGACTGGGCAGGTTATGGCCTGCCATTGTGACCGCCAGGGGGGCCTTACCACCAGAATAGAGTAGAGACGCTGATTGGCTCTCGGGCCGAATTAGCAATACAAAACTAAATAAGGACATCGGCTATACCGGACATCGTTTTATTACATGATATTATTTTATAAAAACTATTCAAAATTAAACTTATACTGAAACAAAATAAATAGAAATTAAAAGAAACTCGTTGTTAGTTTCTGCTTTTTATTTTGTGTTTAAATATTGCATAGTCTAGTTTCGTTACCAAGAGCATATATACCGCATAAACATTAATTATTATTATAAAACGTGAACCTGTGAATTAATACAAAACAGTGGTGCCGTCTGACGGCTTCGAGCGGTGACACTACGTAAGGGTACCAGAAGCAAAGCATTGTTTCATGAGCCATGAGCCGGATAATTGTTGGGATAAATCTAAGATCCTCAAGATATTAAAACAAGGTATAAAATAAGTAATTTCTGCTACATTATATGCAACTTTATGCACCTGAGAGAGATACTAACTGTTTAGTAATGGTTTATGTGTGACCACATCTTCAGTAATTTCAATAGAAATTTGTTTACGGCAGAAGTGTGAACAGTATTAAAAGCGTGATTTCACAGGTAATATAGTGTATTTCGCAATACAGTCTCATATTTTCCATATGCGTGGATATTCTAGTGAAAAAAGAGTATCCAATGAGGATACATACGATTGTCAATTAGGAATTTCCGAGATTATGTTCTTTTGTTGAAAGCCTGAGTGTCGATAAGTTCGTTTTTGAGATGCGGCTGACAACATGCCATACACTATGCAATTCCTAACATATTAGCATCATGTTGATATTGCTATAAAATACGTGTTTCCACATCACACGCACATTTCATACAACTGGATCAGAATAAATATTTACACTGGTTTATGTGTACCCCTTCTGTAATTTTTATAAAAACAGTTACGAATGAAATTGTAAAATGGTTTAAAAGAGTGATTTCACAGAGAATAGAGCTATGCAATGATATCAACTATGAAATCTAGGGATATAGATTAACATTATTGTGCAGTAGGAACATTCAGTGTTAGGATATACAAGATTGCTATCCAGAAATTTAATTGATTTTGTTCTTTTATAGAAAGCATGATTGACGCGGATTTCATTTGCAGCAGAAAAAGTACCATAAAATAAACATTTCTAAAGATATTAAAATTTTTATAGTGTTATAAGACATTACATGTTTTCAACGTCATGTGCAAATGTCGTCTATATAGGACGTATAATAACGAATTTATAGTGAGCTATGTGTGATCTCCTCTTCAGTATTATTATCATAGAAAAACGGAAATTGGAAAATAATTAAAACGAGTGATTTCACATAAAATTCTGTGAGCCTAGCAATTTTCCATACATACATTCTGGTGCAATAAACACCTTGAAAGATGATATATGAGGTCATTACAAAGAACTTGCAATGATTTTGTTGATGAAAATGTGATTGGCTTGGGTTGCATTTTACGTTGTGGTAGACAGATTGTTATAACATCCGCAATTATCAAGGGATTAAAACAGTTTTAATGTGGCAGGTGTGAAACAGAACATTTTACGAAATATTCATACTCTTGAGTTTTATACTCATTATCTTATAGGGGTTTGTCTTAGGCAACCCCTTTAGCAATTTAGCTACCTGAAAATATGTTGTCGTGAAAATGGGTTAGTGCTAAAAAGAGTATTGCTATCACATATTTTCCATCTCTAGGATGTAGAGCTATCCGAAAATCAGTATAAGCATTCGTCCATAAAAATGTACATATGTATAAAATTTCGGGGGCCTGACTCATGGCATATCACCAGCCTATTTTCTCGGCGAAGTAACGCGGCCGAGCGAGAGTCGCTTGTGAAAGACTCGGGTGAATCGTTCAGATACTCTATGGATTGCATCAGCGTTATATATATATATATATATATATATATATATATATATATATATATATATATATATATATATATATATATATATATATATATATATATATATATATATATATGCCTAGGGTTGACTATTTAAAAACCGATTTGATGATGT
This sequence comes from Oasisia sp. SBJ-2009, assembly GCA_964017155.1. Taxonomy (NCBI): domain Eukaryota; kingdom Metazoa; phylum Annelida; class Polychaeta; order Sabellida; family Siboglinidae; genus Oasisia; species Oasisia sp. SBJ-2009. Next base: position 15,539,777 of record OZ024862.1, read on the forward strand.
TTAGATGGATTGGGCAGATGTTAGTCATACAATTGCACCCACTGTTCTTTAAATATAAATCATGTGATGTCTGATTGTGTTTCAAGGTTAAACTTAGAACACGAAGGTTCAGGCCAGTGTGCCATGAAACAGTGCGACAATGGTGCCACCTATCGCACAATTTAGAATTACAATTACTTTTGAAGCACTATTTATGAGCTAGAGGCCAACGGTTTATGAGCTAGAGGCCAACGCACATGTATGGACACATGTACGGTTCTGCAGCATTCACTCACATACTGCAGCTCCTTTGCAAGGATAATAATTTGTTCCTACTGATTTGTTCTGAAGATATGAATTTACCATCCATAATTTGTTTGAGTTATTGATCTGCTTGACTGTCTACGCTTATAGGGAAATAATTACAACATTGCACAACTATTGACGTGGGTTGATCGTCCAACTTGGCCGCCAGAAGAAGATGACGAGAACACAAACAAACACCTGTCTACAAACATGCCTTTCTACACTCACTGTCGCGCAATTTATTTTATCGCGTTCACATAGTATAGATTGTCACAATGAAAACAACACAAAACACAAAGCAATGCACTAATTTCGATAATAGTATAGCTGACTGTAGTGATTCCCATAGGTTGTACCATTTTAAATTGGAAATAATATATTGGCCATTGTCACGTGACGAGCGGTGGTCGCGCGATTAGTATTGCATCTTTCGACTATTGAGGTAGCCTTATAACGTGATTCTTGATGACCTATAATTACATAAGTTCAAAATTCCGTTGCCATAAGTGGTCCCAAGATAAGGGTAATGATGTACGTATTGTGTACTTTGTATGAGTAAAAATAACTCTGGCGCAGGGGAATGGAGCATAAAACGCTTCGTGCTGTGTTGAGAATAATGTAAGACATGACCTTTACATTTAGAGCAGTCAAGTTACGGCAGAGGAGACGTCACGGTCTGTTTGCGACAGTGAGATATGTACTTCATTCTGTCACCGCATCTTTGTTGCGAAAACATGGGGGTCATTGAGCAAACATAAACTCGACCTCGCTGCGTGAACGCAGCAGACGAAAATTGGGCCTCGTTGCAGTCGGATTCGGAGTCGCCATAGACCGAGACCACAGTTGTACCATCATGAACAAACGTGCCGTCATCTTTGTCGTTGCGGTGGTTGCAATCGCTATTATAGCGGCACTCGCTGTGGCACTGGTGGTGTGTCTTAGCAAACTCATGTATGGGTGTGACGGAAAAGTTAGTACTGGTGGTGACATATCATCGACAGGTATGTTATACGTTGTTGTTGATGCTGCAAAGATTTGAGGACTTCACCGCTTCCTAACATCGGTAGCTCTATCCACGTGATGTTTCAAGTGCACTGTTAAACGATCAGAATGTAATCAAACGGTGAACCGATTACACAGTTGCCGTCATTAATTCGCAATTACTGTTTTGTATTCATTAAGCCAATGTCAAAGTATGTTTAGTTGTTATGTGTGTATGCACACGGTTACATCATTGTGGTAAAACACCCGAACACAGTAAGCATGTGTAACTTATTTAATGTTATCATACACTCGCATGCAAAGTAAACGTAATCAAGCCATAAAGCACAAAAGCAATAAACAAAGTTCAAAGTCATTTGTTCAAATGCATCTGATATCTTGCAGTGTCCAGTCGTTAACACAGCTCAAAGCTTTTTACTCTTTAATTACACAGCAGACCCAAGTTCAGGTCGAGCACGATAATAGTTTTTATATGCTTTCTTAGAGGCTGCATTTATTGGGGAAAACGATTTGCAACAGATACTATAGCAAAGACTGTTGTAGTTCTAGAGCGGCAACTGTGTGGCAGCTATTTAGTAAAAAGGTATAGTTGACACCTCAGCCAACACATGGTAAAGGTCAAACTGGCAGAGTTCTGATACTGGCTGGTGAAGCCACATGTATATTGAAGACCCTCATTAAAAGACGGTTACACCTTTTTACAGGTGTTGTGCCGTAGAATTGATTTGGTCTCTCGAACTGCTGATAAGCGAAACCACGAGATATTCAAACACAAATATTAACTGTCTATAGTCAACTGTCCAGGCATACAGCTGCGTGAACTGAGGCTATATAGGGTGCCGTAAATTGTAGGAGGTTAAAAAAAGCAGCAAGAGGATGCGACCCTCGATTGCGAGTCCGCTTTACCGTCTACTTGAAGTGATGCATGTGTTCTGGTTATATACTTTTGTGTTTAAAATAAATATCGCAAGTACTGCAATTAAAGCAATGGCGCGTAACAACATTCCTGAATATGCATGTACGTGTCTTGTTTATGCATTTAATTGCCGCGAGAAGTGTTACACACACATCTCATTGTCGTTAAATTTCAGATGGTGAAAATAATGTAAACTAGTAGATTGGTGTAAATAACTTACCACGACATAAGATTGCATTGTTATGAATCAAATCCAGACAGTGAGAATACAGTGCTGTGAAAGGTGAACAGTTTCTGTCATGCTGTAGTCACGTGAAACAGAACTTTGTCCTACTTGTTGCTCCATTCTCGTTAACATTCTTGTCCTCCCATTCATTGCTTTATTCAGTGCAAGGGTCCTCAGTGCAGGTCGTCACGCTTTTATGGCGACGGAGGTGTTCAGTCAAGCATGACGAGACTTTACATAAGGCCGGGTTTCTGGGTAAGAGTTATACTCTGTATTTTATCTTACTTTTGATGGTGGGTGGGTGGGTGGGAGAGTGAGTGAGTGAGTGAGTGAATGAGTGAGTGAGTGAGTGAGTGAGTGAGTGAGTGAGTGAGTGAGTGAGTGAGTGAGTGAGTGAGTGAGTGAGTGAGTGAGTGAGTGAGTGAGTGAGTGAGTGAGTGAGTGAGTGAGTGAGTGAGTGAGCAAGCGAGTGGGGGGGATGAGTACAAATTGTCCTACACTAGGTATTGTTTGTCGGTATTGATCAATAACGAAGCAGAGGTTATTATAACCTCGCCAACCAAGGGTAGTAGTTGACATGGCAACACCACAGGCAGTTATCCTACGCCAGCAGTATTTAACTTCGACGGAAATTCTGGATTTTACTGGTGTTCACAGGCTTTAAACTGATATTTACCTTATTATTGAAGAAAGCCACACTGAAGATAATATAAAGAAGATAATATAAATTCCGTTATAGAACGAGGTAACGTGAATTACCAAGAATTTATTCTGAATAAATATCACTCACACTCATTCACTCACACACACACACACACACACACACACACACACACACACACACACACACACACACACACACACACACACACACACACACACACACACACACACACACACACACACACATACACACACACACACACACACACACACACACACACACACACACACATACACACACACACACACACACACACACACACACATATATGTATCCCTTATAAAAAAAAAGACTTAAAAGAGTCAATGGTATACCACTGATTACCATTGAATACCATTCAGTATCATCCAGTACCATTGGACTATTCAATGATATTTCAGCAGGACTCAGTGGTACTCTCAACGGTAATTTAAAATACCATTCAATACCACTCAACGGCACAAGGAACCCAAAATATCATTTAAACAACCATTCAGATACCATTCAAATACCCTTGGCCGTAATACCCCCAGGACCATTCAAACACCACTCAATGGTATCAATGGTATTTGAACGGTATTTGAAAGCTATTTTTTGTAAGGGTATTTACACACACAAACAAACATACAAAGACACACAGTGTTCGAACAGTCTAGAGCTGACGTGACTGCAAAATGTCACACACAAGTCCAAACTAGTTATACAAGGTCGACGTGTATCAAGAATACAGGATGCCTGTCTGTCTGAACTCTGTCTCACACCTGTGTCCACTCATAGCCTACACGCACGCACGCACGCACGCACGCACGCACGCACGCGCACACGCACACGCACACACACACACACACCCACACACACACACATACACATCTACATCTACATTTACATACCTTACTACAAAGAGTTACTAATACTGATATATGTTTCGGCTACTCTCGAAGTCTTATGTCGTTGTCCAGCAATCATGCACTCAAAGAGTTTTGTTTCGAAATAATACATAATATCTGTAGTAAACATACAGTAATATTTTTCTTCACATCGTGTGACTGCATTGGTTGCCTCGAGAACCAAACTCCAGTAGCCTTTTGTTTCTGAGTACAAAGTCACTCTACTAATCGTGTCCTTGTTGTATATCAATGTTGCTCATTACAGCGACTTAATCGTTATTTACACAGGGCGATGTGAAGCCCGCGACTACCAAGGGTAGACACAAACAGTTGTCTCACGACATATATTTACATTGCTGATACGAATCTAGTAAATATGACCCACCATGAACTTGGGGGCATGAAGTACTGTTGTAGTTTATGTTCTCAACTATGTAAAACATTCAATAACTGGAGGGATTTACCTATCCATCACGTGACCTATTGTGTTGCAAAAATGTCCACAAAGCATCAAAATGTACGCCGAACACGTGGATTATATTCTGTCGAATATATTATGTTGACTTTTTGGCAACAGAAAGACAAGACAACAATTGCTTGTGTGAAAGATTAATTTAACAATATTCTTCAGACTTCGTTTCGCTCATTGGATTGGGCATCAGCGAAACCCTACTAAAGGACCCAAATGTCATCAATATCGTGCAAAGGGTTAGCGTTCTAGGGTCATTCCGGTGGACATACGCTATCGGCGGCCATCTTGGCGGCCATCTTGAATTATGAAAATTGCTCAAGGATAAAAAAATTGTATCAGGCATTTTATGTTTCTAGTGTATCTTGGGCATCAGAATCAGTCGAGAAAAAACTATATCAGCCAAGTCAGGGTTCACCTTGAAAATCATGTTTGACATCCTGATCTGCACGCCAACTCATATCTGGCATCGAGAGCGCGGGTGGTGTAGTGGTTACCACACCCGCCTCTGATGCCGGCGGCACGGGTTCGATCCCCGGTACCGGCAGTTGTGATGTAAAAATCTGGCTCTCAACATTGGGGACTGTGTATCCCTCGTGAATCGGAGAATCACGTTAATGTCGGTCCCGTCTCAATTTGGGACGTAAAAGAACCACTGAGGACGACAAGCACCCTGGCAGTGACCATCCTCAGTGCCAGCATAGAAAGGTCGGCTTGGCGTGATGTTCTGAAAAAGGCTGACTAGTTAAATGAGACCTCATAAGATCATACGTTGTAACCACAATATACAGACTAGTCAGTTAAAAGAACGTTGCCGAGTGCTGGAAACAACTAGAACTAGAACTTGGAGGAAGATGCGTGCGAAACCCACCTGTCAACTGAGCAGCGGGGTTGCTATCGAACATGTCAGCTCGCGCCGACAGTGCTGCCGTCTCCCGGCCTATCAACGTCACTAGTTCCTTCTTAGTTCCATTGCGCCGTCTGACACAAAACGAAATGTCAACGATAAGTTATGTGCTCTAAACAAAATGGTGGCGGCGGTTGTAGCAACAACAGCAACAGCAACAGCAGTAGCTGCAGCAATTTAAGGGATATACACACACAAACAAACATACAAAGGCACACAGTGTTCGAACAGTCTAGAGCTGACGAGACTGCAAAATGTCACACACCAGTCCAAACTAGTTATACAAGGTCGACGTGTATCAAGAATACAGAATGCCTGTCTGTCTGAACTCTGTCTCACCCTTTTGTCCACTCACAGCCTACACGCACGCACGCACGCACGCACGCACGCACGCACGCACGCACGCACGCACGCACGCACACACACACACACACACACACACACACACACACACACACATCTACATCTACATACCTTACTACAAAGAGATACTAATACTGATATATGTTTCGGCTACTCTCGAAGTCTTACGTCATTGTCTAGCAACCAGGCACTCAGAGAGATAACTTTTTCGAAATAAAACATAATTTATGTAGTAAACATTATAGTAACATTTACTTCATACCGTGTGACTGCATTGGTTGCCTCGAGAACCAAACTTCAGTAGCCTTTTATTACTGAGTACAAAGTCACTCTGCTAATCGGATCCTTGTTATATATCAATGTTGCTCATTACAGCGACTTAATCGTTATTTACACAGCGCGATGTGGGCCCCGTGACGACCAAGGGTTGACACTAGACTAGACACAAACAGTTGGCTCACGACATATATTTACATTGCTGCTACGAGTCTAGTAAATAGAACTCACCACCCACCAATCCGGCCATGAACTTGAGGGCATGAAGTACTGTTATGGTTTATGTTCTCAACACTGTATAACTTTCAGTAACTGGAGGAATTTACCTACCCATCACGTGACCTATTGTGTTGCAAAAATGTCCACAAAGCATCAAAATGTACGCCGAACACGTGGATTATATTCTGTCGAATATATTATGTTGACATTTTGGCAACAGAAAGACAAGACAACAATTGCTTGTGTGAAAGATTAATTTAATATTTTTCCAGACTTCGCTTCGCCTTTGAGCATATACACCTTACGTAGCCTAATCGGGTTTGATACGGTGTTAGGCTATACGATTATGATTGCAAACATTCATGTATAGCTCCATTTAGACTGTACACTTATCTTTCTGATGGTTTTCGTTTTCACACGTGCTTAACAGTAAAGGCATACTGAACAAATTAACATATAAAATACAGCGTGTGAACGATACAGAGTATCGGAGTCCTCTGTCCCCTGTTTGGTCGCACTGCTGCGTTGGCAGTGTAAACAATAGGTATCGACGGCTGGACCTAGAGAGAGGGACCGGGGTCACTAGAATAACGTCATGGGCATGGACAGACGCGCCATCGTTGTAGTGGTACTGGCAGTAATCATCACGGCAGCGACTGTGACAGTGACACTGACGTTGTACCTTCGTCAACGTC
>OZ024862.1:15551724-15704224 GCA_964017155.1 Oasisia sp. SBJ-2009
CCGCGTCAGTCTAGGCCCTATGGCCGACCTATTAGGAGGTTACATCCACGTTTCTTGACAGCGGAATTGTAAAGTATATATAACGACCTACGCGCTATCTTGTATCCTCTGATTCTTCCAGGGCCGCTGTCGATCTCAGTGCCGGGTGAGATCAACGGTTATTACGCGGCGTGGGAAGAATTTGGCCGCCTTCCGTGGGCCACACTGTTCGAACCCGTCATTAAGATGTGCGAGGAAGGCTGGACGGTTACCTCCTCCATGGAGATATCGATCAAGAAGGCCGAGAAGATCATACGAAATGACACGTACCTCAGGTGACGTAATCGTCGACATCCGGTTGGTCACACGTCCATGCCGCCGATTCTTCATAACTATAACGATCTTTAGCAATTTTATCTGACACTCCCGTCTAGGTATATATTAACACGGTCTCACCAAAATCATTCGGTTTTCCGTTGATATGGACAGGCACTAGCTACAGCTAGTGGCTGTCCATCTCTATAATTAAAGTTCAAGAGTTTATGCTTTTCCATTTCTTATCTCAATTCACCCCTGACGCGATTGACTTAGCAGTTAAAAACATTCATGATTGTACTTCTAATGTGAATACTCATGATGACAATATATTGTTGTGATTTATTCTGCCCTTTCTATTCTTCAACTGCCTAATTTTATTTAAAATTTCCGGTAGAATATGGATTGAGAGGCAAAAATGCATTTCAATTTTGTTCTGATTTTAAACAGTGCTTTTAAACAGACCTTTGATGTCCAGCTTAGTTCGCCGCGTTTTCGCATTCAATTTGCGGCGGCCATTTTGATAAGTCTAAGTTCCATCAGTTCGAATGAAGCTAATAAAAATACGACGTGTGTCCCTCACAGGGAGGCGTATGTGAAGGATGATGACACGCTCTACAAGGCGGGGGACACAATGACCAATCTGAAGATGGCCCGTACATTCAAGGCCATTGCTGAAGGAGGTCGAACGGCGTTCTACTTCGGCGACTTGGCCAGGGACATCGTCGCTGATATCCAAGAAGCCGGTGAGCGGGGATAATAATTTTTAGTTCGTAAGGAAAATCCATCTCCTTCTACTTCCCATTTGTTCCGGGCGGAGTGGGGCCATGTTATTTCATTGCCTCTTGTGATTCCCTTGTACGTTGTTCTCCATTATCCCTTCTGTTCTGCAAAGTGCAGTCATTCGTGGTGTTCGTGCTAACCATACTCAGGTCTCGCTTATTAATTTAAATACTTCCCACATTAGCATATCTAATTCTACATACTTCTGTAAACAACAATTTCAAAATGCTCTAATACGTATAAGTAATCACAGCACAATTAACAATGAAGGAAGGCAACGAAGGAAGGCAAGAAAACGACACTATCAACTCATATACACATGCTGGCGATTGAAATATAATATTATTGAGAAATGATTGAATTTATACTTGATCCGAGATTAAACAATCTGTTTTAATTTGTCTCGTCATTTTACATTTACAAAAACTGCGTAGGCCTAAACAGTTTGTGAAACTAAGTAGCATACTGTAGTTTAAATTGTATGTTTGCTTTTTCGCAAAATGAAATTGACTTAAGACGAACAGAAGAACTTGAAATGGGCAGTACCTCTAGCCTTTTATATCGGCATACAGGTTATGTCTAGCTGGGTTTTTTCAAAATGAATTTGAAATGATAAGGGCAATACAACGGCTTAGAGGAGGCATCTTTAATCTTCGATGACGTTGAATTGTCAACACATTGCATGTCGAGAACCTTCCTTTTGATCCAGGTGGCAATTTGACAATGGCGGACTTCGCCGCCAACAAAGCCGTCTGGGAAGAAGCTCTTACGGTCGTCCTCAACAATGGCAACTACAGCGTCCACGCAGCACCACCGCCATCTAGCGGCGTCGTCGTGCAGTTCATACTCAAAGTCATGGACGGTAAAACATGGCGCTTCGTCTGTCAGATAAACCCTGCCTATTAAATCTGCTTGCGAAGCCACATTCTATTAAAGACGATAGTCAACATAACTACCGTTAATTACCATTATGCGTGAACAGAACAATCGTGCAATATATGCTTAGGTCACTGAGAATATTCATGGTAAATAGTTATTTACATTATAGAAGTATGTGGCGTAAAATGTGTGGATATGTAATCTTAATCACTTGTGTTATATTTATTTTGAGATCAGCTTCAACGCATCTGACAGTATTACACAAATAACACGGGGACTGTTTCAAACAAGATGAAAGGCTTAAGATATGAGGAGTTGTTGAGTCCAGTGACATTTACCCACGCACGCGCACACACACATACTCCCACTAACTCACATACGCACGCAACATACATACACCGTCTCTCTCTCTCTCTCTCTCTCTCTCTCTCTCTCTCTCTCTCTCTCTCTTGCTCCTCTCTAACTCTCTCTCTCTCTCTCTCTCTGTCTGTCTCTCTCTCTATATATATCTCTCTCTCTCTGTCTGTCTGTTTCTCTCTTTTTCTCATCGCTCTTTCTTTTTTCTTACTTCGCGCTCTCCTCTCTCTTAAACACACGCGCGCACAAGCGCACACACGTGCGCACTCTCAAATTGGGGTAAATAATTGATATATCCCAAAACATATGTATTAACTAAGATTTTGCCCGTCTCTCTCCAGGATACAACTTCCAAGCCGGCAGCTTCAACACGACTGAACAAAAGACGCTGTTGCTTCACCGCCTCATTGAGACGTGGAAGTTCGCCTTCGCTCGTCGGCCGCAGCTCAGCGACGTCCAGTTCAACACCACGGAGGTACATTTTAATGTAGCAGAAGAGCAGAAGAGCATCAAATATTCGAGTTTTCATATGTCAACGTTTTAGCGTAGTTAGCAAAATAAAATAAAATGGAATATTGCAACATAAAATCAACTCGTGAACCCAAAAAATGTATCACATTTAAGAGCCATCCGGTTACAAAATAGTAATGATTGCACTCGCAGTGACACTGGAATAGTCACAAGACAATCGTTAGAAAAGCACCTACATGGCAATCGAAAAACAAGAACACAGAAAAAGCTGGATGAAATCCACAGCTATGTGACTCATTACAGGAAACCATCTGGAATTAAATCAAGAAGACAACAAACAACAATGTGCATTGGACAAGTATCGTTTCGGTCCTGAGCTCTGCTTAAAGCGAAGTGGATTAACTAAGTAAATAAGCAAAATACCGATCCAGATTTTATCACTATGAAAAACCTTTTTCTTTGTTGTATTACTGCTCTTTTGTTTCAGGAATATAAACTTTGAAGTTGCACCATGTCAAGAACTATTGTCCACAATAAACTCCACATATACAGGGGTCCGCGCGTAAACGACATATCAACGACGTGTCTTGCCAACATATCATTTATGACCAGCACATCCGATGTACTTTTTGAACATACCCATGACCCTTTCTACAACGCTGTTCATAGTATGAAAGAAAAATGCTCTCTAAGTACCATCTTAGTACGACAATGAACTGTTTTCGGATATAGTTACTTTATCGTACGATACTATATGTCGCGATACAATATCGCAGCAACTCTTTGTGACACTAGTCCAACAATACTATTGAAATAGTATCAGAATAGCAAAGCAACAGCACGCCTACCAACATCGCAGCAGTAACATTTATATAGTAGCCTAACACACAATGCGTTTTCATCCAGTGGCTTACTAAGCTGCAAAACACGACATACGCCGAGTACATCCGACGCAAGGTGAAAGACGACGGCGTCTCTCCTCTGTGGTACTACCTCCCTGACCAGGATGAGAACTCAACCCGCCAGGACACCGGTGGAACGTCGCACCTGTCTGTGTTGGCGCTAGATGGCGCTGCGGTGTCAGTCACGAGCACCGTGGGTTCGTTGTACGTGTTCATTGTTTGGGCAACCCGCCATATTGTTTTAATTTAAAATCACGGTTCGCAAAAAATATCCGTAATATACGCAATATCAAGTATTAGGCCTAGTCCGATCAAGTTCATTTTATGTTACACTTATAGGGGATGAATTGTCTATCATGTCGATCGATCGTTTTAAACATCCGGCCGTAGGCCTATGCGAAAACAAAAAGACCGGGAACTGCTGCTATAATGTTTGGTATTCATCGTCGATTCATCACAGTTATTCACCATGAAGGTCGATACTAACCTCTTATCGCCGCCAGTACTCTTGGAATTGATGTTTGCCATACTTCATTGACTTAAACCTGCCTTACTTACTTGCTTGATATGTTGTATTCATCGTCGATTCATCACAGTTATTCACCACAAAGGTCGACTCTAACCTCTTATCGCCGCCAGTACTCTTGAACTTGATATTTGTCATACTTCATTGACTTAACTCTGCCTTACTTGCCTTATTTCTCAATTTCAGATTTGGCTGCAAAATCATTGGTAATCGAACTGGCATCGTATTCAACAATATGATGGACTTGTTCACACTTCTTGGGAATGGAAATATTTCAGCCAATCATATAGCTCCAGGGAAACGAGGCCGTTCGTCGGTCTCGCCAATCATGGTCCGTGACAGAGAAGGACAGGTGGCGCTGTTGGCGGGCGGTGCCGGCAGCAGACGAATCATCACAGCTACTAGTTTTGTGAGTACCTGGTTATATCTTAACGAAACAAACGAATTTGATTCGCTCTACATTGAAACACAACACACGCGTGGGTCACTCCACTCAGGGTGTGGCAACAACGTATTTGTAAATCAGCATAACACCCTGGCTTAAACTAATTAAAGGGATACCCCAGTCAGTGAGAGATTCACCGTAGTAACTTACATATGTATACCATATTTTCCTAAAGATCGTTAATAAACAATTAATTATAGCATAATTGTTACCAAAAACATGCGACGTTGGATCCAGGGCGCTGGCATCTTGAGGCACAGAATCAGTGACGTAAGTCTAACCGTTTACGTCACAGGTGATTGTTGGAAAAGGCAAAGCTTGGCGCAGGCCTCTCGTAAAATTGTGATTTGACGTAAGCAAACCGCGACGTACTTGATACTATACGTCAAATAAATGTTAGGACAGATGCAGCATGTTGGAAAGTGCATGCGCAAGTGACGTAAGCGGTTGACGTCACTGGTTCTGTGCCTCAAAGTGGCAGAACTTCTCCAAAGTAGAATGTGTTTTTTTGGTACAATTATACTATAATTAATTGGTTGTCAACAATCTTTGTGCACAATTACTATGCACAACCAATATATTATACATATGTAAATAAATGTTGTGAACCTCTCACTGACTGGAGTGTCCCTTTAAGGCGTCTTTTATTCGCTCTGTCTGACACGCTCTCCAACTCTCCATTACCGCCTTTTAACGCCGAGCTCAAACATGTCACTGCCATTGACGAGACAACTCATGGCAACGACCAGTCTCTTCTTAGACGTAGCCGTCTGACCTGGTTTATTTTATAAGAGCGCATTACGTAAGACATGCCAGACTTACCTTTCTACGCCAGCCGTGTGGTCGGCTTCTTCGTTTTTTATTAAAACTGAACTCTTTTTTTCCTTGTACGAAATACTTTCAAAAAAGGGAACATTTAATAGAATGGAACGTCTAAGAAATGCCTGTTCGCGTCCGTGTTGGATGCCAAAGCACACCAATATAACTGAGGAGAGAACAGCCTTCTAGGCGGGTTTGACGGAGAAGGGTTTGAACGCAGTTGCAAGCGACCCAAGCTTGCATGCGTGCCTGGAAGAGGGCACCTATATGTTGTGTGATCAACGTCTGTTGTTAATATTTCTTCTTTCCATGTGTTGCATTAAAGGTGGCAGTGCAGAACCTATGGATGGGAGTCGACATTGCGGATGCCGTGAACCACGCCAGAGTCCATTATCAGCTGAAGCCGGATATCGTGTATTATGACAAGCAGATGCCCAAGGTAGTAGCGCTGATAAACCTCTATCTGTTACTATACTGCTCCAAGTTACATATGCATGAACAGAGGGAGTAAATAAATGTGTGCGTGCGTGCGTGCGTGCGTGCGTGCGTGCGTGCGTGCGTGCGTGCGCGCATGTATGTAAGAGAGAAAGAGAGAGAGAGAGAGAGAGAGAGAGAGAGAGAGAGAGAGGTGGATGGACGGAGAGTCAAATATAAATGGGAGATGAAGTACGAATGGGTGAAAATAGAAAGGAGACAAATAAGAAACTATGTACACACATTATGCATTCAAGCTGCCAAAGGTAATACATAAATAAATATGCATCGATATGTTAATTCATATTATAACCTCGATTTAATTATTTCTTAATACACATTTACATCTTAGGACATACTGGATGGACTGAAACGAAAAGGGCACACAAACTTCACCTTGACGCACACCAAATACCCCTACTTGGCCGTGGTGCAGGCCATTGATGCGAAGACCTGCCTAAAGTGTAGACCGACCGACCCCTTCACAAGCTGCATACACGCGGCGTCAGACTACAGGAAGAGCGGGGCACCAGACGGATTCTAGGATGCCTGAGATGAAAACGAGGCTGACTCGTCGCCATTTTAGAATTCAGGTCTCTAAGCCAGATTATATTATGTTGAAGATATACTCTCCACTAAGTTTCTTTAAATAGGACTGTAGCAGTGTTTCAGCAGTAAACCATAATATCCATTTAATATATCGCACATAATATATTCTACATCGGATTTCTGCGGAAGATTTTCTAAAGAATATTAATTATGCTATTATATAATTCCATAGAACGGCTGTAGAATTGTGAAATATATTATATAAAATTATATATAATATCTTATACAGGATTTATTTAAATTGATGTGTCAATTGACATTCTTTAGCATTGTGCAACATATTCTCTAGCATTCTACATAGTCTGCACTGATTCGATTTTTTTTTGTCGACGACGACCGCAAAACAGAGCTGGATATTATCGGTATTTCTCCTTCACTTGCTTTATGTTGTATGTCGTCGTGTAATAAATGTGTCGCTTCCTAATCCAGCTTGCTACTGCGGTTGATTAGAAACTCAGCGGCCCGTAGTTCTTGATCTTCTTCCCTTTCCTTCGTCCCTTGCGGGTGGGGTCCATGTCGCTTGGTTGTTTCTTCTGCTGTTCTTTGCAGATCTTTCCAACTCTCTCTTCTGCAATTGCTACCGATATAAGGCTGCTTACGCCATCGCTCCCCAGATATCGTTTCAAACTATCTTACCATCTCAGCCTCGGTCCTCCATTCTTCGCGTGTTTACCTTTTCTGTTTGCCACGCTCTTTTTAGCAGTCTGTCATCGCCCATTCTTTGCATACGCTTTGCCCACCTCGTTCTGTTTCCAAATCCTCTCCTTTTTAGGTGTCCTCGATTCCTTCATTCCTTCTATTTACGTTGCTCTATATTTTCATCTAGACCAGTTGTTTTATGTTACCTGTAACTCCGTTTTTCGCCTCTCTATCAGTGGTGCCATTGTTCCTAATCCATACATACAGACTGGTACAGTGCAGGCTTCGAACACTTCATTTCAGGTTGTTACTTCAGTTTTATGTCCCACATGATACCGCGTCTACATTCTTCCGCGCAGATCCAGCTAGCATCATCCTAGAGCTGTACATCTTTACTAGTCCCTCCGTCCTCAAGCACTCTACCGATCAAGTGTACAAAGCTCTTCACTTTCTATACTGGTCTTTGTGTCAACGACTTCAACATCCTGCTCACCTATCCACGTCACATCAGCCTTCTCCAGATTTATTCCCAAGCCATGTTTGGCTCAGGTGTTGTTCCGTTCTCCTGGTGCTTTCTGCGATTCCTCTTTGTCATCAACAACCATTGCTAGGTTAATTTGCCATCATGTTGATAACGGTTAAATATAATGAACTACGTACGTTACTATTAGATTGCGACATGTCATTTCCTAGAGCAAACATTGCTGCATATATTTGACACTTTAATAACTTTTCTTAATGTTTTTGTCCATAAAAATTATATTCTAAAAACATAATTTCAACAAAATATAAGGCGATAAGCAGAATTTAATGTTCATGGAGCCATTTTGTTGATCGTTTGACGGAATTTGTTAAGCAACTCGATACAGCATCTATGTGAATTATTTTAGTTCAATCCTGCGGGGAAATTTTAGCAGTTGCGGACTGTGTTGTTAGACATATGCCACTACTTTTGTTTTCTCAAAAGTGGAGGATTTTCATACTGCATTAAGGCCCGCCATATTCGACGTCTCGCAATAAATGCTGTGAGCTGCCAGGCATCCTAATGCTGGTGTATACAGACACACACATTGCCCGCTGCAGCCAGGGTCAGCCAGCTGTCCACAGATAGGGTATACGTAACATTCAACTGGGACATTAAAACCAAATATGATGCTCAAAAGTCAAGTCGATTTCATTTCCAGATCAGAATGCTTCCCATAATAATTGAGTATGTAGTGGTTGGATAATCGAGCCTACCCCATAAATTAACCATCACTCACCTTATGTTATGATTCATGGAAGCTGGGTGACAGTTAAATGGGCAAATCAAAATATGTTTGTGCGATACATTTATTACATGTTAAACATTTTGTCAGATGATGTGTGGCTCATGTTTTGCAGGGGATGCAACTGTTGATGTGCATATAATAATGTGCGTGTGTGACTGCATGCCGTTAGCATAACGTCATATTTAGGTTACATCATTTAGGTTTCCAAATATAACTTTCCTCTGTGGCTGAAAACATTGTGCTAATTAACATGTAAACTTCGAAATGGGAAATGGGTATATTTTGAGAACAAATCTGCATCTAGATTGAATGCTTCCAAAAATCGTCCCGCTAACGTTGTGCAGTAACGTTACCTGTAACTTTCTGGGAACGTTTAGACAAATTTCCAAAACCAGTTATGAGAACGTTATAATGCTAACGCTATAATAAAATAGCTATACATTCCGGTAACGTGTTTTGTTAGCGATGTGTATATCTGTCGAGGGCCATTTGTATGACGCTATGGTATGCAATGTATATACACCGTAATTGTTATAAACAAGCAAATAAGCATATACTTTACCGTAGCACAGTAGATGGCGTTCAGCTGGAAGAAATCATCCACTAACCATTAACTACACATTTTGTGCGTGACATACTTGAAACAATTTCCCTGTTTAGTGGTATAATTATATATTGGTGTTTTATTGGCATGTTGAAATGTATCATTTTGTTGTTATTTAAGGTAATATTTGTGATATTATTTTGAGCTTGTTTTCGACAGCCATTTGGGCTTGAAAAAATGGCTGACCTGGCAAAGCTGGTCAGGCCGAATTCTTAGCGGCTGCTTCTTGGCTACATCGTCATCGTCATGCAGGCATATAGGCAGAGAAATGCCCAAAATGTCAAAACTCAGGCAGGCTCAATAAATTTGCCTAAACAACGCTTATGTGACATAAAAATATTACTTAATAAATTCAGATATGATAGAGTAGATGGTTTGGGGGATTTATATGTTGAGTTGCTATAATAATTATAGTTAAATGTGATTCCTATATAATGTGAACGACCATGTAATCACCAGGGAGCGGTGCTCTTCCTATAGACATACCATATGTTAGACGTTGCCACGATTCCCTGCGTTCAAATTGAAGTGTACAAACATCACGCTGGAGTTGTTCTGGGAAATCACCGCAACACCATGGGTAAGTTAATATATATTAGTGTTAGCCTTAGCCGTTCTGCCACGTCGCTTGCCTTAGCCAGAACTAGACTTGCGCTAATTTAGGCTGGGCCTAGATTTAGCCATCCTGCCCTACCATGCAACATGCCGCATTAACGGGAGGCAACAGTATGTACCGGTACCCACCGTACAGGCGCTGCAGATAATCACAGATACCAGTCAACTTCAGATATATATTTGAACTTTATTACATCAGTAAGACATGGAGCAATACAGCACAGCTGTGGCGCCCTCTTGTGGGATCCTGACGTACCACCCAGGGGACACAGAGGATTGAGGGTGACTCGGTGAAAGCTGCCCGGAAGAATGTGCTGCTATTCCTTCCAGCCATCCTTAGCCCAGTCCGGCAGAGGGGTGGTATATTCCCAACCCGGTCCCTGGGGAAGACAAATCCACATTAACAGCCACTTCTTACTGCATTCATTGCAGCAAATATTAATATATAAATAAAAACATAAATTAATTAAACACTTTCCTGTTTTGGTCAAAATGTCCAGAACATTGCCATAATCGCAGCCACCATATTGGCTATCAAAATGTTGAAGTCAAAATATTAAACCATGCAACTTTCCAATACACTGTAATGTGATTCCTTTACACATGTTCAATTTCAGTATACACTTTGTACTGGCAAATGAAATCTAAGAAAACTAAACTTTATTAGTATAAACCTTTAAAAATTATGCTGCCCAGGCAAATGTTGTTAATTTATGAAAAGCCCATAATTACAATACCATTACAACAATTGGAAATGTGGCCATAACAAAATTGCTGAAAGAAAGCTTTTGGCAAAGATGATAACAAATTAAATTATTCCAACTTACCATATAACATAATATTTTAGTCTACATATAAAAATTTGTTTGACATAATCCGACAGATGCAACATACCTTATAATGTAGCGCATGCAAATACATGGTCAATTCCTCAATGGTCGGGTCCCTATACTGGTCTTGGCATTCCAGGCATTTGGGGTCAAAGGTCATTTTAGCGGGATCGTATCTCTGTTTTGTTTGAGTGCACGTATTTTCCTCGGCAACATGACCTGCTGTTTCGCAACGAATGCACTCTTTGGGGTCACAGTCGATACAGTTAATTGAATCTACCAGTGAATTTTTTGATTGACCGTCAGACAAAGACAGCACATCTGCAGCCAGGTCTGTTGTGTCATCTGCAGCCAGGTCTGTCGTGTCATGTAACTTTAGTTTCTTGCACGGATGCAGGACGTCTGGTGAGTTCAACAAATGGTCTGGTGCCTCTTTCGGTGAATCTTCGCTTGACTGATTTTTCTTGACATATTTCACAGGAACGTGGAACTCCAGCAGTTCTTTGACAAGCTGAAGGGAAAGATGGGTTATATTAATTTAATAAAACAAAAACTAATACAATTTGTTATTTTCTATAATGGTTGCCATCGTTGATACATTCTTAAGCAACCATTTATCAGCCTGTTATAATTATTCAAAATTAAGTAAGACAATGTATTACAAGTTTACATAATGTAAAATTATAGATATGTGTAATTATTTTCATAAAAACTCAACCTGTCCATCCTGTGTTACGTAAACACAACTGTAAATACCTGCTCCTCTGATTTTCCAAACTGTCCATCTTTGCCTCTTTCAGGGCCCCAGATATCACTGTTGTACAGGGGGTCATTGATAATTGGATATCCTACAGAACAGAAACGCCACAGATATCACAGTTGTACAGGGGGTCATTGATAATTGGATATCCTACAGAACAGAAACGCCACAGATATCACAGTTGTACAGGGGGTCATTGATAATTGGATATCCTACAGAACAGAAACGCCACAGATATCACTGTTGTACAGGGGGGTCATTGATAATTGGATATCCTACAGAACAGAAACACCACAGATATCACTGTTGTACAGGGGGTCATTGATAATTGGATATCCTACAGAACAGAAACGCCACAGATATCACTGTTGTACAGGGGGTCATTGATAATTGGATATCCTACAGAACAGAAACGCCACAGATATCACAGTTGTACAGGGGGTCATTGATAATTGGATATCCTACAGAACAGAAACGCCACAGATATCACAGTTGTACAGGGGGTCATTGATAATTGGATATCCTACAGAACAGAAACGCCACAGATATCACAGTTGTACAGGGGGTCATTGATAATTGGATATCCTACAGAACAGAAACGCCACAGATATCACAGTTGTACAGGGGGTCATTGATAATTGGATATCCTACAGAACAGAAACGCCACAGATATCACAGTTGTACAGGGGGTCATTGATAATTGGATATCCTACAGAACAGAAACGCCACAGATATCACAGTTGTACAGGGGGTCATTGATAATTGGATATCCTACAGAACAGAAACGCCACAGATATCACTGTTGTACAGGGGGTCATTGATAATTGGATATCCTACAGAACAGAAACGCCACAGATATCACAGTTGTACAGGGGGTCATTGATAATTGGATATCCTACAGAACAGAAACGCCACAGATATCACAGTTGTACAGGGGGTCATTGATAATTGGATATCCTACAGAACAGAAACGCCACAGATATCACAGTTGTACAGGGGGTCATTGATAATTGGATATCCTACAGAACAGAAACGCCACAGATATCACTGTTGTACAGGGGGTCATTGATAATTGGATATCCTACAGAACAGAAACGCCACAGATATCACTGTTGTACAGGGGGTCATTGATAATTGGATATCCTACAGAACAGAAACGCCACAGATATCACTGTTGTACAGGGGGTCATTGATAATTGGTTATCCTACAGAACAGAAACGCTACAGATATCACTGTTGTACAGGGGGTCATTGATAATTGGATATCCTACAGAACAGAAACGCCACAGATATCACTGTTGTACAGGGGGTCATTGATAATTGGATATCCTACAGAACAGAAACGCCACAGATATCACTGTTGTACAGGGGGTCATTGATAATTGGATATCCTACAGAACAGAAACGCCACAGATATCACTGTTGTACAGGGGGTCATTGATAATTGGATATCCTACAGAACAGAAACGCCTCAGATATCACTGTTGTACAGGGGGTCATTGATAATTGGATATCCTACAGAACAGAAACGCTACAGATATCACTGTTGTACAGGGGGTCATTGATAATTGGATATCCTACAGAACAGAAACGCCACAGATATCACTGTTGTACAGGGGGTCATTGATAATTGGATATCCTACAGAACAGAAACGCCACAGATATCACTGTTGTACAGGGGGTCATTGATAATTGGATATCCTACAGAACAGAAACGCCACAGATATCACTGTTGTACAGGGGGTCATTGATAATTGGATATCCTACAGAACAGAAACACTACAGATACCACAGTTGTACAGGGGGTCATTGATAATTGGATATCCTACAGAACAGAAACACTACAGATACCACAGTTGTACAGGGGGTCATTGATAATTGGATATCCTACAGAACAGAAACGCCACAGATATCACAGTTGTACAGGGGGTCATTGATAATTGGATATCCTACAGAACAGAAACGCCACAGATATCACTGTTGTACAGGGGGTCATTGATAATTGGATATCCTACAGAACAGAAACGCCACAGATATCACTGTTGTACAGGGGGTCATTGATAATTGGATATCCTACAGAACAGAAACACTACAGATACCACAGTTGTACAGGGGGTCATTGATAATTGGATATCCTACAGAACAGAAACACTACAGATACCACAGTTGTACAGGGGGTCATTGATAATTGGATATCCTACAGAACAGAAACGCCACAGATATCACAGTTGTACAGGGGGTCATTGATAATTGGATATCCTACAGAACAGAAACGCCACAGATATCAGTTGTACAGGGGGTCATTGATAATTGGATATCCTACAGAACAGAAACGCCACAGATATCACTGTTGTACACGGGGTCATTGATAATTGGATATCCTACAGAACAGAAACGCCACAGATATCAGTTGTACAGGGGGTCATTGATAATTGGATATCCTACAGAACAGAAACGCCACAGATATCACTGTTGTACAGGGGGTCATTGATAATTGGATATCCTACAGAACAGAAACGCCACAGATATCACTGTTGTACAGGGGGTCATTGATAATTGGATATCCTACAGAACAGAAACGCCACAGATATCACTGTTGTACAGGGGGTCATTGATAATTGGATATCCTACAGAACAGATACGCCACAGATATCAAAGTTGTACAGGGGGTCATTGATAATTGGATATCCTACAGAACAGAAACGCCACAGATATCACTGTTGTACAGGGGGTCATTGATAATTGGATATCCTACAGAACAGAAACGCCACAGATATCAGTTGTACAGGGGGTCATTGATAATTGGATATCCTACAGAACAGAAACGCCACAGATATCAGTTGTACAGGGGGTCATTGATAATTGGATATCCTACAGAACAGAAACGCCACAGATATCACTGTTGTACAGGGGGTCATTGATAATTGGATATCCTACAGAACAGAAACGCCACAGATATCAGTTGTACAGGGGGTCATTGATAATTGGATATCCTACAGAACAGAAACGCCACAGATATCACTGTTGTACAGGGGGTCATTGATAATTGGATATCCTACAGAACAGAAACGCCACAGATATCACTGTTGTACAGGGGGTCATTGATAATTGGATATCCTACAGAACAGAAACGCCACAGATATCACTGTTGTACAGGGGGTCATTGATAATTGGATATCCTACAGAACAGATACGCCACAGATATCAAAGTTGTACAGGGGGTCATTGATAATTGGATATCCTACAGAACAGAAACGCCACAGATATCACTGTTGTACAGGGGGTCATTGATAATTGGATATCCTACAGAACAGATACGCCACAGATATCAAAGTTGTACAGGGGGTCATTGATAATTGGATATCCTACAGAACAGATACACCACAGATACCAGTTGTACAGAGGGTCATTGATAATTAGATATGCTACAGAACAGAAACGCCACAGATACCACAGTTGTACAGGGGGTCATTGATAATTGGATATGCTACAGAACAGATATGCCACAGATATCACAGTTGTGCAAAGGGTCATTGATAATTGGATATCCTACAGAACAGAAACGCCACAGATATCACTGTTGTACAGGGGGTCATTGATAATTGGATATCCTACAGAACAGATACACCACAATAATGATATTCATGTTCTTATCAAAACTTGTGCATATGACACTGAACATTTATTTTAGGTAAAATACCAACACACACATACAAATATACATTACAATGAAACATATTTTCTAAAAATGTAAAAATAAACAATAAAAATGTAAAATATAAATGTTATGATTTAATCAATAACTGTTTTTATAACATAATAATAAGAAATATATATATTTGAAAAAGTAATAAAAAGTTAAGATATCAAGTTAGAAAAAAGCAGCACCGAAGCAGAAAGTACTTTGCATTTGAAGCAGTCACAAATAAATGTAACATATCGTGAGATTAGCATACATTGTAGTGTACCTTGTTTGAAATAATACTACTTATTAATGAGCACTTTGTTACCTAGATACTGCAAGTGGACTCGTATCTGGTGTGTTCTCCCGGTATGCAGCTTGCCTGAAATATAAAATTCACATTAGAGTAGAGTAAATAAATGACTGAATATTCTGGCACGAAACAGAATTGTTCTTAACACTCAAACAGATGACATTTTCCAGCAAGTCTTTTTTAAATGCTACATGCAATGTACAATTGGTAACTTGCATTTCGAATGATGGTAACAAATTGTGGCATATATTAAAACATAACATTATTATTGTCCACCAGACATGGTACTTTTAATAATGGCAAGTTTTGATGACTCTGTCGAAATAAAAAGGTAAAAAGCAAAAATGTAATTTCTTATATACTGAAATGTCCAAGATGCCTCAAATTTCTTAATATTTTATTCCTTTGAATAACTTTTTGTTTATTTCCCTGGGAAATTTTCAGCAACAATGCAATAACTACAGACTTATAAAGCTCAACTGCCAGTCAGTCTATTGCCAGGTACTGCTTTGTATAGCTGAATGAACTGGAGCCATAAGGTGACAACGAACGTAACGTAACGCAACGCAACGCAACGCAACGCAACGCAACGCAACGCAACGCAACGCAACGCAACGCAACGCAACGCAACGCAACGCAACGCAACGCAACGCAACGCAACGTAATATAATAACATAATGCAACACATACAGCGTATCACACTTGACGTTCCATTGTAGCTGAGTCGCTCAAATGTTGTGTGACTGTGTTTGCCATTCGGGCCAACTTTCCACAGGCCCAGTTTCGGTGTTAGAACATCCAGGGGCTCGTGACACTCAATGATCTCCCTACAACACAGAGGACGATGATCTCCCTATAACAAACAGGACAATGATCTCCCTATAACACACACGACAATGATCTCCCTACAACACACATAACAATGATCTCCCTACAACACACAGGACAATGATCTCCCTGCGACACACACGACAATGATCTTCATACAACACACAGGACAATGATCTCCCTGCAACACACAGGACAATGATATCCCTGCGACACACAGGACAATGATCTCCCTACAACACACACGACAATGATCTCCCTAGAATACATGGGACAATGATCTCCCTATCACACACAGGACAATGATCTCCCTGCAACACACAGGACAATGATCTCCCTACAACACACAGGACAATGATCTCCCTGCAACATACAGGACAATGATCTCCCTACAACACACGGGACAATGATCTCCCTTCAACACATGGGACAATGATCTCCCTGCAATACACAGGACAATGATCTCCCTATAACACACATGACAATGATCTCCCTACAACATACAGGACAATGATCTCCCTTCAACACATGGGACAATGATCTCCCTTCAACACATGGGACAATGATCTCCCTATAACACATGGGATAATGATCTCCCTATAACACACAGGACAGTGAACTGCCTTCAAAACATGGTACAATGATCTCTTTGCAACACAGGATAATGATCTCATTGCATCATGCAGGACAATGATCTCCTTCAACACACAGTACAACGATCTCCATGCATCACACATCGTATAAGACATAACTTTGTCCCTACCACTTACTCAGGGAACTGTCCATCCACTCGACAGACGTAATCCTTTGACATTTCTCGGTTGCGTATGTTGTCCATAAGAACCTTTGTCTTTGCCTCGGTCTTGGCAAAGAACAGAAGACCTGAGGTGAGTCGGTCGAGTCTGTAGATGGCTGCGTAAAGACAGATGGACATCGATGCAAATTATGGTTTTTGTGAAAGATTAGTGCACTTCATAAGCAGTTGAAGTATTAATGAATATGCACAGATGTTTGGGAAGTATCCATGTCATAAGAAAGATAGATAAGTTGCTGCTAGAATATATACTGAAGCACTCACAACTGAATATACTACAAAACTATAAGACGTTGGTTGTAAAACTGTCTAAAAGAATACGGTTTAATAACAAGATTCAGGGGAGATCAGTATATTGATTGCAATGAACGGGTGTGAAAATATTAATGAAAGTATTTTTCTCATAGATTGGATATCAGAACGTATTCACAAGTTTTTTCATTGCACAAAAAGTTAGCTAGTACCACAGAAACATTACACATTCGGAGCGACCTTGTGTGCAATGAATAAACGATTTTACAATACAAATGTTTCTTGTGAAAAGTTACAGAAAATATGGGAAACAAAACAATAAAATAAAAAACACAATAACAAAATTATATCATGTGCTGACAGCTGTAACATTGACACATGAGCTTCACTGATGTCTTACTTCTTAAGTTGTGCATTCCGTTCTCCTTGGCGAGTATGAAGGTGACAGAGTTGTGCCGGTAGCGGCCACAAGGATGTACCGGGATGGAGCAGGGTTTGTTGATGACCACCATGTCTTCTGTGTCTTCCAAAATCTCCAGCGGAGCATCAATCACCGGCACCTCGTGTCTGCAACATGGAGGCAGGGCACTGATGGTTGGTGTGTGTGGTACAAACTAGAGCGTTGGTTTGTGTGTGTAATGATAATTTAAATGAGAGCATTTATAAAGTGACACCAGGGTCAAAGGTGCTGCTATTTCTGCTGTAACAAT
This sequence comes from Oasisia sp. SBJ-2009, assembly GCA_964017155.1. Taxonomy (NCBI): domain Eukaryota; kingdom Metazoa; phylum Annelida; class Polychaeta; order Sabellida; family Siboglinidae; genus Oasisia; species Oasisia sp. SBJ-2009. The sequence goes on from OZ024862.1 coordinate 15,569,602, forward strand.
CTATAGAACAAGCAGTAAGATATTCCAAGATCATAAAATGTGACACCAAATTTATGATCAAGTTATCATTAAGAAATCCACTTTCAAAAAATTAAAAGCACTATGAATGTAAGCTAATAAAACTTATCATAGAAAAAATATAATAATACGATCATAAAAAATTTCAGCTGAGTGAAAACATTACGACAGTCAAAATTCAGAAGTAAAAGGCTCGTTTGAATATGTGAATATTTAAGAATCTTTTGATGTGTGTGTATGTGAGTGACTGTGTGAGTGAGTGAGTGGGTGAGTGGGTGAGTGAGTGAGTGGGTGAGTGAGTGTGCGAGAGTGTGAGTGAGTGGGCGAGTGAGTGACTGTGTGTGCGAGAGTGTGAGTGAGTGGGCGAGTGAGTGACTGTGTGTGCGAGAGTGTGAGTGAGTGGGCGAGTGAGTGACTGTGTGTGCGAGAGTGTGAGTGAGTGAGTGAGTGAGTGAGTGGGTGAGTGAGTGACTGTGTGTGTGAGTGAGTGAGTGGGTGAGTGAGTGACTGTGTGTGCGAGAGTGTGAGTGAGTGGGCGAGTGAGTGACTGTGTGTGTGAGTGAGTGGGCGAGTGAGTGACTGTGTGTGTGAGAGTGTGAGTGAGTGGGCGAGTGAGTGACTGTGTGTGCGAGAGTGTGAGTGAGTGAGTGAGTGAGTGGGTGAGTGAGTGACTGTGTGTGTGAGTGAGTGAGTGAGTGAGTGGGTGAGTGAGTGACTGTGTGTGCGAGAGTGTGAGTGAGTGGGCGAGTGAGTGACTGTGTGTGTGAGTGAGTGAGTGAGTGGGCGAGTGAGTGACTGTGTGTGTGAGTGAGTGGGTGAGTGGGCGAGTGAGTGACTGTGTGTGTGAGAGTGTGAGTGAGTGGGCGAGTGAGTGACTGTGTGTGCGAGAGTGTGAGTGAGTGAGTGAGTGGGTGAGTGAGTGACTGTGTGTGTGAGTGAGTGAGTGAGTGAGTGGGTGAGTGAGTGACTGTGTGTGTGAGTGAGTGAGTGGGTGAGTGAGTGACTGTGTGTGCGAGAGTGTGAGTGAGTGGGCGAGTGAGTGACTGTGTGTGTGAGTGAGTGAGTGGGCGAGTGAGTGACTGTGTGTGTGAGAGTGTGAGTGAGTGGGCGAGTGAGTGACTGTGTGTGCGAGAGTGTGAGTGAGTGAGTGAGTGGGTGAGTGAGTGACTGTGTGTGTGAGTGAGTGAGTGAGTGGGTGAGTGAGTGACTGTGTGTGCGAGAGTGTGAGTGAGTGGGCGAGTGAGTGACTGTGTGTGTGAGTGAGTGAGTGGGCGAGTGAGTGACTGTGTGTGTGAGTGAGTGAGTGAGTGGGCGAGTGAGTGACTGTGTGTGTGAGAGTGTGAGTGAGTGGGCGAGTGAGTGACTGTGTGTGTGAGAGTGTGAGTGAGTGGGCGAGTGAGTGACTGTGTGTGTGAGAGTGTGAGTGAGTGGGTGAGTGAGTGACTGTGTGTGCGAGAGTGTGAGTGAGTGAGTGAGTGAGTGAGTGAGTGAGTGGGTGAGTGAGTGAGTGGGCGAGTGAGTGACTGTGTGTGTGAGAGTGTGAGTGAGTGAGTGGGCGAGTGAGTGACTGTGTGTGTGAGAGTGTGAGTAAGTGGGCGAGTGAGTGACTGTGTGTGTGAGAGTGTGAGTGAGTGGGCGAGTGAGTGACTGTGTGTGTGAGAGTGTGAGTGAGTGGGCGAGTGAGTGACTGTGTGTGAGAGTGTGAGTGAGTGGGCGAGTGAGTGACTGTGTGTGTGAGAGTGTGAGTGAGTGGGCGAGTGAGTGACTGTGTGTGTGAGAGTGTGAGTGAGTGGGCGAGTGAGTGACTGTGTGTGTGAGAGTGTGAGTGAGTGGGCGAGTGAGTGACTGTGTGTGTGAGTGAGTGAGTGGGCGAGTGAGTGACTGTGTGTGTGAGAGTGTGAGTGAGTGGGCGAGTGAGTGACTGTGTGTGTGAGAGTGTGAGTGAGTGGGCGAGTGAGTGACTGTGTGTGAGAGTGTGAGTGAGTGGGCGAGTGAGTGACTGTGTGTGTGAGAGTGTGAGTGAGTGGGCGAGTGAGTGACTGTGTGTGTGAGTGAGTGAGTGGGCGAGTGAGTGACTGTGTGTGTGAGAGTGTGAGTGAGTGGGCGAGTGAGTGACTGTGTGTGTGAGAGTGTGAGTGAGTGGGCGAGTGAGTGACTGTGTGTGAGAGTGTGAGTGAGTGGGCGAGTGAGTGACTGTGTGTGTGAGAGTGTGAGTGAGTGGGCGAGTGAGTGACTGTGTGTGTGAGAGTGTGAGTGAGTGGGCGAGTGAGTGACTGTGTGTGTGAGAGTGTGAGTGAGTGGGCGAGTGAGTGACTGTGTGTGTGAGTGAGTGAGTGGGCGAGTGAGTGACTGTGTGTGTGAGAGTGTGAGTGAGTGAGTGGGCGAGTGAGTGACTGTGTGTGTGAGAGTGTGAGTGAGTGGGCGAGTGAGTGACTGTGTGTGTGAGTGAGTGAGTGAGTGGGCGAGTGAGTGACTGTGTGTGTGAGAGTGTGAGTGAGTGGGCGAGTGAGTGACTGTGTGTGTGAGAGTGTGAGTGAGTGGGTGAGTGACTGTGTGTGTGAGAGTGTGAGTGAGTGGGCGAGTGAGTGACTGTGTGTGTGAGAGTGTGAGTGAGTGGGCGAGTGAGTGACTGTGTGTGTGAGAGTGTGAGTGAGTGGGCGAGTGAGTGACTGTGTGTGCGAGAGTGTGAGTGAGTGGGCGAGTGAGTGACTGTGTGTGTGAGAGTGTGAGTGAGTGAGTGGGCGAGTGAGTGACTGTGTGTGTGAGAGTGTGAGTGAGTGGGCGAGTGAGTGACTGTGTGTGTGAGAGTGTGAGTGAGTGGGCGAGTGAGTGACTGTGTGTGTGAGTGAGTGAGTGGGCGAGTGAGTGACTGTGTGTGTGAGAGTGTGAGTGAGTGAGTGGGCGAGTGAGTGACTGTGTGTGTGAGAGTGTGAGTGAGTGGGCGAGTGAGTGACTGTGTGTGAGAGTGTGAGTGAGTGGGCGAGTGAGTGACTGTGTGTGTGAGAGTGTGAGTGAGTGAGTGGGCGAGTGAGTGACTGTGTGTGTGAGAGTGTGAGTGAGTTGGGGAGTGAGTGACTGTGTGTGAGAGTGTGAGTGAGTGGGCGAGTGAGTGACTGTGTGTGTGAGAGTGTGAGTGAGTGGGTGAGTGAGTGACTGTGTGTGCGAGAGTGTGAGTGAGTGAGTGAGTGAGTGAGTGAGTGGGTGAGTGAGTGAGTGGGCGAGTGAGTGACTGTGTGTGTGAGAGTGTGAGTGAGTGAGTGGGCGAGTGAGTGACTGTGTGTGTGAGAGTGTGAGTGAGTGGGCGAGTGAGTGACTGTGTGTGTGAGAGTGTGAGTGAGTGGGCGAGTGAGTGACTGTGTGTGTGAGTGAGTGAGTGGGCGAGTGAGTGACTGTGTGTGTGAGAGTGTGAGTGAGTGGGCGAGTGAGTGACTGTGTGTGAGAGTGTGAGTGAGTGGGCGAGTGAGTGACTGTGTGTGTGAGAGTGTGAGTGAGTGGGTGAGTGAGTGACTGTGTGTGCGAGAGTGTGAGTGAGTGAGTGAGTGGGTGAGTGAGTGACTGTGTGTGTGAGAGTGTGAATGAATGAAGAAATAAATGAGTGATGAGTAATGTATATATTAGTCTGTGTGTTTGTTATTGCATGCGTGTACATAATGCGTGCATGCGTGCATGTATATGTGCATTATGTGTGCATTATGTGTGCATGTGTGTGCGAGAGTGTGAGTGAGTGAGTGAGTGAGTGAGTGAGTGGGTGAGTGAGTGAGTGGGCGAGTGAGTGACTGTGTGTGTGAGAGTGTGAGTGAGTGAGTGGGCGAGTGAGTGACTGTGTGTGTGAGAGTGTGAGTGAGTGGGCGAGTGAGTGACTGTGTGTGTGAGAGTGTGAGTGAGTGGGCGAGTGAGTGACTGTGTGTGTGAGTGAGTGAGTGGGCGAGTGAGTGACTGTGTGTGTGAGAGTGTGAGTGAGTGGGCGAGTGAGTGACTGTGTGTGAGAGTGTGAGTGAGTGGGCGAGTGAGTGACTGTGTGTGTGAGAGTGTGAGTGAGTGGGTGAGTGAGTGACTGTGTGTGCGAGAGTGTGAGTGAGTGGGTGAGTGAGTGACTGTGTGTGCGAGAGTGTGAATGAATGAAGAAATAAATGAGTGATGAGTAATGTATATATTAGTCTGTGTGTTTGTTATTGCATGCGTGTACATAATGCGTGCATGCGTGCATGTATATGTGCATTATGTGTGCATGTACATACTGGTATTTTTTTAATTTAATGTTCCTATGCGTTATATCATGTAATAACAATAATGTTACAAGGTTAAAAGTCCATAAAGAAACCAAAAATAAATATATATCTTACATTTGTATCATGGAGATACGTCTCTAAGCATGATAAAACCAACCTGTGCACAACACTCTCAAGGAAGTCGTTGTCCTTGAACTTGTAGTCGAGCCTTGTCGGTTTCCCATTGACCTTCACACGACCTGACCCAACCACTTCCTCCTGTAGAAATTATAAAATAAAACATTTAATTTTGTAGACATTTATTACACTATTTATTCAATATTAACATGAACTTATATATGTAGTTATAATGAACTTGCAGAATGTGCGTTCTAGGATAATTATTAATTAAACTTTACTTTATATATCATGGCTTTACATAGACACGATAATGCGAAATTAATTGTAAATCTACACTAAAATATTATGGTCCTTCTGCCCTTGTAACAATATGGAATATACGAAAAAAGTGAGCAATGATGCTTAAAAAAATGGCAAAAACACAATCCAACACTACTTGTTATTAAGTGATGACAATTATAAGAGTACATGTAAAAAATGTGTGGCTGTGTGTGTGTTTATGTGTGTGCGTGCGTGTGCGTGTGCGTGTGCGTGTGCATGTGCATGCATACATGTGTGTGTGGTGGGTTTCTGATCAGAACTACATCTAAATCATTCTCACCAGTCTGGCAACATCTCCATGCAAGAATTCAGATGTGAAGACATCTTTGACAGTGCGGGCAATCCATCGTCGCTTGACATGGGTGTTGAATGTAAAGTAGTAGGGGTATACCTTCCGCAACCCTGCAAAATTAGGCAGTAAATGCAAAATGTGATTCATCTGAAATAAACTAATACAGTGATCTACGAAGAAAGACCAAGTCCCAGTTTCATAAAGCTGTGTAACTTTACACGCAACTACTGGTCGCAACTAACAACAAACAGTCAATGCAGCTTACGGCCGGTTTCATGAGACGAATTTAGCATTTGCGCAGCTAAAACAATGAAGTATTGACCTAGTTAGGTCGCTGTGGTGAATCCCTGTATTTGTGCTGTGTCTGAACAACCTTTTTCTTTCTAGCTGCCGCACTTGTCGTTCACATAGCAAATGGGAAGCTATAATGAATGTAAAGGATTTCCAGTGTAAACATTAAAAATAATTATGTTGAGAGTGGGCGTGTCGGGAACATACCATATATATTTCAACTTTGGGACCATACCGTAAATATTTCAACTAGCGTAAAGTTATGCCTACTAAATACATGGTGCAGCTAAGTGCAACTATGGAGCAGACTCGTGAAACGCAACTAGTGTAACTTTACGATGTTGTAGGCTTTCGACTGGTTATCGCCCGCTACGATGTCTTAAGTACGCTCCATGAAACTGGGCCCAAGACCGTATTTTCTCCATGTCACAGACACTGTGTCAGTCTAATGTCAGCCTAATATGTATGCTCACTAACAGAAAGATGAACCAACAATGATTTTGAGTAGTAATAAACTTCAGAAAATATGACACAAAGTTGCACTTATAACTGTAGACAATCTGACTGTTTTGACATACTCTTACTCTATAGAAAACTATGAAACAATCACCTACCATTCTCAAAATAGTAACTTGTTTCATTTAAGTCAATGTCACTGTCAACAGTCAAGTTGAGGTTCTTTGTTCCAGTTTGTCCTGGGTGTTTGCCGGTCTTCCACGCGTGTTTCCGTCGTTGCTGTGTAACATCAAAAGTATCACATTCATAACAACAATTCATATATATATATATATATGTACATCTTACGGTGACCATACAAATTTGAGTGCAGTACAGATTCTACATTTTTGTAAACATCAAACTATGTCTGTTGTCTTGTTATTCAGAACATCTGCAATAATTCCTCAAACTGGCATTAATTTTTATCTTCTACAACAATCACCTACAAATGTCCAATTGCACATGTGTGGCATCCATTGTGATGGCTTCACGGACCTTGTTTTTGTACCAGAGCTAATCCTTCTGAACTGGGGCTCTTAAACACACAGCACCCTCACACGGATGGTATAAAAACTTAAAAACAGATACCATACTAAAGGGTCCCGGATGATTCGGCCCAAAACGGATTTGGGGCACTGCGATGGACAATTCGGGCCAGGATGATTCGGCCTACCTCATTAAAACACTGGCAAAATATATATATATATATATATATATATATGTTTCTGGGACCACAATGGAAATAAGTGCTTGCACTTTTTTGTGTCATCCTTTTATTTAATGTACTTTGTATTTATATCTTATGTATATCTGTACAATGTTTTACATTCTATACTAAATCCGTCCGTCCGTCCCCGCGTGCGACCTATATTATCGCCCAGTTGGCGACGCTGCGCGCGTGCAGGACACGGACACGTCACGAAACGTACCCGTCTGGCTGCACGTTTGGATAACACCGACGGTATCTCCTCCTCAGTCGGCTGCTTAGCGTCAGCACCCGGGAGTTTAGACGCTACGGAGTCACTGGCATTGTCGTTAGATTCGGAGTCGACGACGACGTCGATGACACGGTCACTGACACTGCCACTGACAGACCTGTCAGGGGCCGACGTTGCCGTTGGTATTGTGTCACAGATTTTATCCTTGAGGTTCGTCGCGTTTTCGATGTCTAACTGGGGGGAAGACATCGTCTTCAACAGTCTTACTTCTGGGTTTGTGACAGTGAAACAACGACGTGCAGCCTTCTTTATAACGGCTGTCACGCACAATCTAAACATAAGTTTCATCTATCAGCACAGATTGTGCTTCCACCTGTTGAGTGTTTGTTGTAACATTAGTTCTCATACATTCGCCAGGTGCTGACACCTCAAGAGGCGAACGGAAAGACCTACTCACCTGGTCCTAGTATTAGCATTGCCACAGGTGAAGGCGCGCCCAGGTGAATAACAAGTGTAACAATTATTCGCAAGCCGGCGCCACAACAAAACTTTCGCCTACGTCCTCTTTAACGATGGTGAATGTATCGCATAAACAGTCCTATTCGCAACGTTTACGTTTGTTCTTGGCCTTGCAGAAACAAAAATATTCTGCAATGTCTGGGGCTGGGCAAACATATTTCCCTAGCCTAGGGCTAGGCCTAGCGTAGCTTAGCCTAGGCTTTGCCTTTTTAGGCTAAGCCTTAGGCTTAACAAAGGCTTAAGCTTACCTTGAGCCTTAGGCAAGGCCTATCTTAGCCTATAGCTTAGTCTAATGGCTAATTAAGCCAAAGAGAGTTAGACTAGGCAATTAATCATTTTAGACTAGGCAATTAATTTTAATCATTAACTTTAGACAAAAACAACCAGAACATGCACTCGAACAAGCTAGTGCACTGAACATGTGTTTATGTAGAATACATTGTAATGATCGTCAGTCTGGAATCTACATTAAGTAATTCATTATGTTGTTAGACTCGGTCTATATTATAGCCAATACACGTTTATACTGTCTATATCATATTGTCCAACTGTCCCCAACCTAGATTAATCTGCATCATTTCTTATAATTATATTATTATTTGTAATAAATTATACAGGCCTACCTGCCAACTTTTCAGTTTTGAAATGCAGGAGAATTTTGAAAGCCCACCAAAAACTCTAGGTGCACCCGCCTGCCAAAGCTCAAAATAATTTGTTGTTGCTTTACCAAGCTTCTCCTTGATAGCTCCAACCGCTGTCACCATTTTACAGTTTACTATCCAAATTTGTTTCTTCTTTCCTGTGAGAGTGGGAGATATACAGCAAGGGAAGGTAATTCTGAAAGGTTGGCAGACCGGCATAAATTACTACAAGAGTTTTAAATGTCTTTAGAAATAGCAAGGTAAGTCTGTGAATGCAACACCAGTGTGTAGTCTGCTTCTGCACAATTGAACCATAATTCATTGTGGAGCCATTTTATATACAGTGAGGCTGATAAAAACAATCAGAGGATATGTTATGGTTAATTATGTATAGGTGTCCATCCATGCAGTGTCATGACGTGCGTCACTTAGCACTTACACGTACTTGTCCACTTTGTGGTTACCCCGGGGGTAGGTACGGTATATTAGGTTAATGTAAAAACTTCCCACAGTTCCTGTGTCAGATACTGTATGTGGCTCAGCCCAACTGTCTGTAAGACTTTCATGTTGACATAATGCTTTAGTCTACTTGTTTGGTTTCTATTCTCTCCTGGTGTCCAGCTTTGTGTTCTCTCCACTGGCAGACCGATGCTTCAGATTTCTTGATCTTTACGGGCCCGTCTGGTGTGTTTTTGACTTCTTGTTTTGTTATTTGCTCATGCAGATTGGTACAATCTGGTGTTAAATGTGATCTCAGGCAAATGCACTGTCAATATATTCCTTAGGTAACATTGTGGAAACTAATCAGTTTATTGGCATCTAACTATGTCATATACAACAGCACTTCACTCTACAGATGAGTACAAAGAGGACATTCAATATTGTTGTGTAGGTGGTAGATATTAAGTTTCGCCGTGGTGGACAATCCACGGATTAATTACCAATACGTAATATAGCATAGCAAGAAAGTATTGTAACAGAGTTCATGATGAAAAAGACTTATATAAACTCCATTGCATACAGAATTGTTTGGCATGCATGGTACTTATGGCCCATCATTTCTTACCACCACTACCACCACTTAAAAAGTTGAATTGGTGTCCATTGTATCAAATTAAATTTAAATTGGCTACCATTGCAAAGTACCCTCTTTCTACTCAACAACTGACATACTGACTTAATCTGCTACATTTCTCCCATATCCCTAGGACCCTTAAATCATGTGTTTCCAAACAACTTTTTGTTCCTAAAATTAAGCTCAGTAATGGCAAATGTACTTTTTCTGCAGCTATGCCAATAATCTGGACTCAACTCCCTATTACAATTAAATCTTCTGAAACTATAGCCACCTTTTGAAGAAAAAAAATTAAAACATATTTGTTTCAAATTGCTTTTCCACCGTAAATATTTGGCGGTTCTGTGCTCCAATGACGACTATTGCCTGTCCCCGTTTATGATTACGCCAAATGATTTTGCTTGGTGCACCTCTGAGCTTCAATTTTCAAGGATATAGGTGCTATAGAAGTGTTACTATTATTATTATTATTATATGGTTGCCAGAAGTACCAGGGGTAATCAGTATTCACATAATTACCCTAATGGAGTACAAGTAATTGGAGGGGAAACATTTTCTAACTTGCAGTGGTGAGACTATGCTATGACAATTACAAGTCGAGTTAATTTGGTTATTATTCAAACGTTGTCACGGCACTCACTCACTCCCAGTAGGTTTGGTTTGTCACTGCTGGATTTAATCGTGATTTGCCTGATTAAAATCAACCTGATAAAACTCACTCCATCAAGGAACTGCCCTTTGAGTTGATCTGATGTTATTATCAAACTGCACTCTATTTATTGTTCAGCATGATTATAATGTACACAAGCCATGCACATCTTGCTGGATTTGCAAACCATTAATTAAATGTATTACCCAGTAGTTGACAGAGATCTAGATAGGTACTGGCCCACATGTCCGAATTCCTAGATTTGACCTATGAGATATGGAGAATGTTTGTGCAGTTATGAATTGCCAAACCAAGAATATTTTAGCGTTTTCTCTTTGATCATATTTCGTCAAGTGTGCATTTGGCAATAATTTTTTTGACTACAAGGTTTTGTGTTACGTTCCACTGTGCATGCTAATATACTTCTATAAATGTGTAACACTCGTTTTGCAGGTAGAATTGTGTTCTCAAACTATTTACAGTTAACAGGATTTGTTATTGTTTAGTTGATCATTATAAATACAACGCAGTTTAAAACAGCACCAGTTGTTGGCACATCTTCAAGTGTTTGGAGGTCATTGATAAAAGACATCATGTCGTGGTTAGGTTGGGGGTCTGTGCACAAGCTTGATGTGTTACATGGGCGTCTGTGCAAAAGTATTTTGTAATTATTTTGAAAACATTAGCTTGTCGGGTTGTCAAGATCGGACCAGACAGCATTAATTTTAGGTCGGTTTCCAAAGCATGCTAGTTAAAAACAATGCAGATTATTATTGTGTTTAGTGCATTTACAAGGTTATATTTTGCATGTAAACAAGACTCAATATATTGGTATGTTATATAGAGCTACATGAATTTACTTTAGAAAGTTAGATGTGTGCATCTTAGGTGCTTTTTTCAAGGGTTGTAATAATTATTTAGTGGGTGGAAGTATGGTTCCCAAATTGTTCACAAATAACATACTTTTCAAATGGCCCATTGTAGTTGCAAAAAATATTAATTATCATCTTCCACTAATTAACTCCAGAAATTTGTAAGATTTCTGTTGTTACTCTGTGTAGTTGCAGTATTTGTTTCTGCTGGTTTAGATAACAGTGGGTGTGGCCTGTTGTTATTGTTTTAACACCTGAAGAGTTCAGTTCACAGGTGTGGCTCCAATTAGCAGCCTTAATTAATAGAACTAACTGCCACAAGTTGAGCAGGTGTGGTCAGTATCTGTCTAATTGAATGGTGCAATCAAATCATGCCTGGGGTAGCAAGGTAATCAAGTCAAAGAGCATTATTTTTTCCAGGTGCAGATCAGTCATCTACTACGTCCAAATTTATCTGTTTATCATATGCCTTAGAACTATGAATATAACAACTTCATTTATTTTTATATTTTGTATACAAAAATAGAACAAATACCATTCAATTGCTATATTTGTAGTTCTTAGGCGTACACCTGTACAGTGAATAGACGCATCTGGATAGATATATATTTCATGTTTACCTAATTTATTAATATTTGAGTAAGATATATTTTCACAAATTAATACTGATTTGTGTAAATTTATTAATTTGCATAAATAAAAAAAATCATTTATGCTATATAGTTCTTAATGAATTTTGCATACATACATACATACATACATTCATACATACATACATACATACGTACATACATACATACATCAGTAGATTTATTATTATATTAATATTTTATTAGTACTACTCAATGTACTCATTACATGCACTGATGTCACTGTGATGTGCATGTAGCACCTGCAGAAATAATGATCTCTCCCCCGGGTACTTAAGCCAGCCTAGCACCTGTATGTATTGATATTAGCTGTGTTTACTTTTGGCCCAGGTTGCAGGTGATTACAAATGGCGCCGGCCTGTGTCCACTTGTCATAATTATCCCAGGCAGACAGGTGACCAGACTACATACCACCACGTCTGCTGCCTGTCACATCCCCTGAGTCTACTGTCGCTGGTGCTGACACAAATAACCCCCAACCGAGCTGACTCAGCCAATGCTCTGTCAGAGTGCCAGCTTCACGTTCCGCACGACCGGTCATGTGTGACCGGCATGGAAACCGAGATGCCCGAAGCGATTGGCCGACAACAATGTAAGGGGAATGTCACCGCGGGTTGCAGCGTGCAGTTAGCCTGTACGGGTCAGTGCTTACTGTTAGTCAGACCACAGGTATTGGCTGCGGCTCACGTTATTACACACGCTTGCCAGGAACTTCCGTAAAGTGTCAGTCGGGTTCTTTGTGTCGTGCGACGTGCAGGTGGGTTTAGAGACGCGTGAGGTGTTCCCAAGAAACATCTGTGGTTCTCGTGGTTATATGTTGATTGTGTATTAGTCGGATTCGTCGCTGTGAAAGTGGTGAGACCTGTGGAAATTCTAGGTTAATCCAGCGGGTGTGTTTATGTGTATGATTGGTTTGTGTTTGTTTGTACACGAGGAAGCGTACAGCTGTGTACAATCAGATTTTGTTGTTGTTACAGAGTGATATCTGGGGAGCAACCTTTGGAATTATATTGTGTGTTTACCATGGATTGAAGCAGTTTTGATGTGACAATACCACGGAAATACTGATCGTTAAGGTGAGTGTTTTACCTGTGTATAGACTGGACAGTGGTCAGTGTTTAGACCGTGGTCTGTGACTAACTTAAATGTGGGTGCCATGTCAACATTGACAGGTGGACTGGCTTCGATCGTTGCCGCAGGACTCGTGTATTCTGTGCTAATCTTCATGGGAAAATGTCGTTTTGAAAAAACCCTTTAGGGCTATATTATTCTGCCTCCAGGTGTCTATTTCTGCTTCTTTTATATTGCGTGTATCTTGAATATGATGTATGTTATGTGATATATTTTCTACACAAAAATCAACAAATCTGACATGCCATATGTATATACAGCACAGGATAAATTCTTGAATCAAATAAGGGGCTATAGTTTATGGAGATGCTGATAACTTTGCTGTTAAAAATAAGCGTTGAAATATATTATTCATAACACAATGAGCATATGTAATTGACTGTACCTGTTTTTAATGATGACATTTATACACAAACTTTATGATGGGCATACAAATTATTCATTAATATCATAGTAGCAACATTATTTACATTTGGACTCAAACTTGAAGTGATCAATTGATACATAATAGCCAATATTGGCTCCTTACAACGTATCCCATTCAGATACACTGAAGGTGGTTTAAAAAATATTCTTACTAATTCACCACATATGCTTTATTAGTCTAAATTAAAGCAAATGTTTATGCAACTCAATAAATTACAACTTCCTCATGACAGCAAGTTCTTCCACTCCTTACACCAGTTCAAAGGTAAACTGTGTCTTACCTGCAAAGTACAGATATTGTTTTTTCCTGAAAATGTTATATTTACAAAATCTGTCAGATAGCTAGCTGCATTGAAATAAAATAACAGTCACAATTTTGTTCAGCTTTAAAAACCTAAATATCATAATAATTTATTCTGCTGTTTTCTCCTGGTATTTTAAAGATTTTATTACAGTAATTATTACACAACCAGTTTATAATTGTTTAAAGTTATGCAATAATAATATATTAGCATGTGATTTGTTTTATCTATATTACACATTATTTCTATATTAAACAGTGTTCTGTTTACATACAACATTTATATATCACAAATTGCCCCCATAGCTAGCCAGAAGACATATAGCAGTGCACTAATAGGTAGGTATGATGCTTAATTATGATAATTGCTCACACATTTATGTTGAAATCACTAAGTGGGGAAATTCCCAGTGGTTATAGCCGACAATGTGCATACAATTAACATTAATAATAGTTCTTTAGAGGCAGTGAATCTGGGATAAAAAAAATTGTCAACGTTGTCGTTTGTCATTTGCTGCATTCCGCACATCGTCTTGTTCCCGAAGTACACATGCCATTGAAAAATGACCTTTAAACGGAAGATCAATATTAGTTGTTATTGAATTTTTATACACACAGTGCGGCTGTAGCATTACAACATTAATACATGCATGATGTTTATGACTATGCATGAAAAACAGCTGTGCAGTCTCTACATACGCAATATTTTATATTTAATTTACATAGTTCAGAACCCTCGCAGAAGATGTGCAGATTGTTGTAATCTAATGTCATAAAACTCATAATGCAAATTAATTCTGAATAATGAGCATAATGTACCTAGTGGCAATTACACAGCTCACCACCAAAAAACACTGGCAGGACTTGGTCTGAAAGGATGGAAGTAGACACTCATAAACTGGGTTTTTCAATTTTGTGTACTTCATCATCAGTGCAGTGCACGCAAAAACCTAGGCAAATTCTTAAAAAAAAAAAAATTCTACATTAGTTTCACTATAAATTTAATCAAACACTGAGCCATTGATGAATAAGTAGTTCCACGATTATTGTATAGTAATATATTTTTTTGGTACCTGAGTGGGTACTTATTCGTTTTTATGTGACTGAATGAAGGTACAAGTAGGATAGATTAGTGGTATTGTCATATCTGTAGGGTTGACATATTAAATACCTGTGCCATGTTTTTTATTCATTTAAAGGCAGCGGACCACTTGACAGTTACATAATGACTTCTTCTTGTTCATCAATCACATGTCAGAAAGTGACTGGTGCGTTGGTGTTGTCTAGTCTCTTACCCACGTGTCTACAAGAGATATGGGGTTCCTTCCTCACTTGTAGCTTCAATGGTACGAATAGGTGTTAGCAGGTAGAGGTAGTAGTTTTAACTATATTGAGTTATATGTGGTCACAGATTTATCTGGAGGCCTGTCTGACTGTCATTTGGACAGGGAAAGTTGTTTTAGTAGGGTACAGATTAGAGCTGGTGGAGAGAGATCTGAGGAGAAAAAGCTTGACAATATTTATGCTGTGTCCATTTAGACTGGAGTGTACACGGCCCAGTGAACTACACGGCACACAGGCAACACAGGTAGATGTCTACCTGGTTATTTGTGACTGATAACAATTATCCTTGGCGTAAATGTTTTGAAAACACCTGTGTACCTGTAGTTCAATGAGACCTCATGAGATCATGATGTGTAACCATAATATAGACAGACTAGTCAGTTAAGAGAACCTGCCAAGTGCTGGAAACAACTGGAACTAGAGCCTCACAGCTGACAACACTCACAACAGACTCCAAAATGAGAACAATAAAAGGCATTATGAAGTTTTTGGTGGTTTCATGCTAGATAATTTACACCTCGGGCACGGATTAATCTATGACCTTATATGAAGAAAACTAATGCCTTTGATACTACAAAATGGATAAACTAGAGTTCTTATGCTGATTATATTGTGTGTACCTGGTATTAGACAGATAACAGTTATTTACAACATTTGCATAGAAATTACAAGATTTACATAAAAATAAGTGACACAACCTCAGAACCTGTCACTTATAGTGTCTCCATGTTAACATATGAGCATTTAGAGAATATTAGTAGATTACATATAATATGTAAATGTCATATATCATTTGGACCTATGGGGTGACAACTAAAAAATCTTTTGTCTGAATCGTACGAATGCCCCCTTCCTATGTTTCTGGATTCATAAATTGTGATGTGAATCTCAAACATTCAGTTGATAGCAGAGAGACATGCTTCGGTGAATGATCTGATTCACTCGGGGCTGTCCCTGACAGTCCACAAGTACACAGGCAGGTTCCCACAGAGTCTGACACAGTGAATGCAGGACATGTCACTTCTGTAATCAAATCTCGGGTTTTAAGTCTGTCTTTAAACGAAAAAATGATGTTCAGATTCAGCTATACCAGGTACAAAGTCAGTCTTGCCCGACAGCGTTATCATATTTACAATCTGGTTTGAAGTCATTCCGTTGTATGTTGGGGTGGGAAAAGTGGGGGTTTAGTTAGAAAGTTATTGAAACGGGTCCCACCCACGTTTTACACCTTGGGTTTTAGGTTTAAGGTAAGGAAAGGTTGACACTTTGTAAAATAGTTTCCTTATGAAACCAATGCCTGTCTTCCTTAAACATAAATTCTGCTTTAATTTTGATATTTGCCAACATTGTTTCTTGATGCACCTCCAAGCCTGATTTCCAAGTATTTACATTCAAGAGTGTTATTATTTATATATATATATATATATATATATATATATATATATATATATATATATATATATATGTTATACAGTGTTATTATTAGTTGATTACATTCACAGTTTGCAAATTATGATTTGACCTTGACTTAAACATTTTCAATCCACGACAGAGCATAGGCTGCCATTGGTGCTTCACTGACCACAGGTTTGGTCATTAAGGTCCAGTTCCTACCTGTTACATCCTACAGGTACAGGTACCTCTCTCTCCTCTCTGTGCCAGGTGTCTCTCAGCCTCACCTTTACCTTTAGCCCTGGCAGTGCCCAGTTAGCACCCGTCTAGGGATGTGATTTGTTGATTTCATGAGTGTGTTAGGCATTTTTATTGCAACAAGGGAAGCCGTGTCCTTGGAGGAATAAATATTGATTGTTTGATAACCTCATTAGTTTCTATAAATTGTATTTTGCCATAGCTATAAAATAAAAACTTTAGATACACACGTTTGTACAGACTTTTACCTGACATAAAGGTTTCTTAATGAAAGACAGAGGCATGTGCAGATGTTGTTAGTAATAATTACTTGGTGCAATTAGGAAAGAGTTGTACTGGAGGTAAATTGATTGTATGTTAGCCTCTGGGCAATTTGCTTATGAAAGATTATGGTACATATAGTGTGTTAGAAATGAAACGGTTGTTGTCTAATCACATACCAATTAACATGATCGACAGAGCATAAAATCACATGAAACGACTGTTAAATAATTGGAGTTCCTACATCAGACAGATTAATTAATTATAACTGTTGTTATATTTAGTTTAAATGTGCCAGTATGAATTTTGATGGCCTTCGAATTGACGTGGGATATAAAATACCATTTTAAGTGTACACTAGATTTAAAATGTACTAATGTTTAGCGTCTTTATTAAATTTGATAGTGCAATTGATGTCTGTTAATTATGTTTGCAACTATTACCATGCCGACACACTGAATTATCTTAATACTAAAAGTCCATTATTTAAAGTATTTTAAATGAAAACTAATGACAAGTAATGATTGTTAATGTGTAGACAACTTTCATTCTTGTTTCTAACCTAACGTTAAGGCAATTATCACTTCACTTTAATGATTAAATACACGTTGACAGCATTATTGTCTCCTACAAATATGGATGAATACATGTCTGCACATACAGTTGTCAATGTAATGAGATAATTATCTAGCATCACTTAGCAAAATTATTATGCTACATGTCTAAACATGGGAAAACTGCTTTGCTTGAACATGTTGGTAGAAAACCAGCAAGAAAACAGTTAACTGGTCTTTAAACGGCACCCCCGGCGACCCCGGCCAAGGGTAATGCCCACTCACGCCATGTAACATGCATGAATGATGATTAATGGGGTACTTTTCTCGTTTCCCATCCCGTCTCGAAACATTTATTGACAGCTTGACCCGAAGCATAGTCGCTGCTCTAGCTTCTGTGGGTGCTCTGTGGCCTCCAACTTGGAAATTAGCCATCTCCAGTGTCCGACTGACTTAAGATCAAGCTGTGGTCCCGTCCTTTGTTCAGTTGTTACAGCGATCTATGCCATGAGAAAGTTGACGTCACGCTTGATCGCACACACCACTTTCCTCCTGTTTACCGCAAGTACACAACTGTGACCTCCGTCAACGTTCCCACACCGCACATCTGTTGATGCCAGTCCAGTGCGTTTCGCTGTATCGAAGCATCTTTACTTTGTGCGGCCACAGATGGTTGTGATGATAACGACAGTATACGGGTGCATTGACATTAATGAGATTTATTTTCACACTTAAGTCTTTGTATGTCAACATCCAATGTAAGAATGGGAGTGAATAAACTAAATGTACAAATCAGGCAAAAGTTCAAGTTGCTATTTTTGGTGCAGATAAGTCAGCACATGATTTTCCAATTCAACACAGTGAGGTTGTGCAGCTAACGATTCGGAGATTTCGTGTAAGAAATGGAATTATGCATGCTAATTGCTTGCATTATTTTTTAAAGAAAACACTCCAAAAATTTTGAAAACAAGCTGGCACAGGATGCTGGTGTAACAGTAACAAATGAGTCTGTTACAGAAACATGGAGAGGAATCTTTAAAAGAACCTACCTACATTATACACAACAACACAGACCAGTCATAGAAGTCATAGACAGGCTTGGGGCACAAGTACTCATTACTGGTACTCAGCAATTTTTCACAAAATACTCCTACTTTTATTCGTATACAAATTATTGTAATGTACTCGTACTCATTATTTGTCAACATACATGAATATTTACAAATACTTTGGGAGTACTGCATTTTACTGATCCATGAGATGGGTGGATGGGTGTTTGGATGACACCCTGAGTCCCTGATGATACTTGCATCATACCAAATATATACTTTTTCTAAATATATGGTAAATAAACTACATCAGACAGATCTAAACAATATCATCATCATTGTTATTGTGGTTCAGACAGTCATACTCAGCAGTGAATGATTACAAAAGAGTCAAGAGAATTGAAATGATATGAAACGTTTGTGCTTGAGTACTTTCAAATGTACACACTCATTACTTTAATATTATCTAGGATGATATACTCATTACTCATACTCATACGTATTACAGTATTTGTTCCCATTACTCAAGTACTTTAGTCAGGTACTTGCCAAAACTCTTCTGAGACAGCAGTCATTGTTACATTATGATGAATGAGTGAAACACATTATCTGACTACTGATTGTGGAAATCAACTAAATACCAGCAGCTTGAATTCTGACAAATAGTTCATAACTAGAAATAAATAAACATGTGATCTCTTAGTTATCGTATATTATCGTATGGCTTTCATTTGTACGTCAACTGTCCATCTGGTTTGCTCAACATCCAACGGGAAATTTATTAGGTCTTGCAAAACAAGAGAAATTGGTATGAAACAAATTTGAATTAGTCTGCAAAGTCATTAGAATATACATTTCTTTACATTCTGCATGACTTCAACAAGTAGCAAAGGCACACAACTATAGTTAGAATATTTCTATAAAGCCAATGTACATGTTGTCAATGACGCTACAACTAGTGAGAATGTTACTAAGCCAATGTACGTCAATGATGATGCTCTACTTGTACTCGCCGTACTTGTATATTGGAACAAACAACATCACTAACTATATACAGGAAACTAGATTTGTCAACAAACTAACCACTTAGCCTATATTTTAACCCATGAATTAAGCAATTAAGGAAAGCCCAAAGCAATGTTGGTCAATGTTTCAGTGTGTTCGCTGGGCGTGAAATTTGTGGTTTAACTAGAATTGTAAGAATGTGGCCAGTCACTTGTGTGTCCAGTGGGTCACTGGCCCTAAGCCGTTCTCACACTTGGTCAGTAAAGATTATAATATTTCTCAGACAAATCATGCAGACAGAGATGGAGTCAGACCACATTTGCATTTTCCATAGGCAATAAGACAAAAGTTCTGTGAAAAATTCATGAACTTCTAATACCTCAGGCTCCCACAAACTTCTTTCAAACCTTACACCCCTCCATTTCTGCTTGAACCACCCATGGATTGCCCCTGATTACATCACCCAGCAAAATGGCAACTGTATTAATACGCAGAAATGCACCGACTGACAGCTGTCATAATTTGACAGCTCTGATGCCATGCTGCACGAAAACATCATTTCTAATCACTTCACACTATATGTGCTCACAGAAATTCAGACAACCTGCATAATACTGCTTTTATAGAGTACTCTTTGGTCGGGTAATGGCGGACGAGCACCTTATTGTGATCTGTGTCTTACATCAGATGAGTGCTGGATGAACAGTAGGGAACTGTCTTTATTAGTACCATATTAATTAATTAATTAATTAATGTCCATGCATCTATTTTTATGTAACATTTTCAAAAATATATACATAATTTTTAACAAATAAATTGTGAATAAATCTGGTATGGCAGATTCACTATCTAATGTTCTGTGTACATGTAATTAGTATGCTTAATTTGATTACAATTAAAAATAGGCCTCCATAAAAAAAAAATTCAGTTGGATTTCAATGTTTTGAAAAAAAAATGAAAATTATTTATGTCAGTTTCCCTGCCGTAAGACTTATTTTTATACATTAAAGTGAGTGAAACACATGTTTGTAACTAGATCGAATCGTGGCATATGTCTTGAATATCACAAACAGGAAACATGGTCGTTCAGGGCATCATCTTTCAAGTTTTTCATTTCTTTTACATCTGGCACATGGCCCGTCTGGCCCGAATCACCCTTTGATGGGGTGTTCTCCCCCAGTATTGGTTCTGTCTGAATCACTTGGTTTCTGACACATCTGGGGCAGTTAGCGGATGTGTTCCCCGGGTGTCGTATGACGGACACTCTCCCATGATAGCTATCTCCCTTTTTCTGACTCGTGGTTCTCAGAATTGCAACTGAAACTCATATCCAAAGTCCACGTAACTGTGTTTATCCAGTTTCCTTATCACCAGAATCGAGCTGCTAATATATTAATATTTTTTAATGATGAAACTACCCTATTATTGCCAATAGAGATCAAACTCCAAGTATGTTACAATAAAATTATACTTGAACCAAAACCAGTGTGATTGTTACCACGAGTGGCGCCACATGGTGAATGAACAACCAACTACAATTATTTTTTAATAGCTATTTAATAGCAGCACAAACATCATGTCAGTAAGTTAATTAAGCCCTGTGAAACAGATGGTGTTAATTGATTTGAAAAAAGTTGTTCTTTATTGGGCACTCATCACAGGAACCTCTAGTTGTTTTATCTCCCACACAGCCAGTGCAGATATCAGAGTGCAACCTGACACTGGTTAGTGTAAGATTATACCCTGGGTGGAGATGAGAGCACAGCTTAAAGGCCAACACAACAGTAGCAGGTAGACTGTGCTGAAGGCAGCCAGTAGCCGGGTCCCAGATGATGCACAGTTTTCTCTCGCTGGTCAGTCAAATATTCTCGCACGATGACGGTCACGTTGAACGTAAGTACATGAGCTAATTTACACCAGTATGTTCAGCACCACGTCTGTTGCGTATAAAACCGTCCTGCATGACTTTATATACATTTAGTGAGTGGATAATTGTGACAAATATATAGTTATACAGTTTTAGTACACACGTATATGAGGATATAAGCAATCATGATTGCTGGTTTATTTTTTTCAGTCTATATATATAGACGTAATTGATTGCTTTAGGTTGATCGATAGTTAGATATCGTGATCTTGGAAGGTTCTTGTGACTAATTGTGAGGTTCGTTGATGCTTTACAGCTAGTAGCAGTAAAATATAGCTGCATAAGCAGTAACATTGTTTATGCAGCTATATTTGTTATTATTATAGACAAAAATGTATAATGCCTGCCCATGGATATACAGTGGCTTGTGTGAAGGGAGTGTAATTGTGTAATCTAGTCAAAGTACCAGTTCATGTTTATACTGTGTATACCGGTGCACTGAATGTAGTTTCCAACTATCTGTATTCACTTTGAGAGAGACTTGGGTTACCCCCAAAAGGCAGTAATTAAATAATTTTTAATGTTACTATGTAATGTGTGGTCTCTATACTCGTTGAATGTTTAGCAGATAATGTAGTTCAGGAATCAGGATAAAGTTGATTGTAGAATATTACACGGTATTGTTTCAGTAGGTATAATATACAGTGTGTAATAGAATTCAATTAACAGTTCTGCACTGGTGTAAATTGTGTCAAGTAGCAGTAGTTTATGACTCAATTGAGTATGATGCATCTTGGTCTCCTAAACACAAGCTCAGTGTCACATCGTATCTCTCTAACAGGCGTTACTATTGCCAGTGTTTTATGGCATCACTTGAATGCCCATTCATGCAGGTGTGAACTTGTCAAAGTGGCTGCTGTGTAATGTACAAGATACCAACCAATGTCATGCTGAATGCCTGGCTGACACAATGAATTCACAGCCACATGCATGTCTAAATGAAGTTGTTATTCATGTAATACCAGCTACTTGGATTTGCATGTTCAAGATCTACCGATACTTTCCAGGAGGTACTTCAGGTGGCTTGCTTGTGTAGACGGTATAATGCAGGCCTGAGCTATATGTTATTCCTATGAACACTAATTGGCAAACATCTTTCTGCAGTGTTATTTCATGTTACGTCCTTGCAATCAAGACTTAGACTTGTTAATTGTTGTACATGATCATATTCACCTTGTTGACTAGAAAGCATACATCAATTCATGTTAACTTGTTTTGGTTAACTGGCTGATTGCATCAATTCGAATCAAGGGTCTCCTTCTATCAGGCAACTAAATATACCTACAAAAAGAAATCCAATAAAATTAGAAAATACTTTCTCTTCGACTGACTTTGATTTATCATTTCATTGTTACTGTTGTGACAGATGCAGGAAAATGTGCAAATTAATTAGCACTTTGCATATCTGTTTTAATACGTATGTAATATAAGCAGGTAAAAAACCTGATACAGGTGTACGTGTGAAAACTAGCCACTAGCCATGTCTCTGTGTAAGTATGTGTAGGTGAAAGATTAATTGGTTAATTATGCGGCCATCTTGTCACTCTTAAGTAGCAACTGTTGCTCTCTCTAAGTGCGCCCAGATACAACCAGTGGGTGAATAATGACCACTATCACAACATCTGACCACATAAACAAGCCAAGCTATCTGCTGTAGTCAGTTTGACCAGTAAACATAGCCAGTACACATGCCTGAATATCCACTATAATTTGATCAATATCCCAAGTCATGACACCCAGTGGGGGGGTGTATTAATAATTACTAGTCTTGATATCATATGATGTCCGGAGGTCATGCAGTGCACTGTGGGAACAGCCCGCTATTTTACGACAACATTTATATATTTTCTATTAATAATTTACAATTGTCATATTAACATTTATATTTATTGTAATAATAAAGCATGTCGCCCTCCTTCACTCCTGTATCAACCCTCACCGTCCTTCCTTAAGAAATCCTCCCAAGTTAGCTGAAAGTGTTCTTTATTTTAATTAGAATATTATCCATACTTACTTAGTAGTCATAGTCCTGTCTTGTTTATTGGCACACTTGGGTTCCCAAAGTTTTTGGTGAGATAAATGAAACATGTGTATGAGTGAGACACTCACTGAGACACCTTGTTATGCATAGTATCTACTGTCTAGATATAATAAAGTATTTGTGATATTTATTATAATTTAGAAATAATAAGTAACATGTTAATGATAATTATAAAATTATAATGATATGAACTCGTGGTAATTGTGAATAAAATATTCAAAGTATTGGGGTAATCACAATAGTCGTTGTATAGTATTCACTAGCACAGGGTAAGTCAATGTCTGATGGCCATGTGATGTTGACAGTGTAGTGTGTTGATAAGGAAGTGTGTGTGGGGATTACAGCCTGGTGTGGGTTGTGGATGTATTTACATTTATACTTGCATGTTTACATGTCGGGATTACACTAACTGGTAGTATCAATAGCACAGTGACATCAAGACAACAATGACAACACATTGTGGTGTGTCCCCAAGACTACTGGCACACAATAGGATAAGAGTTGTTTTAAAGCAACTAAGTTGTTTATATATATATATATATATATATATATATATATATATATATATATATATGAGTTGTATATATATATTTAAATATTAATATATATATATATATAATTATATATACATATAATATATATATATATATATAATACATATGTATATATGTATATATGAATATATATATATATGTATAATTATGTATATATATATAATATAATATATATATATATAATATATACATATAATATATATATATATAATACATATGTATATATGTATGTATATATATATATATAATTATGTATATATATATATATATACATATAATCTATATATATAATATATATATATATATGTATATATACATATACCGGTATATATATATATAATTATGTATATATATATATATAATTGTATATACATATAATATATATATATATATATATATTATATATATATATATGTATATATATGTATATATATAATATATAGATATTGGATATCCATACAGTATAACTTAGTTTTTAGCAAGCATGACATTTGAACTGTAAAATTATTGATTCAGTTGCAACTTGTATAATAAATATAATCATGGTTTTTATCATTGTTTCAACTGTTGCATGGCCAGCAGTACAAACACCAAATGTGAGTCTGTTGAAATATCTGGCAGCAATGTTTGGTCTTGATAGAGAAACTTATTTAGCTTACCGTGGTAATGTTCTATTAAGCTGTCTCACTTGAATAGCCTATTGCATGCCTTCCAAGAACCCATTTGAATTGACAGTGAATCATCACATTTTAGTCTGTAATTATGTGTTACACAAACATTGACAAAACCCTGTCTGAATTTAGCTGCGCACTTGTCAAAATATTCAATTAAGCAAAGAATTTCATCTTACAAACGTTTGCCCTTGGGGAGATTTCGTAGGGTGTGGCAATAAAAACAGTAATCAGACTGGTAATTAAAGACTCCACCTTTTTACGGTGAATTAAAATTAGATTAATCTTGATGAAAGTTGATATTTTATGCTGGTAGCATGTGGCTAAACATAGCTGGCTTGTGCCCCATAGTCAAGGCTTGCTGTTTTGTAACCCCATGTGTGTGTTTGACCCACAGAGAAGGGTAGTTACTAGTTACCCCAGCTATTTGACCCACAGAGAAGGGTATTGTTACCCCTGCTGCTCATACCTTGACTTTTACATCTGACCCAGAAGTCGACCCGAGGTGCTACCGTACCTGTTATTACTTGAACATAAACTAGTGTCCTGGCCATGAGTGAGCCATGATTGTATCGCTTCCAGAAAGGTTAAATTGGACCATATAATCAGTGCAAGTTGTGAGTGTGATGCATAGCTGATAGACGTATAGCATTAATGTGTTTTTGACGTACTTTGATAATTTCTTTACACATTTTCGTATGACCTGGGGAATTTATCTATGTGTGTGGGTCATTTAAGTTGAAACATGATTGGCAGTTAGTTAGAAGATGTACGTATCATTTCTATGTTACATCTGACCTTGACAGGCAGCCAAAGAAATTGTGCAACAGGGGAAGTTAAAAGAAGTGAGATTTCAATACATGTCAGACGTGTGCATGAATCGATGCTTTTTCTAGCTTTCTCCAAGCAGCTTGGAGGTTGTAAATAAGGATCTAGTGTATATAATAATGCCACACACACAGTGAATTTATTCTAGATCAGACTCTATCAATCAAACTTTTTCTAGGGTCTTCTTTTAAATACGGACCCTGTGCTAAGTTAAAATGGAGCAATATATTGTGTTTATCCTGATGCGTCATACATACTCAAAATACACTCCTGTACCCAAAATGTTCCATTGTTGATGTTAGGGTTTGTAGTCATTATATCCTATTTCATGTGTGTGGTTTTGTCATTTTGTCTTTTGATGTGTCACCAATATTGTGTCACCAATGTCTTATAGTAACGCGAGTAGCACAAAGGTTGTCATTGAAGCGTAACGTCTTGTTGAAGCTGTTCGTTGTTCCTTTCTGAACTCTGCAGAGGGCAGCGTTTGTTTGGTTCTAACAATCAGGTCTGATGCAGTATATGTGGTGTGTACATGGTAGGGGGGGTCACTCCACTACCAGTAACAGCAAACTCACATGCAACTAATTTTAATATAAATACATACTTATAAATCTAAAACTGAACTTTTTGTTTATTATAAATAAATTACTACTGTTTCTAATTATTCTGTATACTTTTAATACATCCATGCCCCTTTAAGTGATAAAATATTACACAATAATAAATGTTTTTACAAACTCGTATTTTGTATGTTTCCAAAATATTTGAATTTTTACATTTGAATGCCTATTTTAGATAAATGGATTATTATATAAGATATTTGTATTCTTTGTGTCTGGCATTAGGAACATAATATTTTAGTGACACGTTATTTCAATACTTCTACCCAAGTACATGTTATTTATTGATATTTCTTGACAACAGAAAACATGTGTAATAAAATAATTAAGACAACAATTAATTTGGACAATTTCATAATACGTATTGAAATGTTATATTGGTTTTAATTTTTTATTTAGTGGTAGGCTAAATTATTGTGTCAGTCCTTTTGTCATGACAGTACATAATTTTATAAGTTAACAAGGTTTTTGGCGATACTTTGTGATGTCAACACCTGATAGTCACATCTATGTGATATGTCACTGGTCACTGTCACACCACTGGACAACTAGTCAGTGTGTACTTGCTAACTACAATAAACTGTACCAACAAGGTTCACATCAGACCAAGCAATAAACGTTGCCAGGCTAGTGGATGACCCAATTGTTTGAGCATAGACTCAGTGGATGTTATAGATCTATATAAATCAGTAGCTCAGTGGTCAAACAGAGAGAGTACTGAACTGTACTTTTGCAAGAGACACTAAAGGCTGTTGATTCCGCCTATCTGGTGTCTATGCCAGCGGAAGTAAACTATTCCACCCAGGCAATGGAAAACCAATTGTGGACCCACTGAGTGGAGAACTCATTCTCAATAACTTTCCAACAGAATAATCAAGTACATGATGATAAGAAGAAGAATCTCTATGATTCAAAGACATGTTATCTTACCTTCCCTGCTGTAGAGCACCAGGTGGAGTCTTACCTTCCCTGCTGTAGAGCACCAGGTGGAGTCTTACCTTCCCTGCTGTAGAGCACCAGGTGGAGTCTTACCTTCCCTGCTGTAGAGCACCAGGTGGAGTCTTACCTTCCCTGCCGTAGAGCACCAGGTGGAGTCTTACCTTCCCTGCCGTAGAGCACCAGGTGGAGTCTTACCTTCCCTGCCGTAGAGCACCAGGTGGAGTCTTACCTTCCCTGCTGTAGAGCACCAGGTGGAGTCTTACCTTCCCTGCTGTAGAGCACCAGGTGGAGTCTTACCTTCCCTGCTGTAGAGCACCAGGTGGAGTCTTACCTTCCCTGCTGTAGAGCACCAGGTGGAGTCTTACCTTCCCTGCTGTAGAGCACCAGGTGGAGTCTTACCTTCCCTGCTGTAGAGCACCAGGTGGAGTCTTACCTTCCCTGCTGTAGAGCACCAGGTGGAGTCTTACCTTCCCTGCTGTAGAGCACCAGGTGGAGTCTTACCTTCCCTGCTGTAGAGCACCAGGTGGAGTCTTACCTTCCCTGCTGTAGAGCACCAGGTGGAGTCTTACCTTCCCTGCTGTAGAGCACCAGGTGGAGTCTTACCTTCCCTGCTGTAGAGCACCAGGTGGAGTCTTACCTTCCCTGCCGTAGAGCACCAGATGGAGTCTTACCTTCCCTGCTGTAGAGCACCAGGTGGAGTCTTACCTTCCCTGCTGTAGACCACCAGGTGGAGTCTTACCTTCCCTGCTGTAGAGCACCAGGTGGAGTCTTACCTTCCCTGCTGTAGAGCACCAGGTGGAG
Organism: Oasisia sp. SBJ-2009; assembly: GCA_964017155.1. Classification (NCBI taxonomy): domain Eukaryota; kingdom Metazoa; phylum Annelida; class Polychaeta; order Sabellida; family Siboglinidae; genus Oasisia; species Oasisia sp. SBJ-2009. The sequence continues at coordinate 15,596,817 of OZ024862.1, forward strand.
TCTTACCTTCCCTGCTGTAGAGCACCAGGGGGAGTCTTACCTTCCCTGCTGTAGAGCACCAGGTGGAGTCTTACCTTCCCTGCTGTAGAGCACCAGGTGGAGTCTTACCTTCCCTGCTGTAGAGCACCAGGCAGAAAGAACCAATACATTTGAGAGTGAGTGGTTCCATAGCAGAGTGGGTATTTAATGCAGGTTTGAATGCTGTGGCGGCTGTTTCAAGGTGTATTCCATTTATTTAATGTTTCACTGCCCAAGTTCTGTTCATGAATGCAAAGAGTCAATACCCCAATTTAAGCAAAGCAGTCACATTGTTGTTTATTTTAACGGTTCCAAGTTTTTTCTTTATTGTTTACCATATAATGGCTTTAAATAGTTTATTTAATATAGCATTTTAGTCAATGAAATGTTGAGCATTTCCCTTTATCAATATAACTACCCACTGTTAATATTAAATAAATACAGTGTATGTGAAATTTATATTAAGAGTATAATTATGTTTTAATATTGGGAACTTAGGTGTAGTCTATTTGTCGATGAGACTTGGCTGGAGGCTGTGACTGGTATCTCTTTGGGCGTGGTCGAGAGCTACATGGAGTGTCTTCATCTGTCAAATTGCAGGCTGTTGCATAATGATGTATCTCATTAGTTGTCATGTATTAGTTGTCATTAAATCTGACAGTATGATTGATTGTGACCATTGAGTGCAGGCGAATCATAGAGAACATCAACTACAGGTGCAGTATAATCTGCAATAAATTAATTTTGGTTTTAACAAAAACTAGTAGCAGATTTCTAACCTTTTACATATTTTTACATCAGTGTTTCTCCGTTTTATATTTTTTACCAGTACACTTGGTATATTGCATTTGTACATTTAATTTTATTTTATTAATTTTGTTTGTATAAATACTTTTGACTTGGTGTAAATAATTAAAATGATTAAAATGATTATTAAAATAATTAAAATGATTCTGTTCCTTTATTCAGAATCATCCCGGCTGATGGTAATTAGTGATATGTTTACTGCATTATATTTTGTGAACATTGTTTACTACTTTTAGACGTTTTGTGGGTGCAATATTTTGCCTGTGATTCTTGCATGTTAGACACAGTTTGACAGGAAGTATAATTTTACCATATTCATTCTATTTAAAGAACATTAAAAATGAGGCTATGATAATTTTGGTATAACTCAGAACAAAGATATTAATATTTATATTAAACACATCCAATATAATTTATGTACATGCATGTATATTTTTATTATATAAATTTAAAGTTAGTGGTGCAAGTATGGTAACTAGCAGCATTGCATTTCACTTGTGATCAACATATGCAAGTCAAATTTGTATGGTATAGTGGTCCAAATTATTATTTGTTGTATTATTATTGAAATAAATTAAAATAAGGCATATATGCGCATGTGTAAAAGATTTTTATAAATCTGGCAAGCAATAGCAAACATTTCTGTCAGTATTAAAGGGATAACAAAAACAATTATATTATATATGCAATAAACACTATATATTCTGTTTCTACTTTTGTTCATGAAATTGTCAAAGGGCTAACACAATTTCAACTTGCAAAATCACTTCTTTCAGTTTTCATTCTAAAGCTGTCTGTACCTAATTGCTGATCTGTGCTACTATTTTTATACGCATAGGATTCGTCATTAATATAAATAGGTGGTTCCCAAGAAATGGCATTATTGCCTTAATGGGGTCTACATGACTCACGGGATCATTTTTACGATATTTATTATTATTTATGTTACAAGTGGTCACACGTTAGATATTTCTTGGAGTGACCCCCCCACCTCCGCCATACCCCATGCGTTGAGTCTTGTGTGTGTTAGCACTGCTGGTGAATAGTCTGACAGTGACACACTGCAACAGGCAACAGTCGCAGCCATGCGTGTGTCGACACACGAAGGATTACGTAGCCGTAGTCAGAGACGTTTAACTCAGTCACAGCGGTAATATAACCCTGAACGTGCCAACACAAGACTGGGGTTGAATGATGTCATGCCTCCTCACTGGGGTGTTGTCTTTGGAATACCCAGGTCGTGCTGCGTGCTGGATATAAGAGGTAGACTGCTTCACTGTGTTGTGGTGTCTCTTGTAGTTGACTCATGAGACAGGAACTGAGGAAGGTGTATACCTGTGTTGTCATCACACACACGCACTGTTTGGACAGGTAAACTGAGGTGTTTTACACGGCAAGGAATTGTGGACCAAATAACACGGCCCGGGACTCGAAGGTGTGCAAAGAAAAGACACAATCAGCAATCAGAGTTTGTGTATGACACGGAACTATCACTTTCTGCTTCACAGAGGATCTCGTTTATGTTTTATTCACCTGCCTTGACGGGTCTATACCCAGGGGTCTCCAGGTGTTGTGTGGAAAATGCACATCATCAATGTTGCTGATACTGCAGCATTGACGGAAGAATGATACCATCAGGAAACATGTCTCAGGCAGAGTTGTATCGTCAGTGACATTAGAGTGAAATGTATTGGAATGTTCCTGTGATTCACCACTACTGAGGGAGTACTGACTGACGTCGGAGCCCGGCCATAATTGTACACTGTGGTTGGGGAATGATTTCACAGGAAGGTTGAAGTGGGTTATGTGCCACTAGCTTTAGAGGGGACAGTAGTTTGTGATGGAGAGGCTGTCGCTTAGTGTGGGTGCAGAACCACGGCGTGAGTGCAGGTCTCCCATAAGTAAGTGGAGACACGTCAACTTGGAGGACTTCAGGGTGCGTTCTGAAGGTACGTTCATGGGAAGAGGCTTTCTCTGACAGACGTTTTAAGTCTGTATGTCTGTTGTGTAATTGGTGAATCTCCGCTGAGTATTGTGCCAATCAGTTTGTTTTGAGGGATTTGTCTTCTTTAGAGTTGTTTAGTCCAGGACAAGTTGCACAGTTACATCCTGTGTGGGTTCTTGACTTATCTAGTAGTGTGATATTCACAGTTCATTCATTGATACAACAGAAACATGTGTGCTACCTATAGATGTAGCTAAAAGATTGTTGGGTTGGTTGTGTCAGGCTATTCAGTGGCCTCAAGTGGTGTCACACTGGGCTACTTCCGTTGTGTAAAAGTGACATCAACTACGTGACAGTTTAGTTTATAAAACACCAGACAGGACTTTGGGACCTGTGAGTTTATTTGTGTGATGTCCCGTCTAAAAGACATAGGGTGATCAGAATTGCCCAGGTTTCAAAGTGGCCATTAAATAGACTTGAACCCTGGGACGTATGGCTGACAGTCATGCTGAAGGCTGTGTGAAGCACATTACTTTTTAAAAGTGTATTTCTATAATAATATAACGCCATGTAGGGCATTACATTTGTATGCCAAGGTTTATATGTGTATATATATATATGTGCAAGTGTATCTGTCTGTGTGTTTGAGTATATTGCTGGTAGTTTTCCATGTATCAGACTGAACTTGTATACACATATATACATACATATACATGTGATAAGAAATTGTTATTTCCCCAGGAGGCTCATGTCAGATGGCCCCTGGCCACTAGTGGTGTCTCTGGTGACATCCTGACCATGTCCCATCCTGACACTTGTCTCCGCGGTGTGTTTCAGTCATTGGCATGTCGACCGGAAGCGGGGGGAGCGGCGAGTATCTCAGCAACAACAGCGCCAACAGCGGCTCGAGCGGCGGTCACCATAGCAACCGCCACAATGCAACGTTCGTGGACGACTCTGGTGGCCAGCCGGACACCGCGGGGATGCCCCGTGGCCTCTCGCACAAGATGCGGGGCCACCGCGACCACACGGAGGCCTGGTGGAGCATGGGAGAGTTCCTTAACCCCGGTCACAACGGCGGACTCACGCATCAGAGCACCAAGTTCTCGCTCACCGGAAACCGCGTCTTCAGCAGCAACCACCAGGAGGAGCTATGGGACCTGAGCGATTCGCTCGCCGAGCTGCACGACACCGTCAATCGGAACTCGATGACCGATTCGCTGCAGATGAGACAACAACAGGACCGCGAGGTGAACATAAAAGAGTGGCTGGAATCGGATGTCGGAAGCGGGTTTATTCGCGTGTATCCACCGAACGTGAATAGTTACGCGACGTCGTACCTGATACCGTGTACGTTGACGACGACAGCGCATCAGGTTTGTCTCATGCTCGGGATATCGCTGAACAGTCTGCATGTGCAGTACAACGGGGACATCATACAGCGGCTGGACACGTACGAGCACCCGCTGATGATGCAGAATGAGTATCTGGTCGGCATCGGCTACTGCGACCTCGACCGCATCCAGGAGGAGGGAACAAACGAGGACCTCGGCTACCTCATCCGCTTCTACTACGGTAAGTGAGCCTCGTCTGCTGGGGTCAGACCACATTTTCTACTATAGCATGTGTTTCACATTGCCTTTTTAACTCGAATCAGATCACTATTTTCCCAATGGTGTTTCTACTACTTCCACTTCAACTTTAGCGGGTTTCTCAGAATATAAAACGTCATGCACTTTTTGTGCAAACTGTGATTTGTGTCCATCCACAAAGGTCAATTATTGTCACTGTAATGTGCATAGGTATAGCACCATACAGTTATTAAGCCTACAATCCATGTTGCGCAAATCTTTTATCTTAAAATATGGTCATATCCCTGTTTAGAAACACCTATTCTGGGAGCATTAAATCACCAATGTCATTTTATGGATCTCAGAAATTATCTGTGAGCACTGTAATTTATTGGTTATGGACCTTTAACATAAAATAATGATCTGTCCCCTGTTTCCTTACAAGTCACATGGCTCACTGTATCTCATCGATGCAACCAGTTTCTAGCAAAAAACATATATGGACCAGGCCCACCAATTGGAACATTTGTGTGCCAATTCAAAGTGATACCTGCCAGTGACACACAGCGCAGACCTAGAAATGTCCCTAGAGTCGCTACCCTTGACCTTCCATTTATTTCCCATCTTTAAAACACTCCCAGGCCCACTTCAGCTCCTGTACCACAACTTTAGTCTTCATCATGAGATATTTCTCTCTCATGACATCACTGTTTTTCAGACACTTGTTTCTTAGTATGATAAAATTTCAATGATGTAATCAGTTGTAATCAGTTACTCAATGAGCTATGGTTGTAATTGTAACAATAGTACAAAGTTATCTCAGTTTGTTAACTGTGCTAGTGTAATGATAACACATTATCTACCTTACAACTGATAACAATCAGTTTCATCATGGTTATTACAATAGAAACTTTAATTTACTTTTATCCGATGTTATTGTGCCATCGTGTGACCCGATATCATTGTTAGATGTTCACGTTGATTTATGCCAAGCCTGTCCTCTTGAAATTTGTATTTGATACCACGCTGATATATCATGTTGTGAACATGGCAGACAATCCGTCATGTGACACATTGTCTTGTATATTGTCATTGAAGAATGTCCTCCCTAAGTAAAGTTTTATGTAAAAACCGCCCCCTGTAGATAAATATGTGAATAAATTAGACAGCTCAAGATTGTGTCCAGTGTTCATACTGCCTGGACATGTAGGCAATACTGCACTAATGTTGTGGAAATCAGGCCAGAATTACAGATGTTTAATAACATGTGCATTCTCATTGTAAATGTTGGAGAATTTTGTTATACTGGTATTTCATTTTTGTTCACTCTGATCAACTTTGAAGTGACAGTCTGATGGATACTGGCAGTTTGGCATCAGCTGTTGTCTATCAATTCAACAGAATGTTACAAAACAGTAAAACTAAATGTGCATAGCTGAACATAATTACAACCAGAAGTTTATATAAACATGGCCTTCAAATTAATTGTTGGACCCGCAACCTTTTTAGGCCAGTAGCATTTTTTATTTACGTCATACAGCTGGTTGCAACGAGATCTCTTTTAGACTTTTTTGGGATTGAAGCTCTAGTCCCTTGAGTGTTGATGCCAGGTGTCTGTTGTAACAGGTTTTGTACTTAACAGACAGTGGCACCATGAACCCTGCAATGTCATTGCAGCCAGATTTCTAACCGTAACCGTAACCTCTGCAAAAACTGCAGAATCAAATTAATAACACCTGCCTTCTCATTTCTCATTTCTCATATCCAGTGCTGCGCGAGAACATTCCATGATTCATATTACAACCTCAGCTGTTTCCACAGAATGGCACTCTTTTTTGGGTGGAAGGTTACAAATTTCCTGTGGCCCAGTTTCTGACATTAGAGTCTACACATGTCTTACGTAATCATTAGTGAACAACGCATACAATACTGCTACTTTTTCTTGGTGATTAATGATGATGTACTTTATTTAGAGCGCATTATGGTACTTGTCAAAATGTGATAAAAAGCTAGTAAGTGATCTTTTTTTTCCAAAGAATACATAACATTAATACAACCAGTGCTTGATAAATCAACTTTTAAAGATAACTAACATGCTAAAACACAAATGCAATTTCATTTTCCCATGTCTTCTAACATTATTTATTAACTTATGAAGTTTTTTGCATTATTTACACATTTACCGGTGGATCATTCCAAACTGTTTTTAATAATGCCATTAATTTCATTAAATATTTCAATCAGTATTTTATTGTTAACATGAAACACAACATATGATGCACTATTTCCACATGTTATAGCTTGCCTAGTTAATATTTAAAAACAAAATTGAATGTCGATTGTCAAATAAGGCCACCATCTTGTCAGTTATTTTTTAAATAAAAGAATTAAATTTGATGACTGCAGTGAGACAGAGCAGTGCAGGACACTGCCAGGTAGATACCATTAGCAGAATACAACAAACAAACAAACAAGAGACCAGACTGTTTAAGATGTTATCATAAACTTATACAACATAGTTTATCACACAGATAACCCATCTACAGGTGATAACAGCTGATACTCCTGCTGGTTTGGTTAATGACAGCCCAGGTCAAACATATTAACATGTTCAGACCGATTCACCATTTCGCCAGTGGCCCTTTGTCACAATGCCCTGGCGAGTGGCTGGTCTGTGCCTGGGAAATCAAAGAAGGCTGCCTGCCAAGTTGGCTGTGATCCACTTGTAATGCAGTCTGCAAAAATCTGTCAAAATTGTGGCCAATTTCCTTTGCCAGGAACAATGCCATCATTTATAAATCACACCTGTTGTTTCAGTATGTATGTGATTCTGGAACTTCTATAGAAATTAATCTGCCTATGGTGATTGTGCGGTTATTACTTTTATTATAGTTGTAATAATACTGCTATTTTCTTATCATCTCATTTAAGCATAAATATTTCCAATGTTTGTTTCATGTGCGGCAAATTCTTTAAAGATATGTGAAAGGTTATGAAGATAAAAACATGCGTATAATTGCCAAATTCAAATTATTAATAGCGTATCTGCATGCTGGTTCATGTCATTTATCAGATAGACACGTGTGTGATAAACTATGTACATTCTTTGAGGGATCAGCGTGTTTCTCCTACACTAATTAGCCTCCCACATTATACGTCGACAATAGTTACAGCGTACTTCAGACAGGTTCTTTCACGGGGCCCTGTTGAATGGGCAGACAAAATAGGCTCGTTTCTACAATCAATCAAAATGCATACTTCTAATTCTTACCCAACTTTAAACGAACAATGTTAACATAAAAGAAGGCGTGTCATCTAGTCTCAGGGCGAAATACCCTCCAGACAGGGTGTGAACGTAGGTGAAGTTATGCACTCACGGTTAGAACCCCCGTTGGGTACTCTGTGAGAATATAATTGTTGAGTAAAATGTTATTACTGGCTGTATTTTTTAAGGGTTAGTAAATATTAACTTGTTTACAGCACAAGCTAAATAACTTAGCGGATGTAATTTATAGTATATAATTTATGGTATATAATTTACCAAACATTAACAATCATTATACAAAAATTATACATTAATTAATTATTTTCTTATAAATTAACTACAATGACTTACACCAGTACTGATGTGATTAATGATTTGTATAGGAAAATAATAACAAATTGTCACACAGAATCAAACTTAAAAATATGCAATTTGACAGAACACACCCTGGTAATACATTCTGTGTACAGATTTAAAACCTTTTAAAACTCTCATTGCACTAGCATTGTCAAACCTTGCTTTACAGCTGTCTCACTGAACTGGTAATACACGCACCTCACAATTAAGTTAACATTACCATAGTCCCAAATTATTTCAATAAATAAAAAATAAAAAAATTGTTTGTATAACAAATTTACCCTTCTAATAGGGCCACCTTGCTACTCGTGACACCGTAGCCACATTCCAAGTGTGACCTTCCAACTGTGACTAAATAAACAATTACACATTTCTGTGTTTTTGATGTAATGCGGGCAAGTTAAAATATAAGTATTTGTAATTTTAAATGTAATTGTTGTGTTTACCAGGTAAGCCCACGTTTGACAGTACGTTCTCGCGCAAGCAGCTGCAGGCGTACATAGACGTGCGCAAGGGCAAGATGCTGCAGCAGTGGGTGCCTCGCATGTGTGTCGTCTCCGGAACGCGTCTCCTCATCTACAAGGGTATGTCATGTATACGGATTCTTGTAGTAGTATGTAGTTTGACAGGCAGTAGGCCTTCAACGTGTATGCTGCCGTCATAAGAATGTCATAAGTTTTCGTACAGAAAGCAAACTACTAATGTAATATGCACATAACAATGTCCCATTCCCAAGTAACATCTCTCCAAATACTGTGCAACAAATTACATTAAAGGGGATATGTGTGTTCAGTATTTCCCACAGTGCACGATGTAACAATTCACATTTGTAGAGTTGGAGAGAGGGGGAAATTATGAAAATATTCTTTTCTTTTTGACACCTATAAAGCCGCGTTAGGTACGCATATTATTCTTTTAATGCGGCAATTTTTGACACACCAAAAAGTGTCAAAAATTGCCGCATTAAAAGGACGGTTAAAAAAATCCTAGGTTAAACAAATTTTATTTATATTACATTCTTATGACAGCAGCACACACGTTGAAGGTATACTGCCTGTCAAACTATGTTTAGTTACTAATTTTAGCTGGTAACAATGTTTGCAGTACGAATGATTCCACCATATGTAATGTTGAAACGATAATTAAACCAACCAGTTTCAAAACCAAATTTATTGGCAATAATGCTGAGGCGAGCCGAGTTAACAGCAATACCCTTTGATGTTTAACTTTCCCACGTTCTAGACAGCAGACTTCTGTAACAAATTACTACGCTGCCTTATTCTAGGCAAAAAAGCAGACCCCCTCTCTTTAACAGCTGGCAATAGACACAGGTATTTACTGGTCATTACCAACCCCAGGTGAAGTGAAAATGTATAGTTTAATGTACAGGGATAATAAAAAAGGACAAAGGTACGTTTTTATATAGCGCAATATCCAGTCCACAGGACTGCTCAAAGTGCTTTTACACTTTACTTCCCTGACAGACCTGTTCACTCAGACACCATCTCAACTTCTCTGAGCCACATGCTACAATTAATGTGCGAAAGGCATATCCACCACTGTCTATTGCCAGGTACTCAATTATACAGCTGAGTGAACTCTAGTAATGTAGAATGAAAAAACTTGCCCAAGGTTTTAACACCGCAGCACAGGATTCGAACCCGGGTTCTCTTATTCGAGAGTCTGGAGCTCTACCCCTGAGCCACTGCGCTCTGCAACAATATGCGTGCCATGGCTCTATAAATATCAAAGAGAAAAGAATATTTTCATAATTTTTCCCTCTCTCCAACTGTACAGATGTGAATTTTACAACATGCACTGTGGGAAATACTGAACCCACATATCCCGTTTAATGTCATTTGTTGCATAGTATTTAGAGAGATGCTACCTGGGAATGGGACATTGTTATGTGCATGATATCACATTAGCAGTTTGCGTCTGTACGAAAACTGAATGATGATAACATCAAGTGAACTGAAAGTGCTCTTTAAATTACTGATAAGCTGACATTACTCTGAGGACATTAAGGTTGTCTGGGCATTGTACATGACACTCTACATACTGGTTCATTTTGTGTCCCACATAAAGCATATTCCATCATTTGTATTGTATGTCATATCAGTTGTGTCCCATATCATTTTGGTGGTCTGCATGCCAAAACTATTCCCTTACATTTGTGCTACTGGTGATAGGGTGAAACCACTCCTTGTTACTTCCTGATAACACAAGAAAACCATGCATTTTGTTATAAAAACTACATCTAGCTAGCTGCTAGATGTAGTTATAACATTTGTGTTCAAAGTATTTAAATGCTTTAGGTAGCTAAATAGCTATCTAGAGCATATTAAAGAGTATTATTATTGAAGGACTGATATTAATTGGATATCAGGAAATATCGTCACAAAAGACAGTAAATTAATTAAACACATTATCTACTAATGCTATTACTAAACTATAATAGCCATGTGAATAATGTTTAGTAAGAGTAATGTATCAAATGTATCAAGGCCAGCTTACATGTATAAATATAAATAATAATTATCGGGATAGGCTGAATAAACCAGTATCCATGTTGTTTAACGTTGGAAGTCAATCCAGTGAAATCTAGCAAAATCGGGTTGCTGTAGCTCTAAGTTATAATTAAATCTACAGAATAAGACACAGATTCAATACAATGCATGAATTATACCACACAATACATTGCATGATACACAATGTATTTGTGCTAGTTCGTGCAATACACATTCCAAAAGTTACCATATATACTCGACATAAACTATGGTAGTGGTATATATTACATAAGTATTTTATTAATCATGTGACATTCACCGTTGACTGGACTTTTTTTCCGAATGACTAAACCTAATCATTTAATCAACTTTACCAGGAACCCAGTGAAAGAGGTTTGGAAGTGACCCTTTCATATTGATCTCGTGATCTGTGACCCTATTGTCCAGTTCTTTCAGACAGTCACATTTATTCTACCGTGTTTATGTAGTCTAACCGTTTAATTAGTGGTCACATATTTGCTTGGGGGGAAAGTGTTATGTTTGATAAAACAGGTCGGTGTGAGTTAGGTGTAAGGATATTTAACACATATTCAGGTTTAACATTTATTATGTTTTATTGGCCTGGTCTACTGACTTCAGTGTACAGGCTGTAGTGTGTAGGTGTTAAAATGCTGTTGCTTAAAATCAAATTTATTGTAGCTCTTTACAAAACACAGAAATCATAATTGTGCATATAATCATCAACTGAATGTGAATTATACTTAACAGCATAAACAGCACGAAAAGGGAAGTACATTGCATAATGTAATGTAACGTAACGTAACGTAACGTAACGTAACGTAACGTAACGTAACGTAACGTAACGTAACGTAACGTAACGTAACGTAACGTAACGTAACGTAACGTAACGTAACGTAACGTAACGTAACGTAACGTAACGTAACGTAACGTAACGTAACGTAACGTAACGTAACGTAACGTAACGTAACGTAACGTAACGTAACGTAACGTAACGTAACGTAACGTAACGTAATGGGTATTACACCCCGTTGTTACATACCTCAGCATACACAAAATTAGAGGTGTTACATATTGTTGCAAAAAATTAAATATTCCCAAGTAATGAAGTTCTATAAATAGTTCTATCCAGGACCATTTGTATTTGTTTGTAATAAGTTTTAAATTATCAGAATTGCTTTCTCTCTTAATAATTTCTCTGGAGCTAGAGCAAACTGTACAGATGTATCCCTGCATGTGATCTTTACTGCCCTTAAGGCTTAACATAGATATCCTAAGACATCCTGTTTCTAAAGACCATTCAGTCAAATGAATTTTTAAATTAGCAGGCGTACAAAATTGCAACCAAGCACAACTTTACATTTCTCGTTTCTGCCTTTCTGGACTAGATCCAGGGAGCGATATGGCCAGGTGAACTAACTACATTGTAACTACTGTTGAGTTCATGGCACATGACACCATTTGTTCTCAGGTGCGTTAGAAATTAACTTTAAAGTTCGGTACATGATGGTAATCTTGGAAGCCAGTTTAAGGGCTCGCCAGGGTTCATCAGCTGAAAGTAACCCTTGTGTTGTTCAGGTGGTTTAGGGCTGACCCTGGCTATTTGAGTGGTCAGTTTGATTAACGTGTGCCAATTTCAGAACTTTTATTGTTAATGTTTTACGAGTTTGCCAACAATTTCACAGATGGTTAGATGAGGTTTTTAGGTAATCGGTCTTGGAGTAAGTTCAGCTGCCCTGAAGGCTTTGGTAGTTAGGCATGTGAAATTCCCACAACTCTACCCTATAATCAGGTTAGTTATCATACATGAGTGCCTGTAGCCAACTGACTCTTCTGGGTCTCTGCTTCTCAGGTGAACTGCAATCCTTTCAAAGTGTACCCATTTTGAGTTATAAAATTATTAAGTTGAGATGCTGATGGAATTGAAAGAGATGATTCTGTTATAAAAGTGATACAGATCATGGATATTGGATGGTTAAACTCATGTGTGTGTGTGTGTGTGTGTGTGTGTGTGTGTGTGTGTGTGTGTGTGTGTGTGTGTGTGTGTGTGTGTGTGTGTGTCTGTGTGTGTGTGTGTGTCTGTGTGTGTGTGTGTGTGTGTGTGTGTGTGTGTGTGTGTCTGTGTGTGTGTGTGTGTGTGTGTGTGTGTGTGTGTGTGTGTGTGTGTGTCTGTGTGTGTGTGTGTGTGTGTGTGTGGGCGTGCGTGTGTATGTGTGTCTGTGTGTCTGTGTGTGTGTGTTTGTGACTTTGTGTATTTGTGTGTGTTTGTTTGTTTGTTTATGTATGCATGTGTGCATGCGTGCGTGCATGAATGCGTGTGTGTGTGTTGTAAACTACTCATCAAGTTACACTAAATAAGCAATATCAGCAGCCCTCAGTGATTCAGTTCACTCACAGAACCTACTACACTACTCATAAGATCAATTTTGCTCTTTAAAGTAGATTTATCTCCTTAACAGAGATCTTGTATGTTGTGAAAAATATCAAACTCAGGATGTTCCACCCGGACTTTTCACAGGTGTGTCGCAGAAATAGTGTCCTCTGCTATGTGTGAGTTCCTTTTTCCATTTTGAAAGAATCCTTAAATTTACCAACTGAAGGTGGATTTTCTTATGCGAGCTCATCAATGAACTGAGAGTTGTCTCAACAACAAGAACAACAAGTTTACTCCAGGACAACACAAGAATCTTTCAAAAAGAAGGAAGTTGGTTCTAAAACACAGAAAGGAGCTGAAGTTAACCTCTATTTGCCAGAGGAGTTTGTTGAACAGAGACCTACCTTGACTTGACTGTGGATGAACACAATAAACTCAACAGAAGTTGACTGTGGATGAACACAATCAACTCACCAGAGCCAGTGTCTGATTACAACAAAAAAGAACCATCCATTCTGCAACAGTCTGTGCTGGGCCGAGCGGGCTATTGTGCCATTGTCTGGTGTGAGTGTACACTGTGCACCGGCATTCACCGTCGTCATAGAGTATTGCGCCGAGTAAACACGCCGCTTGAGTGGTGTCAAATGGGATAATACAGAGAAATAAATGAGGCGATATCCCGATGGCGCAGCAGTTCCTGTTTCTGCTACTTTTACGACTTAAGACACTTAACCCCAAATAGCCTGGACAATGGACGACAAAGGAGTCTGCTATTTCCAAACTGGTCTTTGTCTAGCGTTAGCGTTAGTTGTTTTCTGCGTGGGATCTCTTATTTCTCATAGCACTGGTGGGGATGCTATGTGAAGTCATTGGAAGATTGGTTAGAAGCTGAATGAGATGAGTTTGGGAGGGATGGGTAGAGACATGTTAGGAAAAGGAGCAGAGATAGGGAAGCAACAGGGTCAAGGGAAAAGGGAAAGTCACAGTTGGGAGGACTAGGAAGGAAGGACTGTAAAGATCAGTGAAGGGAAAATATGGAGATTGGGGGCTACAGATGGGAAACAATGGAGAGAAACGATGGTACAAAGTCGTTGTATCTGACCCTCATTCCTATAGAGGAAAGAGTACGGATAGACATGTAAACACAAGGTCGAAGGAAGCTCTGTTTTGGGGTCTAACTCTTCTGGATATCGGGTCAGTGAAATTGTTCAGGCTTCAATAGTAGTTGGGATGGAACTGTCGTCCACTGATTGTTCGACTGTCCAGTGGCCTACACACGCAATAGGTGACGAGTTTGAGTTGGACATGTTAACCCCACAAGTGACAGTATGACACATGTGCCAAAAATAGGGACTGTCTTGCTCGGTGCCTTGTCTTGCTGGGCACGAAGTGACAAACTGGGACGGTCACCACACAACGGTCAACTGTCACAAGGTCAATGGTCATCACTCACAAGGCCAGGAGTGGGTTGTCTTGATAATATTATCTACGCCATGAGACATCAGTGGCAACCACAGACCTGTTTGTTGTCCCAGTTGGGACTGTGACTCACAGGTTATTACAAAGTCACACAAGGGGGTATTGTTGAACACACCTGTGGTTGGGGGTAGCATTATGGTCGTCAGAGGATGTGATCATACTCCACTTACTTACCGTGTCAGTTGGAAAGGTGACAGGTAAATCGTTGCGGAAATAAACACCTGTGTTCATATTACCTGTTGGTGTTGGTGTGTGCACATGGGGCAGTACAAATTGCAAGACAATTGTTGTTTCTTTTCCTTGGTCAATCCCTTGTGGGGTGGGGTCCACACCCCTCCATTATAGACACCGTTTGAAAAAAACTCAAGACATATTTGGTTGAAATTGTATTCCCACCATAAACTTGCCTCTCCCATTCATGATTTGGTATATCGAGCCTTTGAGCTAAGATTCTTGAGTATATTGGCACAATAGAAAGTTTACTACTACTATTATTATTTATCTGTATTCTGTGATAGACTACAGTATACAACTACTGTATATAAAGTAGATGGGTCAGTATCATTTTAATCCCACTGTTTAGCAAACGAGGTTAGCGAGATAACACATCACTGTTGAGTTCGCAGTTCACAGCAGTGATGTCTGGCTCCACCAAGTGACCACAGCAGGAACTACACACTCCGTAAAGTTGTAGTAGACAGACCATGAACAAAGTTTTACTTATTAAATTATGTTTCACTCTTTTTTTAAACAACCTGGGCCATGTGATTTTGGGAAAATAGATCTACCTCATTGTTGCCACTGTGAAGTGGTCACTATGATTCACTGCTGTGACTTTGCTTGAATATGTTAATAATTTACTTTGATTTTACTTTGATTTAACAATAACCATGTTATCATATATTATAAAATATTACAGAAAGGAAACCACACCAATGGACAATGGCTTAAGGGACTCAGAGTTTGACTTCCTTTTCTCCAAGTAAACAGGATGTGTCCAGTGCCACATTTCCTTCCTCCTCTAATGAGAGTTTCACAAATTAAGTCCTGTGCTATACAGTGTTTGTTGGAAGATGGCCTCACCTTGGAAGTGAACCACAGGTCCAGATGATCTGGCAATTGAACCTTGCTCCCTGGGGGTCCCTACTTATCTAGGAAGTGTACCAATTAAAAGGTCCTGTTGATCTGGGAAGTGAATCAGTGGTCCTGTTGGTCTGGGAAGTGGATCAAGGATCCTATTGGTCTGAGAAGTGAATCAGTGTCTTGTTGGTCTGGGAAGTGGATCAAGGATCCTATTGGTCTGAGAAGTGAATCAGTGTCTTGTTGGTCTGGGAAGTGGATCAAGGATCCTATTGGTCTGAGAAGTGAATCAGTGTCTTGTTGGTCTGGGAAGTGGATCAAGGATCCTATTGGTCTGAGAAGTGAATCAGTGTCTTGTTGGTCTGGGAAGTGGATCAAGGATCCTATTGGTCTGAGAAGTGAATCAGTGGTCCTGTTGGTGTGGGAAGTGAATCAGTTGGCCTGAGAACTGGACAAAACTCTCTACTGGACTTGTCTGAGGTTACTATAATACTCACCACAACCACATCAGTGAAGATACTTGACCAGTGGTCAACTGTCTGTCTTGGACACATTCACCTTAACTATATGTTGTTTATTTAACTGTGCACACTAATTGGATTATTCCGCATGAACTGACACGCCCATTCATAAGGCACAGGAAGGGCCCTTGGCCTTTAAACTAGTGTTTGTTTGTCTCTCAACAGGAGGCCGGGTTTGTAGAGTTCCTCAATGGCAACCATTGATGTGAAGATGGTAATTAGGTATCCATTAGTCAGAAGGTGATTGATCTGAATCACTTGTCTTGCAAGTGGAGATGTATCTTCACTGAGCCCCAGTCTGGTAATTGGTCCCCACCTCAGGCACTGTGCTGTAGGAACAGATTCTCACGGGTGGTAAATGATTCCATTTCACATTACCTGTGTTAGGTACATGATAGATGTGCCTGCTCAAGTCACAAAGTACTGTATATTATTTAGTTATGGTTGTCCTCTATTGAGAGTTTCACAAATTAAGTCCTGTGCTATACAGTGTTTGTTGGAAGATGGCCTCACCTTGGAAGTGAACCACAGGTCCAGATGATCTGGCAATTGAACCTTGCTCCCTGGGGGTCCCTACTTATCTAGGAAGTGTACCAATTAAAAGGTCCTGTTGATCTGGGAAGTGAATCAGTGGTCCTGTTGGTCTGGGAAGTGGATCAAGGATCCTATTGGTCTGAGAAGTGAATCAGTGTCTTGTTGGTCTGGGAAGTGGATCAAGGATCCTATTGGTCTGAGAAGTGAATCAGTGTCTTGTTGGTCTGGGAAGTGGATCAAGGATCCTATTGGTCTGAGAAGTGAATCAGTGTCTTGTTGGTCTGGGAAGTGGATCAAGGATCCTATTGGTCTGAGAAGTGAATCAGTGTCTTGTTGGTCTGGGAAGTGGATCAAGGATCCTATTGGTCTGAGAAGTGAATCAGTGGTCCTGTTGGTGTGGGAAGTGAATCAGTTGGCCTGAGAACTGGACAAAACTCTCTACTGGACTTGTCTGAGGTTACTATAATACTCACCACAACCACATCAGTGAAGATACTTGACCAGTGGTCAACTGTCTGTCTTGGACACATTCACCTTAACTATATGTTGTTTATTTAACTGTGCACACTAATTGGATTATTCCGCATGAACTGACACGCCCATTCATAAGGCACAGGAAGGGCCCTTGGCCTTTAAACTAGTGTTTGTTTGTCTCTCAACAGGAGGCCGGGTTTGTAGAGTTCCTCAATGGCAACCATTGATGTGAAGATGGTAATTAGGTATCCATTAGTCAGAAGGTGATTGATCTGAATCACTTGTCTTGCAAGTGGAGATGTATCTTCACTGAGCCCCAGTCTGGTAATTGGTCCCCACCTCAGGCACTGTGCTGTAGGAACAGATTCTCACGGGTGGTAAATGATTCCATTTCACATTACCTGTGTTAGGTACATGATAGATGTGCCTGCTCAAGTCACAAAGTACTGTATATTATTTAGTTATGGTTGTCCTCTATTGAGAATAACAAATCAAATCTATGTACTTACTTAGTTAGTTCTCTTCATGCTCACTGATACATAGGATAGACACTAGGGTCCTCCATCTAGTGCAGTTTGCAGCCAGCTTGGCAGCCTGGCCCATGCTTAGATGTTGTTGTTTCAGTTAATTTTCCACAGTTTTTCTCTAGTTTTTTTTAGTTGTTGCATGCCAAGTGATTATATTAATTGCTTTTTCTACAGAACCTGTATCTATGTAAACTGAAAGACTCATGCACTTTTTATGACACTGCATGTAGAAATAAAACAGGTACACATGCATGCACACACGCACGCACACAAGCACACACACTACAATGTAATGAAATATATATATATATAATACAGTGAAACGAATCTGATTAAAACACTATTAATTTTTTATTAACAACAAACATAAAACAATAGCAATAACAACAGTCCACACCTACTAGGTACGCTAAGTAAACAGTTACATTGTTTCAAGAATAAAACAACTTTGGTTCTTTCTAGTCCACCTTTCAGAATATAAGAAGACCTCCTTATCATTTCATAGAATGTATAAAACACAATTAACACTGCCATTTGCCATTGACCTATGACCTCGTGTAAACAACAACAATAGTCTACTGACCCACGCAACAAAGTCTCTCTTGGTTACAGTCATCACCAGTTTATTGGTCATGATTGTAACCATTCACTGTTGCCTTATCTTGATGTTTGTTGGGTCCTTGCGTCGTCCTTGTCCTCCATTATACAGACTTCTTGGGCCGACAGTGTAGAATTCATACAGTAATTTACAACCAGTACAAGAGCTACATTTCATGAGCTCCGGCTTCATTGAAACTTCTTCCTTTGATATAATATTATAGTAGTAGTTTACATTTCATGTAACTTCAATGTTGTTTATTTTCATAATAGTTTGAAGTGTATTGATGAATTAGTTCAAGGATAAACAGATCACAGTAACATCTTTACCTATTAGAGCCAGAATTACCAGTTAAGATTCATTTGTAAACATTGACATTTGTGATTTTCTTTTTATAAATTTCATAGTATTTATAGTTTTTATGTAACATGTCTTGTTTGTGGCAATTCCTGGCCAGCAAAATCATACGTTAAAAAATAGTAATAGTACTTCAATTTCCTGTGTCAACTACTGGGGACAGTTGTGTAATTATGGTAGGAAATATGTCAACACTGATCTGTGAGAACAGTCATCAGTGCCATGTCTACATTCACTGCTGGTGTCAGCTGACTGTCTTTTCTAATAGAATACACTGTTGGTTGATACACCCAGCTCAATACACACTGCGGTCACTGCTGCAATTGGGCAAATACTAGGGAGAGTATTCACTGGCCCACATCCACAGTTGAATCAACATTCACTTCCATAAGTTTTGACGATCTCGCGGGAGCTTTGTTAATTGTTTGTCAGTTTGAGACGCATGTTTGCCCCCTAATCAGTTGACTACACAAGTCAGTGAATAGATTCTATTAAGCAAATATCCACATCGTGTGAAAATATCCACATTTGGCACAGGGTCACAGGGGGTAGAGAAATAATATTATTTCTAGGTGACCCCTGTGTGTCAATATGAAACAGGTTTGCGGCCTAATTCAAGTAAATGTTGTTGTTGTTGTAAGGAAGACATTTGGTTAATCAAGAGCGCAGTATTATATTATTTTATGATAACAGTCAATTGAATTTTTGAATAGCTTTTACAAAGTATGCAATAAGTTCTTATATGACACAGTATCATTCCCGAGGACTGATTTATACTTTACTCCCCGACACTCCTCTTTGGGCAAACAACGTGTCTACTTCTCTGGGAAGCATCTGTTAATATGTGAGTATAAAACAGTGCAATTCCACATGTTTATTGTACTCTTTGAACAGAATATTATACTTTCTCATTACGAGTCCAGTCTATGTTTTAGGGATGCTAAAGTGGACCCTGAAGTTCTACAAAATAATACTCCCTCATAGTTGCAATGAAAATATTCCTGTCAATATTTTATAAACATTCAGTAAGAAAACATAAAAATGGTGGTAATTGGGAACAGTGCACAATTTGTGGCTGTACAATCAATGAACTATTTGTTTCAAAAATACACACATCAGATATTTACACATTCACTCCCGGTATAAACACAGACCACAGAGTTGGTGACATTTACATTGATGGCATTGCCAAAGAATTTACAACTGGCATAACAGTTTGTAGTATGGATGCCACCACATTCCTGTGAAGATGATTGTAAATCAGACCGTTTGACTACTGCCAGGGGTACACAAAGTGGTTGAACTGTGTTCTGTTTGTAACCACACAAGTAACCGCTTGGGCAGTATAACATGACACATAAGTATGACACTTTTTACTGTCACTATTCATTGATACTTTACAACATGAGCAAAATTGTCTCGCCAACGGCCTGGTCTCCAGTGGCTTCTGTCTTGCTGTGTTTTATTAGAGTAACCTACAAAGGAAATCATCCATGAATATCTGTAGTGTCTGACTCTGTCTGTACATCCCTGTAAGAGGTCGGAGTGCATGAACCACATTAACACATGTTTTCAGCTACATAAAAACCTTGTTTACAAACAAAATGCCGAAAGCGATGAATGTATTAAAATGTCTGTGATGATTTATGGCCGCATGTAGCCATCTGTTGAATGTTTTTATCAGGAACCATGTCATGTGAATTGTCAACATCTTGTCTTCAAGTTGTAGCGTCCCCCTGTGTCACACACGCTGTGATCTATGCAGCTTTTCCATTGTCTCGTCGACATCACGCTGTATTTGGCAGTAAAATAAATGTAAATGCACTTCATTCCTTTCAGACAAATACAAGAGGACCAATCCCACCGTGGTTCAGCTTGCCAAGGGGGCCGTCGAAGAAGTCAAGTTCAAAGGTCACAGCCTCTGTTTGAAGCTGACATCGACACTTCATGGGGAGAAGTACATCTATCTGTCGTTCACGGACCGCCAAGAGTATGACAGATGGCACAGAAAATGCAAAAAGGTGCGTCGGCAGTCGTGTGAAGTCTGTTGCATAATCGCTCCGTTGACACGTCTCATGTTTTACGTTTAGTGTTGGGCAAGACTTGTGGTTTTGGTAACTTTTTTGTGAACACTTTAAAGGTGTTTCTGCAATTAGTTTATTTCATTTGTCATAGTTTAGTATTATTTTACATGAACAGTTGGACTCATTTTTTATCCACTGTGACATGTTAAATGTATATTAAAAAATGTATCCTGTTAAAATAATCTGACGGATTGTTAAGATATTGTTGGATAGATCTGGTCAAAATTCAGCAAATAAACTGCAATTGTGAGACAGTTATATACAATGACATTAAACTTTTCACAAGCAAGATTGACTGATTATATTAAAGAAAATTAGTGACAGTTGTTTAGATAACAGTCATGCACACTTACATTAAACCAACTGAATATTTTAACATCCATATTTTACCATTATTTAACACAGTTTTAATTAGTCAGTAATAACAGATGATGCAAATCTTTATGAAACAGCCAGTATCATAACTAAACAAATCTCAAGGTCATCACATTAAATGTTATTGTGCGTCACCTAGGCAACGGACAAACTGCCGACATCAGCCGATCTCTCCAACTGCCACCTGGAGTTCCTTCCAGAAACTATCTTCATCAACGATCAGCTCGCGATGTTGAACCTACGTCACAACGTGCTGAAAGAGAGGCCAATTGAGGAGGACATCTACACAATTGGCTGGCTGGACGACCTTCACAAGTAAGTAGTCAAGGTCACAGAGAACAACATTGTCTTCTGTCTCATGTACAGCTCAGAAGTTTGGTTTCTTTTTAAAAGAAAAGAAGTCTGATCTGCTTAAGTAAATAGCAGAACTTTCAGTGAATCTGACATTGTTTTCTGTGTGGGAATAAGGCTGCTTCAAATGTATTTTTAGATGCGTATAATGCAATGTGTATCAATTACGGTTATTTGATTGTGTACACAGTTAAAAAAATCATAGGAACAACTTTCAAAATTGCAAATATCATATCGGGGACATATCATATGCAATTTGACATGTACTGTCATTGTATTTACTGTAGTAATAAGAATCAATACTATTAAATAAAAAATATGTATAGTATAATTAAATGGTGCAGTCAAACGATTTTACTTAATACAGTAGTAAAATGGCTGAAACCATAGTTGTTTGTAAATAACGATTCAGTATCATAAACAACTGTATTGTTTATTTGATAAGCATGGTCAACATCTAGGAAGAATTTATAGGGAAATAATATTTATATTACACAACATCATGTTTCCATAACAACAGCACTGCACATGATAAATCAAGATTGCACAAACACACAAATACATACACTAACTTATACACACACTAACACACACACACACACGCACACAACACGCACACACCCACACACCCAGACACACACACAAACACGCACACATGCACACACGTACACACGCACACACGCACACACGCACACACACACACACACAAACACACACACACAAACACGCACATGCGCACACGTGCGCACACAAACACACACACACAAAGACCCCAGTGAAATGACCTGGTCATCTACATGTTGCAGGTTCACGATGCTGCGCAGTCTGAACCTGGCTGACAACAACCTGCGTGTGTTCCCCCTGGCCCTGTGCCACGTCCACACCCTGGTCGAACTAAACATCGCCAGCAACAAACTCGAGGAGATCCCTGCAGAGATCTCAGAACTCTCAAAGTCAGCACCAAGTTTTCTCTCCTAACGTCTTATTCCCTATCAACTGCAGTTAAAGTCTGCACGTGACTGACTATTCAGTGTATGGTCAAGTTATGTCTCCTGCTAATGACAGTAATTTTCTTATTTTGTATAGATTCGATGTGAGTGGGCTTCTTGCCAGTTAAATGTTTGTATTCGACATTAGATGTTTGTCATGCAGTTTTTGTGGGTTTTCAGTATTGCATAAACCGCTAAATTGGGGAAATTGTATATAACTTGCCAGTCATAGAAAACATGCACAGGTTTGCAAACAGTTGTTCATCCTACATTACCTGAATTCACTCACCTCTACAAAGAAGTACCAGGCTATAGACAAAGGTGGATATATGTGAACAAATTAGATTTTAGCAATAATCCCACCATGTCCGAATACCTCATAGGGAAGCCAGGATCAGGGGGTGACATTTTCCGTGCTTTCAGTGAACCTGTCGTGTGTTTCAGCCTCCAAGCCCTGCACATTCACAACAACCACCTGCGAACACTGCCCGGGGAGATGATCTCACTCCGCAAACTCTTCATCCTGGTCCTTGCCTTCAACCACTTCGAGGTCATCCCTGCGGTCGTTCCGCAGCTGACCGATGTCCGAATCTCAGAGGTCGAGAACATCATCATGGCCGGGAACCAGATCCAGTCACTGCCCGCCGAAGTCATCACGAAAATGCGCTACGTCAAAAAGGCGGATTTCCGCATGAACGACCTCACATTGCCACCGTCGGAAGTTGCGCGGTTCACCGCACTCGAGCACTTGACACATCTGGATATTCGCGACAATCGCATCGACGAGTTGGACATCCGCGTCGTGAAGACACTCGAGTATTTGAACTGTGAACGCAACGCGATGTATTCCCTGCAGGTGAATGGCACAGCTCTGAAGAACCTACTCGTTGCTCATAATTGTAAGTGTTGACTTTTATATGTTGTAGTAGTAGTGGTAGTAATAGTGGCGGTAGTAGTGGTAGTTGTAGTAGTAGTTGTATGATATGTTATTCACAACAATGTGTCATAAAATAAAACACCTGAAAGAGATTATACATGTACAAGCATCTTATTTCCATTGTGGACTTCTATAGAATACAAATAACACTTAAAATAAAATAAATACAAGCAAATGACATGAAAATGTAAAAACTGGCTACAATAAATAAACAATGTATAAATAAATAAATAAAATTAATAAAAAAATGAGTGGTTTTATTGACTCAGTGCTGTGTCACATGTCAGAATGTGTCTCCACTTGTTCCAGGTCTGGACCGAGTGAGCATCAACCCCAAGCCAGAGTGGCTCTTGCAGATTGACGTGTCCTAGTAAGTACTCGTTGTCTTGTCACTTGTATGTCTCTTGCATTAATTGACATCTTCACTGTCATAAATACACTTGCCAGTTTCATTTATTTATTTTATTCTTTTAAAAACAATTACAAGTTCCATTACCATTTTGTTCATATGTTTCAATAAATAGTATATTTTCATCACTATGCATTAACCAATGTATATTCACATTTTTATTTTCATTGATAAATTGATGATAAAGTGAGACACGAGCAGCTCCACCTGTTGAGTGAAAACTAAACACATGGTGCCACTAGTGAGTGAATAAAAAACTATTTTCATCCATATTTGTAATGGCAGAGAACTGTGATTGAATGTACTCAGACAGGCAACTGGTCTTACACATGTGTGTATGTTATATCACCTTTGTTACAGCAATCAGCTCAAGCATCTGCCGGAATGGTTAAGCGACTGTTTCTTCCTGCAAAAGATCAACGCCTGCCACAATGGCCTTGTGGAACTTCCATCCAGGTATAAATCACTCATCAGAGTTTCTTTTCGCCATCTAACTGTAAGCAATATCTAGTATGTGTGTGTGTGTGTGTGTGTGTGTGTGTTTGTTTGTTTGTTTGTGTATGTGAGTTTGTGTGTGTGTGTGTGTGTGTGTGTGTGTGTGTGTGTGTGTGTGTGTTTATGTGTGTGTTTATGTGTGTGTTTGTATGTGTGTTTGTGTGTGTGTGAGTTTGTGTGTGTGTGTGTGTGTGTGACTGTGTGTGTGTGTGCATGTGTGTACACTTGTATGTGTATGTATGCAGGAATGTGTGTGTGTGTTTGTTTTTGATCTTATTTAAAAAACGCAATAGCATTATGTTCCATCTGGTGGATCATTGATGAACTCTTGAAAGTCTGGCGCTAACGTGAAATGTTTACTTGACTGTCAAATACAGAGACATACATGGTATTGCACACATGCACAGTCATACACACACATGCACGCACGCACGCATGCAGGCAGGCAGACAGACAGACATGCATACATAGTATTATCACATATACACAACCAATCACACACACACACACACACACACACACACACACACACACACACACACACACACACACACACACACACACACACACACACACACACACACACACACTAACACACACTAACACACACACACACACACACACACACACACACACACACACACACACACACACTAACACACACTAACACACACACACACACACACACACACACACACACACACACACACACACTAACACACACTAACACACACACACACACACACACACTAACACACACACTAACACACAAGCACTAGTATTGAGAAATATCTATGCCGTAAGGATTACACGTACACATAGAAATTAGTGGTCTCTGTAAGCCAACAAGTTTCTAGTCATTTGAGCTGTATAACTGATACAATGTTATTGTCTCCTCAGACTTCTGGTGGACGGGAAGAAACTGAAGAGTCTGCGTGTCAACCACAACCGCCTCATGGCCCTACCAGCCGAGGTCGACACAATCTTCCTGGAGGAGGTGTACATACAACACAACCTCATCACACAACTGCCTGACAACTTCCTGCGACGGACGAACAAGTGAGTGACACACATCATTCATCATTGTGCAGTTTTCAGTGTCTATTTTAATGTTTCTTTTAACGTGTGTACTTCAGTGTGTTTCAGTCAGTCCACTTTGATATGTCAATGTATTCAAATGTATCGACTTTGATGAGTATTTCAGTCTGTTTTATTGGATATATCTTTCAATCTGTCGACTTTGATGCAACTTTCAGTGCGCCCATCTTGATGAATGTTTCAGTCAGTCACCGTTGCCTAGTTTCAAGTTTCAGTCTGTCACCATTGCCTAGTTTCAAGTTTCAGTCTGTCACCATTGCCTAGTTTCAAGTTTCAGTCAATCACCGTTGCCTAGTTTCAAGTTTCAGTCAATCACCGTTGCCTAGTTTCAAGTTTCAGTCAGTCACCGTTGCCTAGTTTCAAGTTTCAGTCAATCACCGTTGCCTAGTTTCAAGTTTCAGTCAATCACCGTTGCTTAGTTTCAAGTTTCAGTCAGTCACTGTTGCCTAGTTTCAAGTTTCAGTCAATCACCGTTGCCTAGTTTCAAGTTTCAGTCAGTCACCGTTGCCTAGTTTCAAGTTTCAGTCAATCACCGTTGCCTAGTTTCAAGTTTCAGTCAGTCACTGTTGCCTAGTTTCAAGTTTCAGTCAGTCACCGTTGCCTAGTTTCAAGTTTCAGTCAGTCACCGTTGCCAAGTTTCAGTCAGTCACCGTTGCCTAGTTTCAAGTTTCAGTCAATCACCGTTACCTAGTTTCAAGTTTCAGTCAGTCACCGTTGCCTAGTTTCAAGTTTCAGTCAATCACCGTTGCCTAGTTTCAAGTTTCAGTCAGTCACCGTTGCCTAGTTTCAAGTTTCAGTCAATCACCGTTGCCTAGTTTCAAGTTTCAGTCAGTCACCGTTGCCTAGTTTCAAGTTTCAGTCAGTCACCGTTGCCTAGTTTCAAGTTTCAGTCAGTCACCGTTGCCTAGTTTCAAGTTTCAGTCAGTCACCGTTGCCTAGTTTCAAGTTTCAGTCAGTCACCGTTGCCTAGTTTCAAGTTTCAGTCAATCACCGTTGCCTAGTTTCAAGTTTCAGTCAGTCACCATTGCCTAGTTTCAAGTTTCAGTCAGTCACCGTTGCGTAGTTTCACTCTGTCCCATTTGTCATATTTCAGACTGCGAGTGTTGAATGCGACCAAGAACCGCCTGTCGAGTCTGCCGCCCCTCAACGAGAACCAGGACTTGAATAAGGTGCAGGAGCTGTACCTGACGAGTAACGCCCTCACTGACAGCGCCATGGGGGTCATCTCAGGCTACTCACGGCTCAAGCTCCTCCACATCGCTCACAACGACATCGAACACCTCCATGAGAGGTGAGTGGGCCAGTCTTGTTGTCAGGAATGTTTACACTATCATTGGCTAGATTTATTTGTTTTAATATCTTACATTATTTATTATTTTATAATAAGTTAGGGCCCTTCAACACCTAGTGCCTGGGATGGTGGGACTACTTCAAACAGATGCCGTAGTAAATTACGAGATGTCCAAGATTGAGCGAGATATGTGCGCGTTTGGTTCCATTAGGGGGAGTGCCCCAGCTTCTATCTAACAGCTCTGATATAATCTTATAGTATATAAAGATGGCATCACTTTTATAGTTTATTTACCAATTTTTATTGATCAGTTGTGGTTGTAAGGTCTGATTGTTTCATGGAAACTAAATATCGAATGTATTAAATGAGTCATCAGAATGTTGTTGTTAGGTTCAAATTTCCACAAACTGATACTAAAAATGACAGCAGTGAAAAAAATCAAATGACGTCTGCCAATGACACAGGATGACATGTCATGTTTCAGTGACGTCCGCCGTCTTGAGATGATGCAGGAGCTAAACATCTGTGGGAACCAGCTGCGGTCACTGCCGGCCAGTCTGGGGGAGTTGTCCAAACTGACCATCCTGCGAGCCCACAGCAATGCACTCGAGTCACTGCCCGACTTCAAGAAGGCCACCTCACTCAGGGTGGGTCATCTTTTATGACACTCTGTTTTTTTCTTCAAATTTCAAATGTTTATGGAGGAATATGACATAGTGCTGCTTCCCTGAATAATGAGCTCATAAGAAAAATCCATAATTAAGCAGCTTTTTAAAAATGCTAAGAAGTGAAATTGAGCTCGAAAGAATATTAGTGAAACAATCCGTAGTTTCCTCGCATTCAATTTTTTGTGAATTACCAGTTTTGTTACAAGCTGCCAATATTTCCTCTCATGTATTTTTAGGGTTACATCCTATTTTTAGGAGCATTTTTCACCCTCATTTAATTGAATTGCAGAAGCAGTTTTTGAATCATTTCTGTAACTACAAATGTCCATTAGTAATGCTTAATATTAGATTTTCATGAATAACTTGTCAGTATAAACAATATTTCCTGTTTGTTTAATCAATACTTATACCAATTACTTGAACATGAAATGTATACAAGTCCATAAATTGTATGTAATGATGATATAAATGAAAACCACAAGATGTTTTGTTCTTTATCAACAACTCTGTATGTTGGGTTTGTCTGTACTGGGACATTTGTTCTGACTGGTGTATACACACACGCATATGCACATGCACACGCACATACATACACACTCATGCACACACATACACACACACACACACACACACACACACACACACACACACACACACACACACACACACACACACCACAGTGCAGAGATAAAAAGCATGAAGTTTGTAGGGTTAAGCATTTCACATTTCCCTGCAGGTGCTTGACGTGGGACACAATCACCTCCTCAATGTGTCCGTCACCAACCTGATGGCGTCCCAACTGAACCTCCTCGACATGTCACTCAACCGACAACTCAAGGTCGACCCCAAGGAGTTCAAGACTGTCAAGTAAGTAGTGACCTTAAAGGTCGCATGCCATGTGACACGCCAAATTGTCAAAATATTCCAGTTTTCAGAAACTGATACAATGACTAGTTATTGAATAGTTATGCATTTAATAACGGGATATTTAAAGAGGACTGGTGTTAGGGGTTTTATTATTTGTATTCGTATTAATATAACTTCTACTTTTTAAGGAACACTGTGTCATGAATTGACATGATAATTATGTGTGATGTGTGGTGATGACAAATGCATAATTTAAAAACAATATTACATTATCTTTTTGTTAACAGGGTCAGTAATCATAAGTGCCACATTGTATCGAGCCTTTTTTAAACAATTGTTCTTAATAATAATAAAATCTTAATAATTTTCTTCATGCCTGCTATCATTTTTGAAATAAACTCATTAATTTTTTAACTAATTCAGTCTTTCATTCACTCATTCATCACAGGAACCGCAAGAGTGTGTGTCTAGTGGACCTGACTGGACAGAACCGCACCCTGCCCGGCCTGGGTCATCGACCCCGTGAACTCCAGGAGGATGAGATTGACCCGTCCCAGGCCTGGAAGGTCGGCTTCTCGGAGACATCGGGAACGAGGAACAAGTGCGTGCTTAATGACCATTTCAGAGCATCGATGTCCGATATCAAACAGGAATACTTTCATAATGGCAGTTTAAACATAATCTTATTATCTTATGATCTTATTAAACACATATGTTCACAACATAATGCATGTATATCTATGTCTGAAGAGAAATGAAGTTGCCCACAAACCTCACAGTTTGTTTCATCCCAAACCAATGTCATGCATCTGTTTCATAAGGAAGTTATGGTACAATTTTGCCGGGGACTTTTTATTTTATAATTATATTCTAACTGAATTCAACTTATTATTGCATTTACATATATTATTTCAGAGTAAATATCCATTTTAAATACTGATGTTTAATTTTTTAATTACAAGTAAACAGGAAGTGACCAGATCCTGTTGCCGTGGTTACCAACGTATGTCCCTGTCAGGTTGTCGGTGGCAATGCTGAAGATCCTTCACTTTGGCAACGAGGACGAGTCTGTGTTCGCTGTCTTCGATGGTGGATACAACGACGAGGTCCCCAAGATCCTGGTGGAGAGAGTCCCTGGGATCCTGCGGGATGAACTCAAGCGGGATCGGTCGGGAACAGGATACATGCGATACACCTTCCTCACTGCCCATAAGTGAGTCTACCTGCATTTCTATTCCCAGAACTTTATTTTACATATAAAAAATTCCATTCATTTTGGTCAAAATTTTCGATTTCTTATTTGTTTGAGGATTGTTTATTTCTCATACAGTACTTCAATCTTTGTTTTCATAGGAAAATTCCTTTAACTTTCCCACTGTTGGACTATTCTGAATTCATGTAACTAATAGTGGGAGCCTACTACATGATCACAAGGGGACACTGATACACAATTTGAGCCTGTGACATAATCACCCTCGTTTTAGGCATGCATGCCCTGTATATTTAATTTTTCAGTTCATTTTTGATTTTTTTTTATGGCAACTGTTATTAATATAAGGCATATCTACAATGTGTGTTAACTAATGCTGGATATAAAGATTCTTCTTCCATATACTGGACTGGGCCCTTGCAGGGCATTAAAGTCCAACAAAGCTTGCTTGGGAGGGGGCGTGTATGCTCTCTTAAAACAAACAGTTAATATATAAAAAATGAAAAGTTAATAAAGTTATTGGTGATTTAAATAAATATTATTTTGATGTACATAGTCTCATGAAGAAATTAAGGCAGATGTTAAGGCACGAAGGCCAGCCCTGAAAGCCTCTGGGCATGTGGTGGCTGATAGGTTTGTGGGGAGCCTATTCCACTGTGTAAGGGTTGCATTGAAAAATGAACGATAAAGGGCTGGGTGGTCTGCCCTTGCATGTCGAAAATGCTGGGCTCCTCAAGTTCTGGGATCACTCCATTGGAGGTACTAGTCTATGGTGATGTTAATTCAGGATTGCATTTAGCTGGCAGTTGACGACACAAGTCCCGAGTTGCATAACGATGCCACCTGGTGTATTAGTTCTGTAGGTCCACCATTGTCATTTAAAATGTTCTTCATCACCCTCCATCTTCTCCCGTAGGATGTTGAAGGGCACGGGACAGAAGCTGGGAGCATCTGGGGCCCTGTGTCACATCCGTCGCGTCAGTGCCTCCAACAACATGAACCAGTACACGCTGCACCTCGGCAACGTCGGTGACATCGAGGTAGTGCTGTGTCGACGAGGCGAGGCAGTCGTCCTCACGCGCAAGTTTGTCACAACGGAGGACGATGAGGAGTGTTTGAGGGTCTACCAGTCGGACGGCATCATCACTGAGGTAGGTGCAGCAACACTGTCATTGCGTCAGACTACAGCGAAGCCAGCGTGTTTGTGTGTTAGTGTTTTACTCCTAGATGATTTGTGTCTCGGTTAGCAAACTTTCAGGATGTCATCTGTGACTTTTTGGAAGAAACCTGATGATTTAAAAAGTTTGCCTTTTTGTAATGGTTCTTGTTACTCATTGTAGAGCACGGTGGCATTGTGGTTAGAGCCACAGTCAAAAGATTTCTCTTGCTGCCATCCAAAAATTTGGGCATGTTTGTTTTAATTGCACATTGCTTCAGTCTGCTGTGTGAATAATTAACTGGCTGTAGACAGTGGTGGACATTTGTGGTGGGGAAGAACAATCTTAGTGCAGCGATTGTAAAGTGGCTGAATAGTTTCCTGTGAAGATTCATATGAACATGTCTGTGAGGTAGTAAAGTGTAAAATGTGAGCAGTCAAAAAGAGGTTTTCATTTTGGCATATAACAATACAAGATTCTACTTTACTAAATTTCACAAATGAGAGAATATTGTCTACCTAAAACAGTAGTAACACAGTGAAATAAATCTGACTTCTATTCTCCACATTCGTCCCCCTCACTCAAATACTCGTTGCATTAGTGACGACAAAGATGTTCAACAATTTCCAATAATTTCCAATAAGATAAATATTGATTTAAAATAAATAAATAGATATATAATGCAATGTTATCACAGTCAGTATACATCAGTCGCGGTACTCTAAACAATTGTCTTGTGTCTGTCCCTCAGGACAACAAAGTGAGCGGCACGACAAAGAACACGCGTCTCCTCGGCTGTAGCTACCTCAGTCCTCACGTCATCCCCGACCCACACCTCAATGCGGTCGCACTCCGTCACGATGACGAGTTCATCATCATCGCGAACCGCGGCCTCTGGAAGTACGTCGCGTACAACGAGGCCATCGAGGAGGTGTACGAAATCGGAAACCCAATCGTAGCGGCGAAGAAACTACAGGACTTGGCGCAAGGCTACGGCTCACGCGAAAACATCAGCATCCTCATCATCCGGTTCAATACGGATAAGGGACCGTCGCTTGGGCGCCTCAGACCGAACAACCGGTCGATGTCGATCGATGACGTCGAGGCAGCCGCACAGCACGAGGAGCAGCGATTGTTGAAGCAGCAAAGAAAGCGCGAGATATCGACGTCGAGTACGACGTTGCGAGCGAGCAATGGGAAGGTTCAGAGACAGAGTCACGGTGGGGACCGACGCAGGACGCAGTACAGCGCCGGCGAGCCTGACATCGACGCAGCGGCTGACGTCATGAGTAATGGCAGCAGCTGCGTCGATTCCCCATTCCCGAGCAATCGGTCGATCAGTCCAAACCATCCGGTGCTGAAACCGCTGCCGAATCAGAAGTACATCAAGAAGAACGCTGCTGCCGAGTGGGACGGGATACTACAGAAGCGTCTCACCGACGACGTGAAGGACAAGGAAATGAAACAGGTGTCATCGAGTATCTCGAACGAGGACGTGTTTCTCGGCAACCGGAGACTGGTCGCCGTTGATCTGGACATCAATTCGAACAGCAACATCAGCGTGGATAAAGTCGCACAGATTCGAAACTCGCACGTGATCACGCGACCGTGGGCGAACGATGAACGTACGACGGCGAACCCAGCCTACACGGCGTACGCCGATGACGACAGCCTGGTGGACAGTAGTGAAACTATGATGGCGTCGAACCATAGCGTGAAAAATGTGCGACACACAATTGCGATGTTTGAGAACATCACAAAAGACGATAGTCGAGAAACTGTAAGCGGCGGTCGGCGGAAAGTTATTAAAGTAGAGCGGGACGAACGAACACCATATGTCGACGGCAGTGCCCCCTGTCAGGGAGGGAGCGTACCAAAAGTACACACGGAAGTCTTGGAGTACGCATGTGACTCGAGCAATGATGGTATTCCTGGAATGAGTAACTCGTCTGTTGTCACTGCAGATGTCCATAGGCCCCAGTACCGAGGTTCCGTCGAAAGCGCCCTACACAAGAGGCAAGCCAACTGTGATGTAGACACAATGCATGACCCCGAGGTCACAATAGTCGAAATAGCGAGGTTGTGATCATCGTTTAGTGCAATGTGTCGGGACCAAAACACAACTGCTCGTATTGTTGCTTCGTTGGGGGGACATCATTGTCACAATAGTCAAAATAGCCAGGTTGTGAAACATGATCATACAGTGCAATGTGTCGTTAACCGAAGAACCAAAACACAACTGCTCCTGTTGCTGCATTGTTGGCAAGACGACATTGAAACCATTAATTGCAAAGTGTTTTTTCAGGACAGGATATCATAGCTTGGGTAGATCACTGTGTCACAAAAACAACCACAATTAAACATTCTATCATATGAAATAAATAGCACAAACCAAACACTCAATCACAAGTAATTGACAACATGAATGAAATAATGAAAAACGTGATACTAACAAGCAAACACAGAAAACAAACACACTCCAACTGGAGTACAAACTCTTCCATACATTCCTCTTTATGTCGTTGGCGTATGTTTGATGATGTATTCGCATATAGAAGCAACAGGGGGAATTAAATACTCACTGTTTATGTATATTTGTACACAGTATATGTGCACACTGTCTAGCCACAGACCTGCCGTGGAACTGAATCTGGACGGGTTTGACCGGAACACGCACTGACATGGTACACAAAGGTGGTTACTGCAAGTGAAATGTAACATAAGTTTGATATGCATAATGCTAAGAAACGTTGACAACTTTGGAATATGAATTCTGGAGGCCAGTGAACTGCCTTTTGTTGTGTATGCAAGTAACAGGTGAATAAATTATTATACAGCCATCTGAGATAAATTCATGTACAGTGTAGTGTGTGTCTTCACGAGTGATTTGTTTTGCCTCGGGTTTGATATGGTGTACATGCCAGGTTGAGACTTCAGATGTTGGGGGACAGTTGCTGGGGGAGTTATGACCATCGTTAACGGCAACCTTTTGGTAATATCCTGGTAATGATATTAGTACTGTCTACCCTGGGTAAGTATAATTGTTGCAAAGTTATGCACGGCTGAAGTAACCCACCCATAGAGCAGCTGAAGAAAACAGTTACAAAATGATTCTCAATGCTTCCATAGCAGTGGATCATTTATATCGAACACTGGATCATATCAAACATTGGGTCGTTTGTGTATTCAACATTTATTTTACTTCCGGTACAGATTATTAGCTGTTAACAACTCTTAACCTGTGGGTAATCTGAACAAAAAGCAAGCCACTATTCTCCTTTGTGAGGATCTAAGATGGAAAACTTCACACACAGACAAACACACGCGCCTAAGGATTGCACATGTTGACTGCTTCATTATGACAGATAGAATATGCTACCAACTACCTTCAAGAAAACGTCTCCCCAAATCACTAAGTACTTTTTTGGGTGCAAATATTTTACCGATATCACTGTGTCAATGTATAATACATACTCTAACACTGAATCTTTAAATGCTAGGTATTATCCACACAACCAAGGTCAATACCTTATGAAGACCTGCTTTGGATTATTTAAAGACAGTCATCTGCCTATGGTTATGCTTGTTTGATCAACATATGCTACCATTAGATGTAAATTGGGTACATGTACCATTAGGTGTAAATTGGGTACGTGTGCGTGTACATGTATGCGTGAATGCATGTGTGTCTGTGTGTGTATGTCTGTGTGCGTGTACATGTGTGCATGTTACATCTACAGTTATTTGGACAGACAATAAAACGACACAACCCAATATATATCATTCTGTATTCATCACATTCATTCTAATCAATCATACATCAATCAGCTTGTGTAAGCTTAAATTAACAGTGCTGATGTCGCGTGGCTACGGCCAGAGGTTGGTGCATGGTGTGGCTGTGCCTTCCTCCCCTCATCCACAAACACTGCTTCTGAAATTAATCTTAATCTGTCTCCATCCCGTTCGTCCAAACACAGATGAACATTTTATATAATAAAACTGTATAATAACAATGATATAATCCCAAATTTACAGACGGCACAATGCGATATATGATACAACTATTTGAAACGTGCACCCTTTTATGAAAATACATCACTAGTTAATTTGTATATTCAATGTATAAATACACATATCTATATGATACACGTTAGCTAAGCGGCTGGGAGTGTCCCGTAAGTAATTAGTCTGTCAGTGTCACATGACCATGACGAAGACAGGAACTCATAGTCACATGTCTAGCTAGTACATGTTATGTATAATGAACTCAAATTAAGAGGACTTTTGCCAACCTTACGCACGACAGGCTTCCACTACATGTCGAAATCGTCAGAAACGTTTTCCGTAAGAGTCACATCTGCTTAAATACAACCTCAAAACAAACAGTGACTGGTTTAAATAAACAACAATTACAGGTCATAAAGCTATCGGTGTAGGAAAAGGTGCATTTGCACATTTGCGAGTGTAAATTATAAGGCCAACGTCACATGTCGAAACTGAGCTATGCAGAAGCAACTGTAAGCCATAAGCGAGTGAATTTATCAATCCTCACTGGGTACACAAGCCAACATTTCGTGTGAGCATTCGGGTTCAGTAACGCAATCACAACACCATGAAACTTTGCAAAAACGGCCTCTACATTGGCAACAATACTCTGTAACCCATCAGTGCAGGACAACATAACTCAGTGTAAACAAACGGCATTCATGTCACTGTGAAACAGGTGATCGACAAAATGGAGGTCTGTTTCTGCGTGTGCTGTTTGTTGATAACGATTAGGTACCTAACAAGGATGCCAGGCAACACAAACAAAGATCTGTGTATATAATGTTTGTAACTCTGCTCGTTCCTGTAGTGAAGCAGTTTAATATATACGTCTGCCGTGTGTGCATTTTTAGGTATTCCAACATTTCCTACGTCTCTCCCCAGTGCTGAATCTAGTCGTTAAATAAACAGAATCTTCTTTTCCCCGCAACTACACCAGTCCTGCACATCGACCAGATAGACTTTAATAATTTGGTCAGTTATGTAATACTAATCAATTTAATACCTATAGCCTACTGGTTCAGTCACAGTTCAACACATTTTCCCATGCCGTCACTTCAGTACTTGCTGTTGACACACTGCTCCACACAACTTGCCAACGAAAACCACCTTCGAATGTGACATCTTCATCAATCGTTTTCCATAATCACAGGTAAGCCGGCTAAGCACAACTGATTAACAGTAACACTAGATGTCACTGCAGAGCACATAACAGGACATGTATGCGATGTCTGTATATGATGCATGCTGGGACATCTGCATCTGGCTCACAACTAGAGTGATTAATAAGCATTACTATAATGAACGTCTTAGCAAACGCCTGACCAAATTCCTCCACCTGTACGAGTGTCAAAAGTCAGTCATTGTTTGCTTTCTAATGTATCAACAACCAATGCCGACGGCAAATACTCCACCTACTATAGCTATTTTAATCTTTCGATGAACTGGTCGAATGTGTTAACCCGGCGTGGACTGGCATAACTTGTGCAGAATCTTAGAAAGCTAACATTACTTCAGACATCTCTAGTCCCATATACCTAACTGAAATCTCTTGCACAATCTTTCCCAAATCTTCACCAGACTGACGATATATGGCACTAACACTCTGCAGCGAATCATTAGATTAACCGAACAACATCTGGTGTTTGTTTCGACACCGATTGCTTGTCCATTGTTCATGTTAAGTCCAAGCAAGTGTGCTATATACATTCAAAAATACAGTGCAGTAATACAATGCAGTTTAATTGCAAATCTCTCGCGTGTCATGAGTGTATATATATATATATGTTTCGCAGATTCATTCCCGTCCTTTGCCCATTTACCGATGTTAACCGGAAAACAAGCCCAAGAACGATCGAACTAATTCTGCAGATTCACAACTTCTCGCATCACATAAGTGGATATGTTGACATAGTCTTCTGTCAGCTGAAACATTCAACCTTGTCGATGCCGAAACCAGTCACATGACAAGGTCACATGACAACACGGGTCACAAAGTAACAGATTTCAATGCAAATGAGTGAAATCGTCCACAGCTTTTAAATACAATACGATTCCACGTGCGATTGTCAGTGTGTCAGCTCATCCGAAGTAGCCGTTCATGATCTAGGGAGTGTCGAGTAATCCCATCATGCTCACGGGAGCATCGTGTAATCCAGTCGTGTAGAGGGAACAGCGCGAGACGCAGGTGCTTCCGTAAACACCGCTCCTAAGCACCCAATCATTGTCCAGTTTAATCTGAAAGTTCACGGTACGTCCGAGACTTCCGCCCAGGCTAGTGCATATTTACAAGTCACTGCTGTCGACAGGGAGAGCTACTCTTGGTGGAAGCCCTCCGTCTCTTCGATGGCAAGGTTCAGCTTCTCGACAAGTTGCTCGTAGCTTTTATACGGAGGCAGGTCGAGCCGGTTGAAGCATGTGTGACTGCGCGGCAGCCAGGTGTCCTTGCCGACCTTCTCGATGCAGAATCGCTGCGGCCCGTTGCTCCCTGGTGGCCAAACAGAGAATCATGTGTCAGTCTGAAGATTGTACATAAGACAAGATCAGCTTTATTGCCACGTGTTTTCATTGCAGTTACAATAAAACACTGGAATGCGTTGTAATGTTGCGTCGACATACATGTATGTTCACGTGACACTGCACTCATAAATACATATAACTCAGGTTAAGATGAATGAAAATGGTGGTTCTCGTAATATGCATCTGTGGGTGTTCTGTGTGTCCACAGTTATTGTTCTTATCTTATCATATCACTCTGAAACCATGTAACCAAATAAATTCATCCATTTAGTTATAAAACCCCATATATTTCGAGACTCAGTGCGACATTATTTACATTCCAATTGTTATAATTTATAATGTCATATTACTTCAAAACCATCACTTGTGGTGCCTAAAACCATAGTCATTATGTACAGTATGTGTGACATGGAGATGTAAAAATAACAATTCCTAAAATACAGGGTAGACAAAATTCATCATTGAAGATATTCGGATAGTCAAAAAACACAGTGCCTAAATACACAGTCACTGCAGTATGTCGTCTTCAATGACTCTGCTAAAATCAACCTTAAGAAATGTCGGAAATACACAGAGGAAGCACAGCACAGTGACCTACCCATGAGTTCGGTGAAGCCACCAACAGGAAGTCGACACGTGCCAGTGACAAACTGGAGCAGACGCGTCCTCTGTTCATGCTCCAACTCTCGCACAAACTGTAACAACATCGCAAATTTAGCAACTCCAAGAAACCATAACATAATCGATTGCAAGTATTTGCACTGTTATGTGATTACTTTGATCAATAGCCAATTCACGGTAACAACAGTTACTGTTTTCTAGCACCCAGGGACTCGTTTCGTTTTGCTGACAATCAACTGGGATTCCAATGCCATCACCAATCACCAAAAACATTACCTGTGTCCGTCATGAATTTATTATATGAATGTTTAAATCAGGTGTAGTGTAAGTCTCAATCTAAGAACACTGCTATAAAATTATGATTTTTTTTAAATTACAACTACAATTATTTATTAAGGAAATTGCATAGATAAAATAAAGTCATATAAGTACCATAACAATGGTATGACTACATTATCTATCATCCCCAAAAACAGCAAAATAATAGTTTATGTGCTAAAAAATATACATTTTTAAACACACAATCATTATAAACTTGATGCTTTTGAATACACAAAATAATAATAGTCCAAAACATACTAGACAGTAAATGAACTATTGTTGTAGATTATTACAATGTCTGAAAACATAACATAACATAGTTCATTGTGGTATGTACTAAGATCACAGATGTGAAATCAATTTTGTTTCTGTCTGTGTGGGGCAGTGGAGCTTGAACCATGAGATGAGAGTTGAGAAACGAGAGAGACGAGATGAGAGAGATGAAAGACGAACCTTCCAGAACCACTGGACCTGCTTGGAGGTGCGTGTGTAGTGGCGGTAGATGGTGTTCTTCTCCCAGTCGTCCACGTCTATCTCCTGCATGCCACACAGGATCAGCTGCAGGCAAACAAACACACTCACTTTGTCAGTCCACCTTTCTCTTGTAAACTATGACAGTGTGTCAAGTTTGTATATATTCGTAGGAGCTTCACACTTTACTACGTGGCAAATCTGTTCATTTGAACACCACCTCGACTGCTCTGGGAAGCATTCAGCCACGCAGCAATTAATGTGTAGACTCTTTGAAAAGAAATATTGAATACCATTTTGACTGCTCTCAGAAGAATTCAGCCACGCAGCAATTAACGAGTAAAGACTCGTCATACATAAACATCCATCAGAACATGATTCGAACCCATGTTCTCTCAAACATAAATGAGACACTGTACCACTGCACTCAATGAACTGTCACAGCCTTGTGAATACTTTTGGATATTGACACAGGACAGACTAATTCACAATTCCCTGCTGTCCATGGAACTACTTAGGCTCCTAAAAACACAAAACTGATTACAGCAGAACAGCACATAAGCTGATTCCTGTGCCCAATTAATAATATACCTGACATTTGCCAGTTGAAACATAGTTTACCTCAAGTTCACGTTCGTCGAAGTACTGAAGCCACTGAAGGGGAACAACCTCGTTCATGCCGTCGAGGAACGCCTTTGCCTGGTCCTCAATGCCTCGCGTGAATCTCCACTGTGTCATCAGGCTGAAACACCGAGCACATTCAGTCAATTTCAGTTACACACAAGTCACATTCTGTCAGACCCAGGAATGTAAAACTTGCTCAGTTACACAAACGAAGACATGGATGCGATACTCTCTCGGCGAGGTAAATAAAGACCTGTCTGCCAGTCACATGAGAGCATAAAAACAACTGTTCTACCTACTGAACTATACCTACTGAACAGAAAAACAAGACTTACTTTACTGACTTTCACTCAATGGATAAATAAAGACCTATCTGACATTAACACAGTGGAGTAAATAAAACCTGCCTGATACTCCTTTCAGACTATCTGTCTCTGACTCGATGGAGCAAACAAAGCCATATATAAAACCTGCCTGACTGGATGGAGTAAGTAAGCCCTATGTTACTCACTCGATGTACTCCTGTTTGTTCTCCTCCGTCACACCCAAGTCTGCTCCTCCCTCCTTCAACTCGTGCTGCTCTATCTTTCCCAGCACCTCAAAGTCCGCCGAAAAGAACAGACCCAGCTCTGCCTCGTCCAAGTTGTTGTCTCTGAAACAAGTTGTCAGTGAGACTGGGCAATGCTTCATGGCTACCGCTCTACAAGCGACCTGCTTTCATATACGTACGCATAGCAATAGTAGAACAATTGACATTTGGAATGAGAACAAAGTAGTACGGTGTATTGAGTAGCTGGGTGAAAAGAATATTGTCTGAACAGTGGCACTGACAGAACAGAAGGTGCAAGTTTATGAGAACGATTAGGTTAGAGGAACCACAAGGAGTGTCAATAGATGGAGGTAAATTACCCAACGAAAGAGGTTGGAATGCAGTAATCTTATGGGGCGAATGGTGAGAAGTCAGATGAGATGTCTATTTTGTAAGGTCAGATGCAGGCAAACTCCCAGAGTGGGAGGGAAGCAGGGAGACAGAGAAAGACAGGGTGGGCGGGCTGGAGGGAGGGACAGAGAGCAGATGGGAGGGAGAGAGGGAGGGATGGAGGGAGAGATGGAAGGAGGGATAGATGGAAGGAGGGATAGATGGAAGGAGGGATAGATGGAAGGAGGGATAGATGGAAGGAGGGATAGATGGAAGGAGGGAGAGATGGAGGGAGGGATAGATGGAAGGAGGGAGAGATGGAAGGAGGGATAGATGGAAGGAGGGAGAGATGGAGGGAGGGATAGATGGAAGGAGGGATAGATGGAAGGAGGGAGAGATGGAGGGAGGGATAGATGGAAGGAGGGAGAGATGGAGGGAGGGATAGATGGAAGGAGGGATAGATGGAAGGAGGGATAGATGGAAGGAGGGAGAGATGGAAGGAGGGATAGATGGAAGGAGGGAGAGATGGAGGGAGGGATAGATGGAAGGAGGGAGAGATGGAGGGAGGGATAGATGGAAGGAGGGAGAGATGGAAGGAGGGATAGATGGAAGGAGGGATAGATGGAAGGAGGGATAGATGGAAGGAGGGAGAGATGGAGGGAGGGATAGATGGAAGGAGGGAGAGATGGAAGGAGGGATAGATGGAAGGAGGGATAGATGGAAGGAGGGATAGATGGAAGGAGGGAGAGATGGAGGGAGGGATAGATGGAAGGAGGGAGAGATGGAAGGAGGGATAGATGGAAGGAGGGAGAGATGGAGGGAGGGATAGATGGAAGGAGGGATAGATGGAAGGAGGGATAGATGGAAGGAGGGATAGATGGAAGGAGGGATAGATGGAAGGAGGGATAGATGGAAGGAGGGATAGATGGAAGGAGGGAGAGATGGAGGGAGGGTTAGGGAGGTGGTATAGATTGAGGGATAGATGGAAGGAGGGATAGATGGAAGGGGATAGATGGAAGGATGGATAGATGGAGGAGGAGAGATGGAAGGAGGGAGAGATGGTGGAGGGATAGATGGAAGGAGGGATATGGAGGGTGTGTTGGTGGATAGTATGGAGGGAGGGATAGATGGAAGGAGGGAGAGATGGAAGGAGGGATAGATGGAAGGAGGGAGAGATGGAGGGAGGGATAGATGGAAGGAGGGAGAGATGGAGGGAGGGATAGATGGAAGGAGGGAGAGATGGAAGGAGGGATAGATGGAAGGAGGGATAGATGGAAGGAGGGATAGATGGAAGGAGGGAGAGATGGAGGGAGGGATAGATGGAAGGAGGGAGAGATGGAAGGAGGGATAGATGGAAGGAGGGAGAGATGGAAGGAGGGATAGATGGAAGGAGGGATAGATGGAAGGAGGGATAGATGGAAGGAGGGAGAGATGGAAGGAGGGATAGATGGAAGGAGGGAGAGATGGAAGGAGGGATAGATGGAAGGAGGGATAGATGGAAGGAGGGATAGATGGAAGGAGGGATAGATGGAAGGAGGGATAGATGGAAGGAGGGATAGATGGAAGGAGGGATAGATGGAAGGAGGGAGAGATGGAGGGAGGGATAGATGGAAGGAGGGATAGATGGAAGGAGGGATAGATGGAAGGAGGGATAGATGGAAGGAGGGATAGATGGAAGGAGGGATAGATGGAAGGAGGGATAGATGGAAGGAGGGAGAGATGGAGGGAGGGATAGATGGAAGGAGGGATAGATGGAAGGAGGGATAGATGGAAGGAGGGATAGATGGAAGGAGGGATAGATGGAAGGAGGGATAGATGGAAGGAGGGAGAGATGGAGGGAGGGATAGATGGAAGGAGGGAGAGATGGAGGGAGGGATAGATGGAAGGAGGGAGAGATGGAAGGAGGGATAGATGGAAGGAGGGAGAGATGGAGGGAGGGATAGATGGAGGGAGGGAGAGATGGAGGGAGGGATAGATGGAAGGAGGGAGAGATGGAAGGAGGGATAGATGGAAGGAGGGATAGATGGAAGGAGGGATAGATGGAAGGAGGGAGAGATGGAGGGAGGGATAGATGGAAGGAGGGAGAGATGGAGGGAGGGATAGATGGAAGGAGGGAGAGATGGAAGGAGGGATAGATGGAAGGAGGGATAGATGGAAGGAGGGATAGATGGAAGGAGGGAGAGATGGAGGGAGGGATAGATGGAAGGAGGGAGAGATGGAAGGAGGGATAGATGGAAGGAGGGAGAGATGGAGGGAGGGATAGATGGAAGGAGGGAGAGATGGAGGGAGGGATAGATGGAAGGAGGGAGAGATGGAAGGAGGGATAGATGGAAGGAGGGAGAGATGGAGGGAGGGATAGATGGAAGGAGGGAGAGATGGAGGGAGGGATAGATGGAAGGAGGGAGAGATGGAGGGAGGGATAGATGGAAGGAGGGAGAGATGGAAGGAGGGATAGATGGAAGGAGGGATAGATGGAAGGAGGGATAGATGGAAGGAGGGAGAGATGGAGGGAGGGATAGATGGAAGGAGGGAGAGATGGAAGGAGGGATAGATGGAAGGAGGGAGAGATGGAGGGAGGGATAGATGGAAGGAGGGAGAGATGGAGGGAGGGATAGATGGAAGGAGGGAGAGATGGAAGGAGGGATAGATGGAAGGAGGGAGAGATGGAGGGAGGGATAGATGGAAGGAGGGAGAGATGGAGGGAGGGATAGATGGAGGGAGGGATAGATGGAAGGAGGGATAGATGGAAGGAGGGAGAGATGGAAGGAGGGATAGATGGAAGGAGGGAGAGATGGAGGGAGGGATAGATGGAAGGAGGGAGAGATGGAGGGAGGGATAGATGGAAGGAGGGAGAGATGGAGGGAGGGATAGATGGAGGGAGGGATAGATGGAAGGAGGGAGAGATGGAAGGAGGGAGGGATAGAGGGAGGGACGGGCGAGAGAGAGGACGAAAACATTACCGGCACAGGAAAGAGCCACTGCTGAGGGATACAAGACAAGGGGTGGATAAAAGATAATGAGAATGGACTGCTGATGAAAAACTAGACCAAGAGTAGAACACATTTTTCACCAGTACTGTACCTGACCCATACACGTGTACAGCAGTACCAAGGAGGTCGTACAAAAGGAAGGAGGCAGAAAGGAGACTCACTGGATCCAGATCATGGAGTTGTAGTACTCGGGATCAATGGACTCGAGGTCTTTCAGCGTCAACTTCTTGTTCAACATCTTCTTGTAGAAGGGCATTGTGAAGCCACTGTCAATGAACTTGCCGTGGTACAGCGCCTGAGGACACACAGGTACATCAGCACAGACAAACCCAAACACAGGTAGAGAATTATGTGGGTAACATTGATGTTGTTACTTCATTGTCTTCTTTATCAGACGTTATAGGTACAAAACCTCTAGTCACACATGCACACATGTGCACACGCACGCATGTGCACACGCACACACACGCACGCACCCACACACATACAGTGTCTAATAAGAAGAAAATATATATATATCTATATATGCACATGCATTCATATGCTCTACATATTATCCATTTTAAAAACTTGAATATTAATGTCAGATTTCAATCCTAAACTGAGCATTGAAATATCTGAATACAAAATAAAATTACAAATTTCAGAATTAGAAAGGAGACAGGCGTGTGAATTGTGAACACACCTATATATTACACAACTCAACTGAAACATTCACTACAACCAAATATTTTGGTAGCGATTCCGCAGAACCAAGTGAAATAGTTATGTAATTAGGTAAAAAAATGACTGTTACCATGGCGATGAATCTTCCGACAAAGCGGAAGTACATGAGGTGGTCGGGGTTGACTGATGACGCGGGGTTGATCTGTAGACAGTAGTTGTTGTTGTTGGCGTACTCGAAGAGACAGTACATCGGGTTGAGCACTTCATGAGACACGTTGAAGAACCACTCCCTGAGACACAAGGACAGTTACTTCAGGTACAACTCACCAGTAGGTAGACACACACTGGCAGAACACCAGTGGGTTTACAAAGCAAATAAGTATAAATAGAACACTGTCAAACAAGAAAAAGTTAAAAAGTACATAAATACAAGTTATAAAAATTATATAAATCACATGATGACAAAAAATAGACATTTAATGACACACCAGATGCCATGTCTGTTCCAGGCATTGGCAATCATGGCCCTCCAAACCGCAGTCATTCATTGTTTTTTGTAGCTCTGTTATGCTCATTCCATATCAGGTTGACAGACTATCAATTATTTTTATTCGCACTAAACATAAGATGTTATAAAGCAGTGTTCAGTGCTTAGAGACTGATCTAGGGGCTTCACACTTTACTCCTTGGCAGACCTGTCCAATCGAACACCAACACAACTTCTCTGGGAAGCACCTCAAGAAGTTTCTAACTCTGCTG
Organism: Oasisia sp. SBJ-2009; assembly: GCA_964017155.1. NCBI lineage: Eukaryota > Metazoa > Annelida > Polychaeta > Sabellida > Siboglinidae > Oasisia > Oasisia sp. SBJ-2009. The sequence goes on from OZ024862.1 coordinate 15,641,118, forward strand.
ACTGGCATTACATGTGAAACACACTCTATTCCTGTTCCCATGTACCTTGCAATGCCTCCGTAATCTAAGCCATCCTCGTTGCGGAAGATAATGTAGAGTCGTCGTCGCAGGTCAAATGGCTGTAGTCTCATGATCTGTAACATGGACGGCCGTTACATATCATGTGTGGAACTTCACATGGGTCGTTAACACGTAGCAAAAATAAATTAGTACTCACATCACCTACTGAGTGAAACATGTTAATGTAAACTGATCCTAATTTTATTTTTTTACCAAAAAAATCTTAGGTCTCACACAATATACTGGGGGGTGAGATGTGGCTGAACCAATATTAAACACATTACGTATTCTGATTTTCCACACTAAAGGGATGTTCCACACTAATAAGACTTTCCCTAATCTTTTCACACTTATAAGACTTTCTCTAACCATAGGATAGAGATAGTTTGGATATGTGATTGGATATTTTACTTCTTGTTCACATTCTATTACTACTTCCGAGTTTCTCATTTTCAAAAAATTCTCATATACATTGACAAACATTTAGCAGGGCGATTTTTAAACAACTTCATTAATTTGGCTTTTATGTAAATGGCTATTCCAGGCTTTGATTTATACATTTGCCTTTTATGTAAGTAATCTAAGTTTTTTTTGCCTGTTCCCTATCATTAGGTAAGCTCAAAATGTTTCAAAACTGTTAGTTTGTACATATTCAAAACAATCAAAACTGATTGCAAACATAGGTATACATCTATTTATAGTGTCAGCAAATACAAGTATGTCTAATAACAGTATATAATGGTACTGTTACCTGTTGGAAAGAATCTTCAAAGAGGTTCTCTCTTGTAACATTTATCTTCACGTGGCCAGGCAGAGCATTCGACTGCACAACACAAAACATCGTGGCTAGTAATAATTTAAAAAGTAAGTTTTACATGCAAAACACAACAATTATTCAGTTATTCATGTGTTCTATAAATATCTGTCTGACAATTATACAATGTGAATACTGTGTAAGCAAATTGGTGTAACAAAATTGTAGATCACGTTTAAAACACTTCCATGTTGCTGTTTCTGATGAGACTGTATGTCCTGGTGACACCCTTACCTGACAGAGATAACGGAATTGTCCAAGTTTCCACCGGAAGCTTCTTTCGTACTGCATCGGCACGCCATACGCACCCTTGGGCCTAAGATCAACAAACTCTCCATCAGTACACGACAACCACACAACGACCACCCAGTGCCTTCAGTTGTGTTCAGTGATTTGTTACTGGTATTACACGATATATGCTGACCAGTGTCTAGTTATAAATGTAAATGTTTATTAATTTATATAGCACCATATTTATACAGTGATATCCTATAGTGCTGCTCAATATAATGTTACAGAATATTGATGTTATCTTAACTAAAATTCCAATAGCAGCTTCTAAGTTCTACAAAGCTGGATCAGCACTAATTTCACTATGCAGCACAGGATCGTGATAAAAACAACAATAATCAGACAGAGTGCATCTTGTAGATTAAACTTTCTTGAATTAGTATACAACACAGGAAGTCTTTTTTCTTAATTCAGGTTCTAGAGTCCACAGTATATTTTGCTAGTGTGTACAATTTGGGTGACCATCCAATGTCTAATATTAGAAGCCTGTGTATTTGTAATACTCAGACCGACCATATCCATTTCTTTGATATTTTTCAACCAAAATTATGATTTTGATCTAGAAAATGCTGTGTAACAACATAAGACTGGTGAGACATCTCATGCAATGAACCAACAATGACTCGAGGTGTGTGGAGAGGTCTTTATGACATGTAGAGTGTAACATCGCCTCACCCTTTGGCCGGGCCGTCCCTCGGGTCTTGGAATGTCGTGCTCCTCGTGTTGTGATCCACAAAGTACCTCACGCCGTCCGCTGTGTACCTCATCTCCCAGCCGTCTGGCAGCGGGTCCTCATCAACAGTCCTCAACACAACAGGACACGATGAGGACACATGGCAATAGTATTCACTGCACCAATCCAGTTACAATTACACATTTTAAAGTGAAAACATAGGGACATATTAATGAAAGCAACCATCGTGTACATATACTGAGTTGACAGCAATGGTTGTCACATACAGAATTATTATTATTACAGAATTAGACGACATCAACCAACTCATGCTAACTCAAATTTGCAACTGTTGACTTTTAACAATATTTCATAAAATTCACCAATTTCACACACATCCTAGTGCAATAACACCCCATCCATCTATGTGGACAGCAATATGCAGACTTGTACCGTGGGTATGACTTTTTAGTGACGAATCAAATGAGGCCTTCAAATCTCCTCAAATGTCAGAAAAATGTACTACTGTTTTTTTAATATAGGGCATAATTAAGACCCAAAATTTGTTAAGACCCAAAATGAACACCTAACAGACACAAAGAAGAAACATGACTACAAAGTGGGTGTTTCTAGGGTACTTACCCCTGTGTGCGGGGGTCCTCCCACTGAGTTGTACGGTTCTTGTGGTTCACAAAGTACACGCGACCGTTCGCATCGGATCGTTTCTCTGCACAGACACCACAAATACCTCCAGTGCAATCACTTCACTTGCAACAAGGACACAGTATTTTGTTTTTGTAGCATATTGTTTACTCACAAAAACAAACACCGCCCACTCGTGTTAATGCAGCGGTTTTTGTGGTTTTTAGTCAAGATTGACTGATCAACTTCCACTCCACCCAGCCAGCCCAGGGATCAGAACACGGTTGATGTCAACAGTGTATATTTCATTCTGTAGTTGTACAGAATATTAATTTTATGTTTATCACCTACAGGTGACAATATACCACACTCACACCATTTTAAAGATAACAAAATAAGCATCAAAATAAACAAAATTTCTATTTTCAGAAAATCAACAATTCTGAAGAAAATGTGGACAACCGTTTGTGAAATATAGGGGTAAGTTACAACACATCTGGTGTCTATGCTAGGGGAAGTAAAAGATCCCACATAGGTGGTAAATGTGTAACCTGTAGTGGACTCACAAATTCTAGAGAGAAAGATAACTCCTGCGTTAGCCCAAGTGGAGGAAAGCACCTATGAACTAAGAACTTACCCCATGCCTCTGGCAGCACTCCGAGGGGGTCGGTGGTGTCGGGCGCCTGTTGGGGGAACAGGAAGCGATGAGCGAGGTGGTCGAGCTGTCGATTCTGTCTCCACACCTGGTAGTTCTGGATGTTGTTCATCATGTCCGCGTTCGGCCGCTGCCACGTCGTCGTGCGCGTGTTGTGGTCGACAAAGTACACGCGACCACGCTGGTCCACACGTCTCTCCCACCTGCAACAACCACACACCAGGTGTCACTAGCAGTCATACCCCACGTAGTGGCGCAGTGGCTTTGCACTTTGACCAAGAGAATAAGAGTGCGAATCATGTGCTGCCGTGACGAACCTTGGGCAAGTTTGTTCACTCTACTAGGTGTATGCTGCAGTTCACTCAGCTGTAGGAGTACCTCACAAATACTGTGTGTGATTGGTGTTTGTGCATTAATTGCGGTGTGGCTGAATGTCAAAATGGTGTTTGATTGAACAGGTCTGCCAATGCACAACTGTAAAACACAGAGGAGTCCTGAGGATTGGATACTGTGCTCAACTTACATTTTTTACTTAACCCACTACTATAGAGAGGCTCCTACTCAGAGCTAGCAATAACACATCACTGTCAACTTACACGACATACATTCCTGGTATTTCTCCAGCAGGCAGTTTCAACTGATTTATTATTATCACCACATACAAATACTATCACTAAATTTTTATTCTCACCTGTTTGATTTTATTATCTTTTACATACCTTATCAACTGTTACAAGTGTGTATGCATACCTTAGACCTATCCAAGTGAATTAATTGCAATATAAACACTCAGGTTATTGGCTTATGCCGATGAGACCGAAATTGAAATATATCATGAATGACCTTCACTGGATCAAACCCTCAGACGTGATGGGAGACGTAGGTACTGGGGAACATCCGAAACACTCCAGGAGGTTGTGACTATCAAGTACCTACCCGGAGGGAAGGGGCGTGGGGCGTTCCCACGTCGTGGTTCTTGAGTTGTGGTCCACGTAGTAAGGTCGACCGTGTGGGTCCATCCGAACCTCCCATCTACAAGGTAACAAAAACTGTCAGTGACACATACCACCATCCACCCATCCTTCTGACGGCTGAGCTCACTTTGGATTACAGATGAACGGTTGCCAGACAGTGTTTGTGAAAATATATATTACTAACTGTTACTGTTAGTCCTGTGTCCATGACGCTTTCACAATCTGTACAAAACATAGGTGATACACCTGTGTATGCATATATAATACATAACTACTATATATGTGTATATGTATGCATATATACATATATATACACACATGTATTTGGACTCAATTGCAGATGTAGTAATAATTTCATATTGTTTTGCACATTAGTATTTAAAATATGTATGGTTTTACAATATATAACATATGCACTGTACTGTACTGTACTGTACTGTACTGTACTGTACTGTACAACTTTGCTATATAAGAGGTATTATTTTTGGTAGTAAAAAGCCTCCAGCCTATCGAGTTGTACTGACCCGTCTGGAACAGGCTCGTCGTTGTTGTTGGTACTTGCGGTTCTGTTCACATCATTCTGTATGGCGGTACCTAGACAAAAAATCAACATCACATAACCATTTTGTTAACATTGGCATTACCATGGCAACACCACCATTTTCTGGCACAGTGAGCTGTTGAAAGTTCTCACTCATAGCTACCATAGCAATTACAAAAGTTTGCTTAACTGTATTAATCCAATCCGTTTGGCCACATATACAAGTAATACCAATTTGAACATGAATTAACATGATTTAGAATGGGTTTCAAAAAGTTCACTGATTTTAACATTTGTGGTTTTTGTACGCATATTTCACACATTTTCTCTAACAAAACAAGTTACCCCAATGGGCAGGGACAACAAATGTTTGATTACTACCAAACACGAATCATAAAGCCAGTGTAACAACGTAAGTTCGGTAGTTACAATATTGTGTGGTTTATTAAGACGTTTTCTAAGATATTTTTAAAAACACAACTGCAGAAATTGCTAGTGAGTTGGTTCAATTTCCAAATGCATAAAACTTGACATGAATTCCCAATATCTTTGCACATAGGACAAACACTTACTGGATATTCCGGGTGGTGGGGCACCACTGCTTCCTGAAGCAGTATTTGCCAGTGAGTTTGACCGAGCTGGCACCGACGGACTGACCAACGACGACCCTGCATCGTTGCTCTCGGGGATGATGATGTCCCGTGAGTTTGCTGCCCTCGCTCGTTGACTCCGGTTATTCGCCCCGCTGCCAACGACGCCGTTCGGCGGGTCTCGGGTCGACGACGATGTCGAGGGCGTGTTCTCGTTACTGCCACCAGGGGCAGGGCTTCTGAGGGCGGCCCTGAGGCTTGGTGCCCCTGCCAGGTTGGTCATGGAGTTACTGTTGGCGCGAGTGCGTACACTGGCCTGGGGTGTAGCCCCACTTGTACCTGCCTGCACACTGCCACTGCTGGTGCTGTGGGCCATGCGCTGACCTGTGGTGGACACAGAGATGATGTACAAAAGGGTTTGGCCAAGTACTTGTTCTTAACAAACATTGTTTCTGCACTCATATGTACCAAAGTGATCACATTTCAAGTCCATCACTTGATGATAATTTACACGTAAAGTAACGATATGTTCTTATACAGCGCAACATCCAATAATCACGACTGCTCAAAGCGCTGTACACTTGTCTCCCTGTCAGAACTGTTTAATCAAACACCATCTCGGCTTCTCTGGGAAGTATTCGGCAATTAATGCACGACGACACTTTCTGTAGCCAAGTATTCATTCATACAACTGAGTGAACTGGAGCAATGTAGAGTGAACAAACTTGCACAGGGTTTGACACGGCAGCACAGGGCTCAAACCCGGGATCTCTTAGTTGAGAGTGTAAAGCTCTAGTCACTGCACCATTGCTCTATACATACCCAAGGTATGAACCAACATATCCATCACACTACCAGCTGCTTAGCAGAAACTCCATCAAGTCATGACAAAAGTGAATGTTAAAAGCGTATATTTCATAAGACGTTTTGTTGAAATTTTGGTTTCAGGACGTTTTCTTTATTACAAAAACATAACAGAGATCTATTAAAGTGAGCCATTCATGCAGCACTGTTTGGTCTACGAAATGTCATGCCACAATAGTATTGCAGTTCAATTTATATAACAGATATCAACATTGATGGCAACGTTTCATGTGCAACAGTTGCTGTGAAACCACAGACTAAATAATACAAAAACAGTCTTGAGTTATTCGGGTGGTTCTGTTTGCTATGACTCAAAGCAGGCCCTTTGGTCATGGTGATATTTTAACGGAAATGTGCTCAGTAAAAAATATATAAAAATCATATTTACTCCATTGTAGTCTACCAAGATAACATCTACTTCTAAACCTCTAACCAGTGCATTCATTTTAAATCTTCAGCGAGTTTGAAAATCAGTTTAGTATATAGTATGTCTGTATCAGCCTATCACCAGCCTGAAACTGATCAATGATGACACAAGTCTTACCATTGCGAATACCATTTGGTAGCTTAGCAGGGAACTGGTCCATCTTGACATCCATGCCTTTGAGGCTGATGGTGAGTTCTCCCGTCTTCTGGGCTGATCCCTTCACGTCTCCCTTCAGCTCCAATGTCAAGGTCGTGTTGGTGACTGTCAACAACAGGTCATAGGTACATCATGTACCATGTGACAACATGTCTTATTATCTCTACTCCTCCATTTCTCTCCACCTACATAAGCAGTTGCACTGGTTTACAGTTGTATATGGAATTGAGTTCAACTTGGTATTGTTACATACTGTACTATTTCTACTCAACAACCAACGTGCTTAGCTAGTCTGCCACATTTCTCTGATATCTCTAGGACCCATATAGATTGTTTCAAAAATAAATTGTTCCTATAACTAAGCTCAATATAAACAAACTCTTCTTTTTCTGCAGCAGTGCCAACGATGTGGAATCAACTCCCCATTTTAAATCTTCTGAAACTACAGCCATCTTTTGTATGAAAAACCCTCAAAGACACTTACATTTGCCGTCATGTTTGTGAAGTAGCGCGTTGAGATCAAGCGTCACGTGACCGAGAACCGCATCCGTCTTGAACTGGTGATGGTTGAGCACACGGAAGTCTAGCTTGCTATACGGCGTCACCAGACTGTCACAGAAAACAGTCAGTCACACACGCACACAGACCAACGGACCGACCGACATGGTCACAGAGTTAAATTTCAGCGGTCTGAATACTTAAATACTGAAGACTTGTACAGAAATATTTTTTTTATATTGATACATGGGTTTTGAAATGGTGTATTTGCAATCAGTTTTCTGTATTTGGGAAAATATCTAGTAAATTTCAAATACAAAGTTTGAGCATTAGAATTTAAAAGATGTCAACTTGTAATGATTGCTGGCATGAAATATTCATAAAAGAAACTACACTCGTTCATTATGATGATCGAACTATCATCTGGTGAATCCATGTTATTCGTATAATTGAAACATATCACACACAGACAGCCAAGACAAAATAACATAATTTCGTGGTACTACTGTACATTAATATCATCTCCAATTAGTTGTGATAATTAGGCACCATGCTGCAGTGCTTACTTAAACTACTGCGGGACTTCACAGCAGTAATGTTCTGGAAAACGATAATCAATGTTATTCACATTGGAGGCATATGCTGTCAACAGGGAACTCCATGGCAAATCAATATCATAGTGGTAATTACTTGTTCAGTATTACAGGTAGTAAGGTGTGTGTATACACTATGATTTTACTTCACGTACTTGTAGACCATAATTTACTATTATCAGTTTTTTATCACACATGAATCTGTAAATTTATGAAAATCAAACGAAGTATAAAAAAAGTCCTTTTATCACTATAGGTCATGTAACCAATAATTAAAGAATAAACTGGGTGACCTGCTCAATAAGTATTATACTTTTCTGGTAGCCACCCCACCAGTTTTGGGTTACTTTTGAATTATATCCTGTATCATACAAACGTGGATTAGGAAATAAAGTTACTTACTTTAAAATGTTTCCATTTAAAAACATAACGCCACATGTTGTAATTTGCTGCATATCAAGTGCTGGAACATCCAATGTGAATCAGCAATGATATGAAAATGTGTGTTGTATATTTGTTTTACTTCATCTTTCACTCACACGGTGAAGTGTTCGTTCCACGTGGGTGTGCTAGACTTCCTCACGGTCTCGGTCTTGCGTGGCGGCTGACCGTCAATGCTGAGAGCAAGGTAAGCGTCGGCCTTCGAGCTGAACAGACGCCCAGAGTTCTGCAGCTTGGCACTCGAGACTACAACACACGGTCAAACTCTGTCAAGCAAACTAGAGCTGAGTCGGTAACTTCATAAATAAAAAGACCTGTGCTGAGCCAACGTATCTGTAATTTGCAGGTCATGTAGCTTATAAGCCTCTTCTGTATGTTGTATAGTCAAGGTTGGCTCGTTTCCCCATCCTTGTAAATGCCATGTGGTTAATCACATCCTGGGAAAGTCCCAATGGTGATAAATACCAGACAAACAAGGAAACAAACTGTTGAAATTATTATATTTGGAACAGTTTGCAACACAAGCTATTGTACAATCACCAGACTGAACGACATGCACACACTTCAGTACTGGTCACTGGTGACTACTGGACATTCATCACTACAGTCTTCTTCAATCATTGCTACATATTGTCAACGGGTCTTCCTCCTCTGCCACTCATGATGCTAACTGAGCAGTCACCAGCGCTTCAGTCACAGAATGTGTCTGTCTGGTGACTCTGGTCTGATCTATTGATTCCTGGCTTACCAGCAGAGTATCCTAGCAGACTACAGGTTCAAATGTTAAGTTGGAGCTGATTTGGGGCGCACAATAAAAATTGAAGGAATTCATCTAGGCGGCCTGGCCTGATTCCTGATGACAAGGAAGTCATGTATCCAGGAAGTGACCAACTTCTGAAACTGTCTGTCATTTGGGCATAAGCCTTACATCGTCCAATGGCCTATTTAAAGGAATCAGGTCATTTATGATTACCTGAGACCTTAGTTGTATTAGCAGTCCAATGATGCTTTAGTCCACAAATCCACCTGTGTTTTCATACAGCTGCTGAAACCCTGATTGACACGACAAACCAGGATGTTGCCTTACTGTTCTGTAAGTAGTTACCGAGACATACTTCCTCGTCTTGGCGTCTGCTTTGTCCCACTTAACCAATCAAAGCGGACCAGGACCACGACGCAGTAAATCACTCCTATTGACCGGTTTTTAATAGAATGGCTTATGATTCACACACTGAATAAGCCACTAGACGGTGGCAGTGCCTGTAATATAGTGTCACCTTCTGGGGGCCATTTCAACAAGATAAAACTTGAGCATCAGAAACTTGTCATTACATTTATGGGTGAATCTAGGGTAACAATCTCTCTACCATGCTTCTAGGTATGATGGGTTAGGACTCTTCCACAGAAAAGTGAAAGATAGTTTTTTACAATATATACAGTAAAACAAGTTATTCACAACATGATGTATTATCTGTCATACAATTTATAACAATTTGAAATTATACTCATCTTGAGATACTCTTAAAAAGTTAACCTACCGAGTAAATACTGAAATTAACCATTAGATAAAGTATTTTTATGTTGACGATTATAACATGTAACACTCCTTTAGTGCAGTGGTTAAAACATCGGAGGCTCTACTCTGATAGAGGACCCATGTTTGACTCCTACGCTGCCATTGCGACCAGTCTACTGACTCTACTCGCTGCACACTGCTCCCACCACTCAGCTGTGAGTGCCTGGCAGAGTGGTTATTTAATTGCAACATGGCTGAAATCTTTCCAGAGAAGTCAAAATGGTGTTTGCCTGAATAAGCCTTGCAGGGTGCAAGGTGAACTTCACAAATGATTTGCGTTGGACCTGTTCTGAGGTCTGCACACGGCACTATGTAAGAACTTACCGTTTATTTTATCGCTGTTTTCACACAGATTCGTCCGACAGCAATTATAAATCACACGACTTTGACCGGTGTTTACAATTGTGTCTTAGGCTCTCAAAAATTCTACCCTCCGGAGTTAATCGCAGCCAACTACCACAGCCATAGTGTGACACAACACAGTCATGGTAACTCTGACGTCACTTTGATAACAACATTAACACAGGCATACATGTATGTGTGCCACTCGACTCGGGAAGGAACCGTTACCTGAGCCAACTTCAAAGAGATAATGAATACCTGCCAGAGACACGGTTACACAAGTGACCTACCTGACAATGAATACAGGGATCGTCTCAGAAGCATTCACCGAGATTCTAATTTAACTGCCTTAATAAAAAATAGTAAAAAAGTGTCTGCAACTGTAGCAGATAGAATCGGTTCTTATTATGTGATAAAGATGTTTGATTTGTTTTTGAGATAAAGGTGTAGTAAGGGGTTATTTTTGCGAGACAACCCCTAAGCCCTGACACACACCAGCAGCCAGAGATGCAGGTATCTTTTCTATGTTCTTAGGGAAAAAAACATAAAAAATGATACCCTGGTGAAATAAAAACCTGACATTTGGTAACTTTACAACTAAACGCAGACACTGCAGCTTAGTACAGACTGCCAACTAAAATTACACATTGACTGCTCACACGTTCTCGTGCATCTCAGCATGTTCAGTGCTCATTGAGTTGTCCTAACACATTAACTTGAAAAAGAAGTCTTTATTTGGTGGTTATTGATCAGGAGATTCACAACAAGGAAAAGAAACAAACAGCTCATGGGAAACGAACAGCTCATGGGAAACAAATTACAAGTGTCAACCATTCAAGAACCTTTCTATTTGAGTGAACGTTCCGCCCCAGTGATTTCAAACAAAAATGTGTGGTGTGGCGATCCTAGTTACTTCCCTTACTGGTTACATCAGTGTTTGGAATAGAATGCCATCTACGCCATAGTGCGCCCTACTGTGATACTGTCAGTTAGATAACCATTTTTATTTACGATATGCACCAGTGCATCTGTGCTCTTCTAGAGTACCTTCCCACATGGACATTTACATAAAATACTGTTGTATTAATATACTTTTAATACACTGGTGCTAGTAATATACTTGCTTTGACCAGCACCATTAATACACTCTCTTTCAGAGTTCTCCAATTGGTCTAGGCAAAACAAGACGTATCTCTCTATCAGGGCTTTATGCAGGACCAAATTATTGCCAGTCACACATACATGTCTTGGTGGACACATGGATGTTAACTGTTAGGGCAGTTAACAAACTTTAAATGTGTCTGATGACCTAAAATGGACTACAACCACCAGGGCTTTATGCAGGATGAAATTATTGCCACTCACATGTTTTGGTTTGCCAGTCACATGTTTTGGTGGACACGTTCATGTTAACTGTTAAGCTACTTTATAAACTTTCAAATTGTGCCTGATGACCTGAAATGGGCTACAAACACACATTTGACACCATTTACACTCACTTTCAAGGCATAACTAACAATATCTATGGTTTTGAAAGATTTTTTTTTGCTCCTTCATTTTTTGCCCGTCCACAACCCATCCTCCATATTTCTATCCGTCCATATTCGTTTTTACCCGTCCAAATGACGGGTCTCTAGATAAAGCTATGCTCTCTATTATAATAATAATAATAATTAGTTAACTTCTATTGCGCCTATATCCTTAGAAACCAAGCTCAGAGGCGCATCAAAACAAAAAGGATTAATCGATCTCATAGTCGGTAAACAAATCAAGTTGTCATCAGATTGATTGATGCGCCAGGGAGCTATGGTGGATAGGCCAGATTGTACAGATGTTTTTAAATGACGACGGAATTTAGCAATATTTTCAACTGATTTCACGCTAGAAGGAAGCATATTCCATAGAGTAGGCGCACCCACAGCAAAATCCCTGGTCCCCATATTAGTATTGACCTTTGGTACAAAGAGTAAATCAGAAGTAGATGACCGAAGTTGAATAGGTTTTCTTATAGGAGTAAGCAAAGTATGTAAATACGATGGCTGCTTAGAAGAAAGTGCCTGGTAAGTAATGGTACACATCTTAAACATTATACGATATTGGACAGGCAGCCAATCCAGAGACTTTAGAAGCGGCTTAGAAGGAGTAAAGCGTGGAGACCTAGTCACCACCCTTGCTAAGCAATTTTGAACACGTTGTAGTTTTGTGATATCCTTAATAGCAATATTATGAAAAAGTGAATTACAATAGTCTAATCTACTAGTAACTAATGCAGTTGCAATAGTCTTTGCAACAGAAACAGGCAAATATCGACGAATACGCCGCAAATCACGAATGTGGTAAAAACATGTTTGACAAATTTGAGAAATGTGTTCTCTAAAATTTAATTTATCATCAAAAATTACTCCCAAATTCCTAGTCGAAACTGCAGGCATAACATGCTGATTAAGTAAGGGTATAGGAAAAAGAGTCTTAATTTTGTCACGCTGCCGGTGTGTACCAATAATAAGAAACTCAGTTTTATCAGCATTCAGCTTCAATCTACTCTCAGTCATCCAGCAAAAAATGTCATCAATACAAGTTCTAAGGTGCTGTAAAGAATTACTTGCATCTGAAGTGGATAATGATATATAAATTTGAGTATCATCTGCATAAAGATGATGGCTCAAATGATGCCTATTAATCACTAGACTCAATGGAGTAGTATACAGTGTAAAAAGTAATGGTCCCAAAACTGACCCCTGAGGAACACCACACGAAATATTTAGTGGTGACGAAAAACAATCCCCAATCTTAACTCTCTGGTGTCTACCACTCAGATATGATCTAAACCAGCTTAATGCTATACCAGACACACCATACCACACAGACAAACGATCCATTAGAATAGAATGATTAATCGTATCAAAAGCAGCTGACAAATCAAGTAAGGTGAGTGCAGTAACTCTACCATTGTCCATATTTAGAGTGATGTCGTTATGCACTTTTAAGAGAGCAGTCTCTGTAGAATGAAGTTTCTTATATGCAGATTGGAATACATTTGACAAATTATTTGAAGTAATGTGAGATCCAAGGCGTTTTGCTACAACCTTTTCAAGAATTTTAGATATGAAGCTCAAATTAGAAACAGGTCTATAATTTTTCAAGTTATCTTTCGACAAAGTTGTCTTTTTAAGTAGTGGATTTACATGCGCCTGTTTAAAATCATCAGGAAAAATACCTGTCCTCAGTGACACATTTACAATATTTGTTATAGTACCAAGTAAGGTGTCAATGCATGCTTTCAACAATACAGTTGGCATTGGATCTAGATCACAAAATTTATTTGGAGAAGACATAATAATTTGCCTTACTTCCTCAGCAGTAGCTGGAGTAAAAGAAGAAAGTAGAGAACTTATCAGTGGTGGCTGAACTTCTACTTTGTTTAACATATGAACAGGAAAGGAAGACTGTATACGGGTAATTTTATCCTTAAAATAACCTGAAAATAGATCACATAGAGAACATAATGAATTATGTTTTGTAGGATTTTATTAATGCAACTCCATAACTGGTGAGAATTTTCAGAGTTACATGAAACCATGTTAGTGAAATATTCAGATTTAGCTTTTGCCATTTGTCTATTGCAAAGATGACACTGTTTAGAATAACGTGACCTACCACATTAAGCATGGTAGGACCAGTGACCACTGTCAAGATGTTCTTAGTTGTACACAGTGGCACAAGAGGGCTGCCAGGTGTACTAACTATAAATAAGCTGGCCGGATGTAAAATGCTTTAATAACTAACACATGATCAACATTTTACAATGCTAATTCAGGGGAGATTTGAAAATGAATATATTTCAAACATATGATTACATAAACAACTGCAACCGTCCCAAAAAATCCAGGAATCCTAAACACTGCATTCTGCAAACAGCGTTAACACAACTTCGTGTAATTTAATGTTACATTTTAACAGGTATCTGCACTGACATATAACAACTTACTTGTGACTTGCAATTGACTGAAGCTACCGGCATTGCTGCCACCGCCAACATCTTCAGACATCTTGTCCCGATACAGCTACCTCCTGCAAGTGGAAGAACAACACACTTTAGAACAATATCCTCAGACATCCTATCATGGTACAGCTACCTCATGGATGAACAACAAACTACAGAACAACATCCTCAGTCATCTTGTCATGGTACAGCTACCCCATGGATGAACAACAAACTACAGAACAACATCCTCAGTCATCTTGTCATGGTACAGCTACCCCATGGATGAACAACAAACTACAGAACAACATCCTCAGTCATCTTGTCATGGTACAGCTACCCCATGGATGAACAACAAACTACAGAACAACATCCTCAGTCATCTTGTCATGGTACAGCTACCTCATGGATGAACAACAAACTACAGAACAACATCCTCAGTCATCTTGTCATGGTACAGCTTCCTCATGGATGAACAACAAACTACAGAACAACACCCTCAGTCATCTTGTCATGGTACAGCTACCTCATGGATGAACAACAAACTACAGAACAACACCCTCAGTCATCTTGTCATGGTACAGCTACCCCATGGATGAACAACAAACTACAGAACAACATCCTCAGTCATCTTGTCATGGTACAGCTACCTCATGGATGAACAACAAACTACAGAACAACATCCTCAGACATCCCAATACAGAGCTCACTCTGTCACGAGAATCATGTTAACCCGGGGCCCATTCCACTAACATTCTTATGAGCTCTTAAACCTGGTTTTACACTTTGAAATAAATTTTGATCCTTAACAGTGATCTTGAATATATGAAAACTGTCAACGGGACATTGTCACTGGTGTGTCACGGAAATAGTGTCCTCAGTAATACAGCAATGGATATTTGCATTTTTATTGAAAAAGTCATTTAATTTAACAACGGATTTTGTCTAGGAATGAAATTTCCTTATGAAGTCTTTATCTTAGTGGAATGGTCCCCTGGTTCCTCCAAATTTTAAATCAATAATAAACAGTGAATATCCAGAATAATCAGAGTCAGGTCAGCAGTGGTAAACCACCAAACAATCACAGACTCACAGCAACAATAAACTACCCAACACAAATAAAACACAGGTATTCAAAGACAAGTTCCTTAAGCAAGACCCCTAGCATTTAAATTACGAAATAAAACATGTGTATGTACTGGTAAATTCCATTTAGAAGGAAAGAGCAGACCTGTGTATAAAATAACACGAAACTGAACACAAACTGCTTGCCTGCATTATGTTAGTTCTTCCAAACTACAACCTAGTACTATTGTATATGCGAATTTCACACAGTCACGACTCATGACTAGTAAATAAATGACTAATCCCAACATATTTATAAATAGAAGCATGCATCAGTGAGAACCAACTAAAGACAACAATACTGCTTTATTTTATTGTCACCACTACACGCACTATATATGCTGTCTCAAACAAACAGCCATGCAGAAGGAATTACTACCACAGGACTGGCTCATTCACACCCACTCAACCAGAGGACAGCTTTAAGCAGACACCCGTCCACCTGTCATTTGGACTGGTAAACCCAAAAATGGGTGTCACGTGTGTTCGTAGTTTATTTCAGGTCATAAAGCACATCTCAACTGGGTTGTACATATATGAGTTAACATCTACGTGTTCACACAAAAAAGGCAGAATTTGTGTTCTGTATCCTATCAGAGGTCCCTAGGTGACCATCTCCGAATTTATTATGACATGTGTGTAATATGCACATATTATGTGGCTGCATGCAAAAAATTCCAATGCCACATTACAATTATTTATGAAGATATGGTCGACTGAATGTATGACCTGTTCACATGCTTGATTATTGTGTCGATGATTTGTTAATGCTAACAACTTTATCTGTTTTTAAGATTCTAAGCTTGCGTTTCATCCAAAATCAAAATGTCACTCAGGGAGATTTCTGGATTTGGGTTGATATGACATGGAATGACTCTACAGCATCACAGGCTAATAAATGGCCGAATAAATAGGCAATGAATAGTCAAATAATCAAGCTTAGTAGAGCTCCATAACACCTTGCATTGCTGTGCAGTTCTGACTATCATGAGCATAAAAACAAACCGCCGAAAGAAATTAATTTATCATTTTATGTCACATCTGCCACTAATTCTGTAATGGCTGAACGTGTATCTCAATTTCATGCAGGTCTGATATTTACAATGACACAATGAGTGAAGTTATTGTCATCTAGTTTCACGTAGTTTGACAACATTTTGATTGAGTAGGATGGCTCATTCAGATCAGCAAGGCAGACCTTTTGTAAGATTGACATCTGTGACCTGTCATCTGACATCATCTGTACATGACATCACCATTTCGTGACATGGGTCACAATTGACTGCCCACACAAACAGACTACCGGTAGTTCGCAATGGATATTTGTTTCAGACCTGTAAATAGAACAGGTATTTATAAACAATATCAACGGTTTCCCATTTAACTGGAAGAAATAGATGGACCCATGCTGAGACAACCCCTTGTTTTGACACACCTACAATGGTGCCCTTCAACAGTGTGTGAGTATACTAATGTGGTCTTACAATAGAGCCACCATGACAGTAGGTGTTGCAATCTGGTGTAACTTCAGGTCACTAGAGTAGAACGTGTTAGATTACGTGGGAAACTTGCCATATTGTCACAATCACGAGGGCTGTGCGAAGACTGATAAAACAGTTGTTTCAAACATCTGTCAAACACACTGATAACACAGAATGCATACCAATAAACACCTCATGTCAACTTAACCACCACACTGCACACTGCTGTAATTTACTGCACACTATAGATTGAATTAATTCCTATTTCATAGCATTGTGTTGAACAACTTCAATTAAGATAATGAATCAATATTACAAAATGTAACTCGAACTGTACATTACCATCATCCTTATCAAATAAATCATAATGTAACAGCAATGAACTAAATATAAATTACACGCATTAACTAGTGACTGAATCATTTGACAAGACAGGTCAAGTTCCAACACATTAGGTGACATTTTGGTGTCACTGATATAGTGTAGACCTATCTGATGACACTGACAGTTCAAGAGCCCATTATTAGGTCAATAGCGACTGTCACAGAGTGGCTGGATTATGACAAATCACCAGATAGTCCTGAGGCCAGTGACATTATGAATATCATGACTGCCACCAGAGATGGAGTAATCGTACTCGTGTACTTGTACTCGTACTCGAGTACGAGTACTTTTTGAGTACTCGTACTCGAGTACGAAGCAAAGTAATTGTACTCGTACTCGAGTACATAACCAAAGTAATCGTACTCACGATTACTTCTCACGATTACACTTTTTTTTCTTCATATGAAGCAAAGCAAATATATTAGACAGATAAAAATGGCAATATTAGAAGTAATCTAATAAATGTAATAATAATCGAGGTATTAATTTTCTATTACTATTGAGCATTTAAGTTAAATAAATATTCAGTCACATTTCCCTAATTAATACCTTCTCTTCACAGAGAAGCCACGTCTCCTGACCCTCCTGCTTAGTACAAAGTACAAGTTATATTGTGACAGTCCCTGGGAAGCACTGCAGGAGATAAGCATCCCCTAACATCTTGCTTTGTAATTTTATAATCCATGCCACAGCCCCACCTGTACTGTTTGCTTTTTCCAGTATTGTGTGAATGACTGGGCAGTTAGTTAGCTGCTAAATCCCTGTCCATTATGTTTTAGTGTAAACTGTAAACCTGTCTAATCCCCAACTATTCTGTTTGTCCCAACTGATATATGACATATTTGAATTGGATATTATTGTTAATATATTTTCCTCTTGATACTTCATTAACATAGTTGAACCACCACTAATTTGGCACTCATTGTAACACCTGTATGCTATTTGTTACAGTATCACTATGGCATCTTTAATTTGTAGTATGATATATGGACATCTTCCTTGAGTACCAATCCAGTATTAAATGGTTCATTCAACACATGAGAAAGTCATCTGATTATTATTAATAATAATAATAACATCTGGGTAGCAGTAATCAGTTAGAACACTAGATATTGGCACAGCAACAGAAAAAGAATGACACCTGACTCCATGGAGGTCGCCTTTACGGTAGAAACAGGATATTTATTAAAGTAATCGTGAAAGTAATCATGATTACATTCTAAAGTAATCGTACGCGTACTCGAGTACATTTGTTTTCTGAGTACTCGTACTCGTACTCGTACTCATCCATGTTCAAAGTAATCATACTCGAGTACATTTGTACATGTATTATACTCACTCCATCTCTGACTGCCACTCAATCCAACATTAGACTGATGTCATCATGGCAATTTATTTTCACACAAAATGTATCAACATTAACGATTAACATGTGGCAACACAGGTACAATATTATCAACCCTACACTATCATTCCAAAGAAAACCAGACATATTCTAAAACAAAACTGTGCGTTGAGTTTTAGCTGTTCATATCATAACATTTTTCTAGACCAACAGATTGGCTCGACAGCATTCAGCGCCACCTGTGGACGGTTGTGGCAACAACGAGAAGAAACAAATGATAACACAGGAAGATAAATAAATATAAAACTCAGGGTTTCTAATATCATATTAAATCTGGTGTGATACCTCATTTTAAAGGTCAATGAATTGTTTTATAAAGCTAACGTGTTTACATGTATGCACCTGTGTCTGCATTCATGCATATAAACGCAACATTAAGCTAATAAATCCAAACGTTTTTATCAGACTATTAAATTATGATAATGAAATAAAGCTGTATTTGTGTCTATGTACTGCTTGGTGTGTGTATATATATATATATATATATATATATATATATATATACACATGTTATTTATATGTACATGACAAATTACTGACTGTGACTTCCTTTGCAACAAGAAACACTAAAAAGTTCACTAATTCAATGGCACATTAGAGGTGGTTGCCTTTTAAGTTCCCAAAAAGTATTATGACATTATGTGTGGGTGGGTGATTGTTTTTTACAACATATCGTAGAGAAAGAATTTGCCACTAATTAAATGCTTTTTTTTAGGAATATACAGTTATACTACTGACCATTTGAAACCAACAACTGTGTTTATGAATGTTCAAAGCTAACACACTGTGTTTGGGTGAAATAGGTTTTGGTTTATATAAATATGAAATGCAGAACTTAATTACTAATATTTACATTTTTAGAGTTTAGAGTTTACGACGCCACCCCTACATGTCACATCACTTACACATACAAGCACATGTAATCACAGGACCATGACACTCCTTTTTTCTAAAGTCACAACTACTCACCATGACATGACTGAAACACACGGCACCAGGGCACGTCTCAGGTCATCAGGTCAAAGCTTAAAGTGCACATGACCTATTTAAGAACCTGTGCACTGGTTCACACATGTGTTAGTGCACAGTTATATTTACGACTTAATCTGACAAGTCTAACTCGTCATGGCATTAAACAATTTTAATTGTGTCAATATCCACAGCTATGAACATACACCGCCACCCACCATGTTAATTCACACAAGTAACTAGCCTAGACACAAACACAACTTTAGGACACTCACAAGGATCACAACCCTCCTTCTCTAACCATAAAGCACTCCAGTTGAGCTGAGGTGACACATCGGCTGCCAACAAGGTGTATGTGTGTGTGACAACAGAGGTCACATTCACAGAATGATCGGTTTCTGTCATTGTATCAAATGTGCCACATAAGTCTGCATCACTGGCAACTGGACAAAATAAACCAGTTGCCTGAAACACGGACAGTCTTTCAACTTTCATGCCCGTCGGATATTACCATATTACTGAGCACTGCCATTACAACCATTCATAATCAGTACTCCAGGCAGCCAGCCATGTTTGCTTAACTTTCGTAACCCCCAAGACCTTGTCATTGCATGAAATGTTTTTCGAATCTTTACAAGATGCACAAAAAATCACTCTGATGTGGGTGTCTCTTTCTTATTTCACTGTCTTGCACTTTGTTTCCTAACATTGCAAGTAGTGTGTATCTTTAATAACATAATTACACACAACACTATGCCAAATATTTTTCTATTTGCAAAAATATGACATGATGTGTACGAGTGTTTTTATGTGTAAAGCATTTTGATGTGAACTTTTTGTCAGTATTTATACTGACTAAATTTAGAAATGTTTAATATAAATATATAATAGGGTATTACTGTAGTAAACATGCAGCCCAATTATGACAGCCAAAAGGAACAGAAGTTTCTTGTCATTATGAGCACAGTTGCCAACATTTCAGGATCAATAAATAGGAAAACATTTAACTCATTCAGAAATCTAATTATCTATGATCTTCCTGTGTGAAATTATTTTTACAATATCAGAAGACAAAGGACTACTGTGTCATGACAAATCACGCTCCAATTAGTCTCCATTCTCCACGTTAAATCACATAGTCAATACGCGACTCAAACTGGTTACATGGAAGCAATATTCCCACGCCGGGGAGCAAAGCTGTCGACTGCATGAGCAGCACATATTTCACCCACCGGCTGCACCAGAACAAGCCCAATAGAGCATCTAAGAGACACAAAGTATTCACAGTTTATATCGATATCACATCTCCCGGTATACATTTCAAAATATTGAAAATCAGTGCTATAATGGATAATGCCATGGAGCTTCAGTCAGTAAGAATGACAACTGATGCCTGGCTACTGATGTTTGTTTTGTTTTACCATGTGTAGATTCTATGTGCTCATGTAGAACAATGGAGGTGATAGCATCCCCCCCCCACTGTGCTTGTGAAGACAGAACTAGGTCAAAGGTGGACTGATGTACAATCGATGATAAAACAAACTTGACAGAAGTACTGGATGTCAACAATCATCCACTTAGTAACCTTTGTCCCTTTCACATGACAGGTGTCCATTTTCTATATGTCATAGAACACGGGCCCCCATAGAAAATGGACCTGGGTCAACATTCTATAAGAGGGTCCAAATTATATAATGGAATATGGACCCCTGGGTTCATTTTCTGTTAAGGTCCATATTCTACCTGACACCAGTACTGTCTTCATGACACATCCTACTTCACAAAAATATACCCATGGGTAAAAATATATCTTTTAAATATATCTTTACTTTCTCACATCTGTAATGGGTACACCTGTCCATACGTACACACACCAACATATACGTGACACGCATGCAAGATTAGATTTAATCTGCTCGCAGGCATGGTAAAATCGACAGGTAATCTGCCTACAGGGCTTGGGGCCTGCACGAACTAGGAGTGGCCTATTTGAACAGGTTATGGTATGATGTGTCATTTTGGCACATTGTTCGGCTGACACAGGTGTAAGTTCAGGTCAAACTACCCATATATTGAAGGTGGAGCAATGCACATGAGCAGGTTTGAAATGTTTGGCAACTGACGTATGATGTAGTATACTGAATGCCCTATCAAAGCCAATGTGTTACACGCCACGGAATACACGATGCATTATTACTAAAAAATTCATTACTGGGTGCAGTCAAAACTTAGTGATTCATCTAACAATGCCACAATACAATACATATTATTTCATGCTAATAATAAAAATGTTGCATTGAACATGTAAAACCCAATGGCAATATTATCACTACAACAGGCATTCACAGACGAACCAGAAAAAACAGGTTATTCTCCAAGACAGTGAAAAAGACCACACCCTATACATTATCTGTCTATACAATATATTGTATATACAAACAATGTAACCACAGACATGTAGACAGTAGGCACATGTAGCATGTCAATGCAGCTTAAAAACAAAAGAATAAACCGAAACATGATCTTTCTTTTCAAAACACAGACGAGAAATAATGAGTCCAACTTGGCACTGGCAGCAACAATCTGCTAAGGTATATCATGCAACTGCCATATTCATTTTAGCATTTACAATTTTCACAGTTCATTTGGTTGCATGAATGTGTTTAATGTTCTCGCTTGCCAAACCTTTCTGCCAAATCTGAACTTGTTAGAAATATGCACTTTTAATTATAACATTACTCATTTTGATATGTATGTAGTAAAAGCTGTCCTTGTGGACAACTGACCAAAAAGAAAAGCTATTTATAATAGATACTTCCTGCCATTACAGTTAATCTGACCACGATTATATGGACATAATGCAGGCTCGACTTAGTTGACTATTTCCCCACTGTTCTTTTCATTAATTAATAATTACACCCAAAAATCAAATGGTCTTAACCAGTAAAAATCATAGAACATTCCCATCAAAACAATAGCTAATTTTCCTAAGCAACCCAGAAGCAACTGTCAACTATACACATGTTGGCTTCATTTCAAGATTTATAGCACAAATACACAATGCGTCTTCTACAGAAACGTGACTGTGTTGCTTATGACTGCAGACAAACTAAATTGCAATGAGCACTGTCATCTACACAGCCACAATGAGAACACGCACAGCAGTTTGTTAAATATCCGTGAGCATGGAAAATGTTATCACCACTGAGCAAGACTGCTGGTTCAATAACTACGCCAACAGCTCTACTTGTCTCTTGGCAATAGTCGCTGTCAGTTTCAATTATTAATCGCCTGCAAGTTTCCCGGAAGACCCTCAGAAGCATCTATATCTTAATGCTACTGTCAAACATATGTGTATTTTCAACCTTACCTTTGTGTACTTCTCAGCTGGGTGGGGTCATCTGTATAGCTACTGGTTCTGTCAACGGTGCAGCCGAGGTCGCACTCTCATTCGCCCAAGTGTAGGCAGCAGATGGCTACAGGGGTGCCCTACAAAACAATTGTACGTATGGTTACACATGTATAGCATATGAAGGGCTTAAGGCAGGTTTGTCTGTTCTGTTAATTGTAATTACTGACCGGGTATATCTTCGGCTTAAACAAAATATTTTACCAGATTTACCTTTATCATTGCGGGAGCTGATATGCTTGAACAACCATTGCCAAAACATAAGAACAACTTGTTTACAGGATGTCATCATGATTTGATCAGCTCAGAACTAAGGTTTTGGACATTGTTGTCACTGGGCATAGCCATTCCTCTCCAACTGCATGTGGTTTGAGTCACTCCTAGCTGTGTTTTTATTCACTTCATTAACATATTACTAATAGACACTTCTGCATGAACACAAGACTATGATGCTCTGTCGTATATCATTGTATATGTCGTACATCAAAAAATCATCTGTATGTGTGTTCGAGATATAAGTGAATTTAAATTAGTTATTACAATAATATATAACAAATGAAAGCATTTTAAATGCTACATTACTCATCCTCATTAATGTACATAAAGCAATGACATGTTAATTTATACATGCACCATCAGTGAAATGTTCATTATTTACTAAAATAAATATTCACAAAACAAAACTTGCGCAAAACACGCACGCAACATGATGTCATCGACGGCGATTACACATGGACTTACTGCAAAATCAGTATTGTGTCAAGGGATATTTGTTAGCAGTGTCATGTTAAGGATAGGGTTTATGGTAAGTTTTGGATTAGTTAAAGTTAGTTTAGGGTTAGTTAGGCTTTTGGGATACTTCAGGGTTAGGCTAAAATCAGAATTTTTTAAGGTCATTTATGCAGCGGCACTGCGATAAATTACGGGTCACCTATGTTACTGATCTTATGGTAACCACTGAGCTACACGCAACTGCCGCAAATCATGTTGAGTTTTATGCGAGTTTGTTTTTCAAATGTTATTCTTTACAGGAATTTAAATGAGTTTACTTGCAACCTAGTGTGTGTACACATACATAAGATATATGAGGAGATGTTTGGCGGCTATAAGAAGTCATTTTCATGGATAAGGTCAGAAAAAAATCGATGCATGTGGCCAGTGGCCATGATGCCAAGCAAGACATCTTGATAGCGTTCAATATTGAATCTGAAGCCACGGAATGTTCTTATTTTATTCAAAATTTCGAGGATATTTTATTTTAGTGAAATTCCAGATTCATCCCATCCTTATCATGCATGCCAAACAGTAAGCAATCACTTTTCATGACTTTAGCAGCTGGAACCCACTCAGTGTGTTTAGCATATCAGAGCTTATGTTTGAGCAAATACCAATCATAACATATACAACACCAATCTGACTGTTACATAATTTTAGTCTTAATAATGCCTATAAAAAGACTTACTGTTTGCGAATGCATTTGTTCTAGCAGACTACATAACGTATGTAGCACTATTAGTAAACTCATGCAATGTTACAATAAAACAATCCTTGTAGAGTTAGAGAATGTACATGGTTGATCCTAGTATAGATGACACACTGTATGATATACTATTTTCTATTTAACATCAATGATAACTCTGACAGTAAGAATATACATACATCATGATAACCCTGACAAACAATAAGAATACACACACCACAACTGTCAGACAAGTTACAACTTAATAATTATCACAATGCGCAGAAATCATAACACACATGTACATGTTTATAATTTATAAGGTGTTTAATATACAGAAACCACGTACGTTCCTTACATTAGTATCCATCCACATTGCGGACAATATATATGTATTCTACTTGTCAGAAACGACTTACGTTTACGTACACATAAACAGCAAAAAACGCAGAGATAGATTCAGATTGGTTAGGAAGTAAATAAAGGCGCTGCTCAAAATGTCAAACGGCTGACGGAACGGTTGTTAAATTGCTCACATTGTATCAAATATGCTCAACTATAAACTGGTGAAATAATGTGTCTACATGGGATGAACACAACTACAGTTAATCGCAGATACACATTACACAAGCAGGAAAGTAAACCAGGAAAACATTCAGACACTCAGGTCAAGTATGCAGCGCCATCTTGAAATATTTTGATCGACTTTACCGTGACAACACTGCGCATAGAAGCGATATCTACCAATTACACACGTACTAGATATATTTAACAAATACTGTACCTCGAACTATGTTCCTTTACAAAGACACTGCTTATCTAACCTAACTGTATTATGAGCAACTGTACGGATTTATTCCCGTCCAACACGGATCGACACCCTGACGTTTCGCCATGACTTTTCACGTGACTTGGCCAATCAATAGTCTCGCGGATCGTGAAAAGAAACATTGAGTTAGTGTCGCCATCTGTCGACCGCATCGGTGTTGCACTATTCAGTTCCTCAGCCATATATTTTACACAACTGATTTTGTTCACTTTGCTTGGCGGTGAATCTGTATATATCTTTAGCATTCTTTTTATTGTACATTATTGAATAAAAAATAAACTATATTGATACTGGTAATTCTAAAATCATGTTTGTGTGCACATAGGGTCATACCCATGGCATAGAAAGTGTGTGTGTGTGTGTGGGGGGGGGGTGTGTGTGTTGGTGTGTTGGTGTGTTGGTGTGTTGGTGTGTGGGTGTGTGTGTGTGCGTGTGGGTGTGTGCATGTGTATTACTCCACATAGTTAAATGTTTATATCTGCTGTCACCAACATATCCTCATAAAGGACATCATCTAGCATTTTTTACAGGAAGCCATTGATCTATAAAGATGACCTTGTCCTCTGGAGCAGTGAAGGATTCATCTCACCGGCAAACTATAGACTCTAACTTGCACTAAAGGTGATTAATTGAGACATCAAGACCCATGAAAAGAAAACAACATACACTGTGAACATGTTTTTGAACAAACTATAAATCAACTCTCAGAAACTCCAGGTTAAGGCAACATTGCCACTGCCTCAACAACTATTAAACAGTGTAAATACCCACCCTAAATTGAAGATGGATAGACAATTTCTGGGATTTCAAGTATAATGATCCATCTGCTGAACAGTTTTGTGTATGCATATTCAAATATTTGCTTCTCCATCCCATACTTCGCAACTACTGTAACACAAAACAGGGTGTGGCTGATATGACCTAAAATGAGATCACATGACTACACTCATCGCGAGTGATTTCATTGGCTATATTTAAGAGGAGTTTAGCAAAGGGGTGTGCCAGGGGTAATGATGACTGGTACTAACATAATCAGCAACTCCTGGTACACAAGGATGCGTTAAGGAATGGCACATAATCATAGACTAAGTTGGAAAAGTCAGGTGAACAAATGCCAAACAAAAGCAAAGATACAGCTGGCCCTTGCAAGAAAACTTTCAGACACTGGTCGGGAAACTGACCAAAGTGTAATGAAGGACCACTAAGTGGGAAGAATCTGTCCAGTCTTCGAATTAATACGGCATGACAGCGAGTTTTACAACTGCCAAATCAAACACTGAAAGATTTCAAGAATCCTGTGCCAAGTTACGAGTATTATGACAGGTGACTAGAAACTGTCACTGGATTAAACACTATTGACAACATAATTAATGCTAAGGTGTTGACACAACAATCAAATTTAAAGGACTCACCGATTATCCAAGCTACATAGTTTTTATGTACCAACTTGCAAAGTGTAACATATACGCATATATATGTGATATGTATAGTTTCTTCATATAAGAGAGGAGGATATCATGGTTGATGGAAACAAGTTGAACTCTGTTCTGGAATTCACCTACCTCGGAAGCACTATATCAAGTGACGGATGCATTGACGATGAAATACAGAGGAGGATGGCCAAGGCTAGTGCATCTTTCGGCCGACTACGCCAGAGACTCTGGAACAACCACCATGTGTCCATGCGGGTTAAAGGCAAGATATACCGTGCAATCGTGCTGTCCACCCTCCTATACGGAGCCGAGGCCTGGACAGTGTACAGACGACAGGTGAAAAAGCTGCATGCCTTCATGATGCGACATCTGCGATCGATCATGAGGATAACCTGGATGGACAAAGTGACAAACAAGGAAATACTCGAACGGACAGGGCTGCCATCTATGGAAGATCTTCTGATCAGAAAGAATCTCCGGTGGACTGGACACCTCATGAGGATGTCACCAGACAGGCTACCAAAGCAGGTTCTCTACTCCCAACTGTCTTCTGGTCAGAGAAAGAGAGGGCGCCCTCGTCTCCGGTTCAAGGATACCATCAAGAGAAACCTGAAGCTGAGAGACATAAAGATCAACTCATGGACATCACTCTCACAGCAGAGAGAGAAATGGAGAGCAACAGTCAAGTGATGGAAGCAGTCTTTGTCGCTTCGCGACCGACAGCATGATGATGATGATCATATAAGTAAAGACACACAACAACAGTTTAATGTTATTATTTATATTGCCATGTTCAGCAAGTCATTACAGCAGCATATTTATCTAACTGTGTATCACTAACCAACACTACATAACATTTTATCTACATAAAGTATTATTCATCGAGATCAACATTATTACATTACAAAACATTTGCAAGAATATCACTGTTCTCCACAGATACTTTTAACCCAATCTACAACTGTCATTTACTGCAAGCAGATTACTTCTAACTAATGCAGCATTTCACGCAACAGTGTAATTTAACCTGAAAGACAAAACCACACAATACAAGACAAAATTTCATTATCTTTCATCACATGTTGCTAACCACTACAGTAGCATATCTACATGACTGTAACATTACATATCACTACATGTAAAATACTACATTCTTTCAATTGCATCAATCATTATTCAAAGAGATCATCTTTTCAACATGAGAAAACCATCAGATATTACTGTCAATAACATCACATTTTCTTCACAACGTACCCTGACTTGATCACCAAAACATATTTCAACATTTATATAAATATTATAACAGCTTTGCTGCAATTTTATTTAGTAATCATACAATTGTGAAATAATTTACTGTGTATCGTTTTAACTATATGCAAATGACAGAATCCTTTGGGTTTGATTCTAACAACTTTTGTTGCTGCAAATGTTGCACTCATTATCCACTCATACATTATTCCAACTAACACCGGTTGATGATACATACCCTCCAAAGTAACAATAATACAAAAATGGTGCTTGCTTGGATTGCATTATATACTCTTGAGCAACATTCTGTGGCTTTTAGCCACGACAAACAATGATCAATAACAATACCTTTCGTTATCACAGAACAAAATATATCAAGCAGGCGTTTAACATATGTTATGCAACATAGTGCATGAAAGGAACACAGCCAGATAACTTCCTATTAGCATTACTAAAACTTAGTTTACACATCCTCCACTTCTATACTTGGTCTATCTGAATGTCTTCTGTCAGGAATGGCAGCTTTGTGTGGACATACACAGTCAGGCAGTATTGTTGCAAATTTGCTAACACCAATTCTTTACACAACCGCAACCAATGCATAGTATTCTATAGGTTGCCCAAATAACTGTATCCAATATCATCACACACAAGTGACACAACGCTGTCTGATTCCGATATCCATAATAGTTTTTTTTGTGAACCAATACATACTGTTTCACTTTATAGGTGGCAACACTCTATATCTAAATTCCTCGGATTTTACTAACTTATGTGATGCCTCTTGCAACATGAGTAGTTCACATTTCTATAAATCTATCCACGCAGTAGTTGTCACATTTACCACAGACTGTGACAGAAAACTGTCATGACTGTCATCGTGACAAGTAAGACCGAGTGTGATGTTGCTGTGACTCTGGCTCCATTCACGAGTACCTCACCAGCCTGGCCTGCGATTTCAACAACGAACTGTCGTCCTGGTCCTGAAATCAACACATAGAGAGTTCAAAGGTCATTGGAAATATTATTCGAAAATTCTAAGTAAACCTGGCAATGTTTGAACTTGAAACATATCTGCAAAAACCCAGCTTCTTCCTGTACTTTGGAAAATACTATGTCACCGGGGTCTTCTGCTGGTTCAGCTGCCATAACAAAGGAGAGCTAAGTGGATCATTAAACGTGCCTTACGTTGGTTTACAACAAAATCGCGACTGCAATATGCCACTGTTCCTCATACAGTTGTACTAATAGTACAGAGAAAGACAATATCAGTGAGCTATTTTTTTTTTACCGTTTGAATCGACCAAAACTGAAACAGTGGTCCAGTGGATTCGTTGGAATTGACAGACACAGACAAATGGGATTGGATTGACCTAACCATGAAAACGACCACCAACAGTCGCCAAACTTCTCCTCACATATCTTACATACATATACATACACTACGTTACAAAGAAAATTGACTTACATATCTCTAGAAAATCACAAAACAAACGCGCAGATCTCGATGACAATTTTTTCACCAGCGCCGCCATTACCGTAAAATTGCTATATAAGTTAGATTTACACAAAATACCACTAGACGGCATGTTTACACGCACGAATGTTTGTAAACTTTACTTACTGCATTCGCAAGTACGAAATAGTTTAATTAATTATAAAAGTGTAATGATAAATAATTATTATCATCACTATGATCTGCAGTAAATTATCAATTTTATTATAATATAATAATATTTTATTTCACATAGTGCCACATCCATAATTGTTTGTGGTGCTTCACAAAATACTGCAATACATACTTGTTACAATGTCTGCATGTGAACAAGCTCTCCAGGAGAGACAGTGCTTTAGAAATGCTGGTTATAATAATAATACTTTCAACAAATAACTTCCATACGAAATACAAACTAGACAACCCTAAATCATTCCTACCTTTGGTATATTCGTCTCGCAGGAAACTGTTTTCCCCATGATGTGTCGACATCCAGTTTTCGTGACATGTCTTCACCTGGGACCTCAGCAGCCATGTTGTTTCCAGGACTTCCGTCTTGTTACAGATGTGACACTGGCCTGTAGAAACAAATCTGAATCAAGATATTTACAAAATCTTATATAGATCAATGAAAAAGATTACAGAAAGAGACTAACAGATTTTTTTAGACCAGATTCTTTTGAGCCACCCTACTGAAAATATTGCTAAATTCTGCCGTCATTTAAAGACATACCTCTACAACCTTCCCTATCCACCATAGGTTCCCGGCATATCAATCAATCTGATGACAACTGGATTTGTTTATTGACTCTGAGACCGATTATCCCTTTTGTATTGGTGCACCTCTGAGCTTGGTTTCTACGGTTGTAGGCACAACAGAAGTTACGTAAATATTATTATTTAAAGTCAGTGAAAACTATATCTGTTAGCAACATATGTAATATAATATAGCTTAGCAAACTAAGACGATAACACAAGCTGAACAAGTCACTACTATCAAGGAATATGATAAAGTTAACTGTTTTTGCCAATAACAATATTAAAGAAAGAGCCAACAATTATTAAAGCACGGAAGTTTATGAACTTTATAGTTGTCTTCTCAATAAATATTTCCTGAATTTACTGGGCAAATCTTTAGTAATAACATACAAAATAATTAATAAACAAAGCCATCAACGCACCGACCCATCCAGTGATTGACTCTCCTCCGTTCCACACAACAAACATGGCCAGGGTGCTATTCACTTGGTCCCAGTTTGTGATTCCGTAGACGGCAGAGTGCCCCTGAGAGCCTGAGGCTGCCTCCGTCTTCTCAACCAGTGTGTGGTACTTCCCTGTCAACACACACAGGCTTGTTGCAGAGTCACTGACTTTATGTCACAAATGTGTGAGTTTATGTGTGAACTATGTCCATGCCTAGTTATATATATATATACTGATTATCTGTGTTTTATCTGAATATCTGAATATCTCTATTTGTGTATCACTAAAATGTTCTTCGAAACTATAAACTTTTAAACAAATGCAACTGATTACATTTGTGTTGAACC
Source organism: Oasisia sp. SBJ-2009 (assembly GCA_964017155.1). Taxonomy (NCBI): domain Eukaryota; kingdom Metazoa; phylum Annelida; class Polychaeta; order Sabellida; family Siboglinidae; genus Oasisia; species Oasisia sp. SBJ-2009. The sequence goes on from OZ024862.1 coordinate 15,672,024, forward strand.
CCAGTGAACAATTGGATCTTCAAGGTGCTACCATTTTCCCTGGTTCCTGAAATACTGATAATATTTTTATTCATACTGTACAATTAAAAAGCGAGCAACTAAAACACAGCAGCACACACCTGGGTGTTTATAACACAAACTCAAACGTTTTCAAAATCAAGGAATCAAGCCACAGAAAAGTCAGATGAAATTTCACAACAGTGTCACTTTTCAACCACAAACTGAGGCTATATATTTCTGCGATTTTACCGAGTTTTTTTATATATAATCAAATTGTCTTTTACTCAAATTACTCACCTCTGACCGAGTTATCTTCGTTGCGGTGCAGAATGACCTGTGACCCCAGATAGTTGTACCAGTAACCGTGGATGTTGCAGCCATCTATCGGTGGACCACCTGTAGGACAGATTGACCTAGAGTCAATTACATGAACCAACCTGTCTTGTTTTACTTAATTGTACGATCAACACAACCAGCAGTACAGGTCTGGTTGAGTCATGCCAAAGTAATGATATTTGTTGAATTGTTGACCAATGGGATTACATTTAAAGTGAGGGTGACAGCTCCTACGTTTATTTTAATATTTAATATTACATTTTTATGACTGTAACATGCATGTTGAAGGTTCACTGCCTACCAAGTTGTGTGTACCAAATTGATAGTTACTTTATTAAGCTCGCAGTTTGAAAGGTTGCACTTCCAACACGTTCAAATGGTAAACAAAACATCCCGTTTCAACACAAAATTGACTTGTAATAATGCTGATATGAGCAGACTTGACCAAATTCCCTTTGATGTTTAACTTTCCCACATTCTAGACATCAGACTTCCAGTTACAAATTACTGCTCAGCCAAATCTGGGCAGAGGAGCTGGCAAGTTGGAATGTTGGCTCCCCAGTTGAAGGCCATGCCTGTCACTGAGCTCTAGCATCTCACATTTCGGTACATAAACAGTATCATGCTACATGAGATATTGAAAACAATGACAAATTCTAACAGTAATCAGAGAAGACTCTCAATAATATTAACCCATAACAATTACCCAACAAACCAGTCAAATGAACCAAATGGAATACACCCTGTGTAAACATCGCAGGCTGAAGATTTACACTATGCTGTGTATCTAAATTGGAATAAACCGCCCGACAACATGAATGCAATCGAAGCAACTGGTTTTACCTGAAGCGTCACGCTTTGTAATTCGATGTGCTTTCTTCAGGATCTCCCTTGTGTCCCGTTTCATCTGAGGAACAATCTGGAACAATCCGGTTTATTATTTAATAATACGCCTGTAATAATATTGATTCATTTAACATTTTCAAAATACAGTGTACATTTCTTGACAAATACGAATGTGTTCTGGTGTTCGAATCATGCAGTGTCTCTATAAAAGACCATAATGCCTTACAAGTCACATGACCTCTACTATGTTCCTTCAACAGCAGCAACAATGCACCAATCATGAAATTGTATTGTACTGTACCATCTTTCCCATATTACAATGTACCAACCCTAATTGATTTGGGCAGAGAGACAATATTTAACATTCAGCAGTTCACCCTCACATTATATGTTGGGCTGGTATCTGGCCGACCTCGCGTGAAAGTATCCTGACCAATCAGAGTTGATTTCCACTTGTCAATGCAGGTTGCGACTTGGCTTCGCAGTAGCCATGATGTCATCAGAGTCTCTTCGCCTTCGCATACGTGACACTGTCCTAAATGATGCCCAATCAAATATTTACAGTGCAATCATTATCGGAGATATTCCACATGTGCAAAACACTACTGCTTTTGTTCTAATATGTGCTTAGTAATATTTACTTTTATTTTATATAAAATATAAAAATATTAGTATTTGAAGTATGAGTGAGAGTGTGCATTACTTATCATTGTAATTCAGTACACACCAGCATACAATATCGCACAGAGCATCCCCTTTTTGTTTGGGCATATTTGGACCTAATTTTTGCTGTAGGGTGGGTCACCATTTTTACAGAACCTTGGATTCCTAGTACCACATATTAAAAAAACCTACACAAACACTGGGTAAAGAAACAACAATGCGTTGCATTAGGTAATACCTGTCCATGCACACGTTGAACCGCCACTGTTGAACATCACCGCAAAGCCGAACACGGAGCCAGGCTTATTGTAGGGGGCAGCACCTGTGACAGTAATTTATTTCCATCAACAACGATATTCTTTCAAGCAAGGTGTGACCACATAGGTGATATCCCTGGCAGATCTACTACTGTGTCATTCCTAAGGCATAGGAACTTGCCAGCAAGCCATATCATTGGTTGAGCTTATCTCTAGTGTCTCAAAAGGCAATTTGCCTGGGTGAATTGAGACTGATCTACTCAGCACTGCACAATGGAACACTGAGATGACCAATAAAACAGACTCCACTATTACAAAATCTACAATCTGCAAAAGGAACAGGCCAACAATAACAGAAACAAATTCTTGGAAAATGGGCGAAAAAGGCATAGGATAGGTACGACTGATACAAACAGAAATTACAACTCCATAACCAATGTATACACAGGCCAATAACAATAACATATCCACCTCTGTTTAAATGCATTGCCATTTGTGAAATCAGTGGCTGGAATAAACATATAAAAACACAAGTGTGTTTGACCGTTCTGAGGACGTCTACTACACTCTCCGTAAAGTAACTGTACACATGAAATACCAATACAGTCGAACCTCGCATTATGGTCACCTTGGTAATACACCCGGCTTGAAATTAAGGTTATCACACAACCGTCCCAAATCATTTCTGTTCAGTAAAATAATAATACAAATTATACAATCACCTCGCTGGTTTCACCACTTTCGGCCAATCCCAAGGACAATATTATTAACAGTGAGACCCCCCCCCCCCCACTGGGCGTTGAGTCAAGAAACGTCCGCATATTTACACCTACCCACAACGATGTGACTGTGGGCATTTCCTGCACTGCCCTGTTTCCGCTCCACCTGTGTCTCGTAGGTTCCTGTCAACTCCCCGTCCTGAGAGTGATGGAGGACAAGCACGGAGCCGAGCTGATTGTACCATCTCCCTGCCAGGTCCTCACACTGGGCCCCTGAGAGGAGGCAGATAACGACATGTCGACGTCACAGGTGCTGAACATTGTTTCCCAGGCACTCAAGTCATTAGACCGATTTAGCTCTTTAAAATAGATTTTGCTTCATAACACTAACAGTGATCTTGCATTGTGAAAACTGTCAATACCATATAGGGCATGCCACTGGGACATTTTTACCTGTGTGTCACAGAAATATTGTCTTCAATGATTCAGTGGCAGTGTTTTGTATTTTAAACAGACCCTTGAGATTAATAAAGATTTCTGTATTATCTATAGGAGTCAATGTAATTTGGTCTTTCCCCCACAAGACTGTACAATTTCAGGCCCATGTATATTTTATGTAATTATCCTACATGAGACTTGAATATACATTTTATTTTATTAATCACATTATATTATAAGCTACACTGTTTGTTATATTGAAGTATTAGTAATTTAGACACATTGTCACAGTACACCAAAAATGTTTGTTGCTGATTTGTAAGAATACACGTTTTTTAGACATGAACGTTCGATCGAGGTACACTACTTACCGAGGCAAACGTCTAATGTCACAAGTAGCAAGCAAGCTGATGTGACAGATACGCAATAAAACTGCATTCTCATATGTTTGGTTGTCTATAACAGAAATAATATTCATTTTTATAACAAGATATACCAGGACAGCTATATATAATGTTACAACATTCAAATTACACCTAAACTATTATATAAGTGAATTGTAAAAATGTGTAACAAGCTATTTGTTGACTGTGTCTAACAAGGAATGAAATAATCTAAAATTGTAAGTTTAACTACATCACTACAAGTTATAAATTAATCAGACCCAATAGCAATGCCATGATGATGACGAGGTATATCACAATATAAAATGTTTAGTTTTGTGGTACAAGAAACCTGCATCCAATACATAATGCCCGGCATTGCCAGTGGCAGTTGCATATTCACGCACATGCACACACGCACACACGCACGCACAGACACATCACATGCACTGCATTGGTGTGGTAGCCAAACATGAATGATGAAGGTTTTGAAACTCTTAGCCTTAGCTTAGGCTTAGCCATGCCCCATGGCTCGTGTTACTAAGTGAATCAGGCACTGGAAATAGTGCAACGAAAGTGCAGTTGTCATCGCGCTACGGTTGTGCAAATACCCTGCAAACAAACGACTAAAATGCCATAAATCTGTGAACATCATTGTATGCAGGTGACATTTGTTACGAACGGTGAATGCCGAACTATACACTTACACGCCGGCGGCAAACACATAAATATAAGCACAAACTGCTGAAGGTCGACGAATGCGGTCTCTTATCTCGTTGGTGTCACCACCTGTCGGATAAGGATAAAACCACATTTGTCAGGATCCTAGTGGAGGATTCAGACCACATTTGCATTTTCAATAGGATAGGCGTCCATTATAACGTTTCCTTCATTTCCTACTAATCTTGATAGGGTCTGTTATTGATAATTCCGCAGCATATTTACCCTCCATAGACAGAAGTTCAGTGAAAAATTCGTGAACTTTTAATACCTCATGCAGGCTCCAACAAACTTCTTTCAAACCTTATACACCCCTCCATTTCTGTTTGAATTTAACCACCCACGGATTGCCCTGATTACATCACCAAACAAAATGACAACTGTATTAATAGGCAGAAATGTACCGACTGACAGCTGTCATAATGTGAGAGCTCTAATGCCACGCTGTACGAAAAAACATTTCTACTCACGTACTCCACACTACATAATTATGTGCTCACAGAAATTCAGACAACCTGCATAAATGCTCAGATGTTTCCCTTACCCCCTGGCTATTCGAAGAGCAGCTTTGCAAATAAGGTCACACTTGCCACTATTCGCAGAGTAGTGATGTCCCTCCTCTGCGAATTATGAAAGCATTGTTGCAGGTAGGTAGGAAAGTGTTTATTAGATAATTAGAACTCTGTGCGTAGGTTTTACTAGATGCTTACTAAATACAGTTGGCGTGTGTTCATAGAAACCGGCCAATCGTGGAGTATGCCTCTACGGTATGGGACCCGCGTCCACAGAGAAAAACATCAAATCTGTGGAGAACGTGCAGCGACAGGCTGCACCCTTTGTAAAGGGCGACTACCATCGACCCAGCAGTGTGACCACCATGCTCGAAAGCTTGAACTGGGTGTCCCTTGCGAGCAGGCGGGCGGAAGCCAAGCTCGTAATGTTGTATCGCATAGGGTGTGTAAGTCTCGCGCGCGAAAACGAGGCTGGGGGGCAGTTGGAGGCAGGAAATCCACATTTTCCATGTTAACATATAGGATATTGGTTTGTTTTAATTGTTTGTAATAATCGAACTGTTCCCAAATAACGTGTTTAGGTTATATTATCCGAAGGATCATTACAAGCTGGACCAATGGAACACTTGGCCGGTGACAATGATCACGGAAATCATGAATTTTAATCGATTATTATGGTGGTTGCCATGACATTAGCGGCAAGTACTTGTGTTTGGCGATCTTGATTAATAATGAAGAGTGCCATTTTCTGCGCAGTACAACCTATTTGGGGCAACCGTATACATATGTTATGATTATGTGCATTTATACATTGTTGTCAGATATACGTGCTTATCGAAACCACAACGTAAATGCAAATCCTGTAAAAGACACATACGACCTAAAATCGTTTATGTTATCTGCACTACGTAACTCGCTATATGTCTATGATAATGTGGTAAACGCAATATTAAATCGGACATTTAAGATAAAAAAGATATAACACAAGATATTCAAGACCTGGTTTTCTTAGTATTCATCAGTCGGAAGCTACAACTGTCATCCATCGTTGGAATATTATTCTTGTGTCCATTCCCCAAATCAGCTCCAGTCGCGCGGAGTATCGTCATGTACCATGACACACATACAGGCCCTATTACAACAAATTAGTGGACGTAACAACATACGCACTCACAGCCGCTCCTACACGCACCAGAGGCAACACACACCGCTACTTACAACCATCCACCCGCATCAAAGCCTACAAACACTCCTTCTTTCAGAGCACCATCAAATCATGGAACAAGTGCACACAACAATTAGTTAGCAAACAATCACTCGACTCGTTTAGAAGGCTTTTGCAGTCAATGCCTACATAAGTACATATTTGTGTTTTATTCTCCCCCACCCCCGCGCAACACCACCCACTACTTGCGACCGACCAAGCTCGACAATACTCCAGCATGCACGTATATATACGTGGCTACTACAGAATGCTGAGCTACAATAAGAGGAAGAAGGTAGACGTTTTATTGTCTAAATACTATTCTGTTCTAACAATGACGAGGCGAGAGGCGCAGATAATGTGGTAGGCGGCGTGGGTAGTGTAGTGGTTAGCGTTCTCTCTGTCACGCTGGCGGCCCGGGTTCAATTCAAATGTTATATATTCAATTTCTAGACTACATTGATAAATAATATAAATTGCAACACTGCCACCTTTGTTGAACGGAACTGAACTACAGGGGGAAACTAAATCAATGATTTAAGCTATTCATACGTTTTACTTGTACTTTTATTTTATTTATTTCTTATAACTATTAACTACTACGATTGCCACTTCTGAACAGAGATTTACTCTATATAAAGTTTATTATTATTTTAACCAAACAATTATATAGGTCAAACCGAATAGAAATGAATTTGATTCGTTGTTTCGTGATCATGTGACATATTCCATCCAATTAATATGCCTGTTGCTCATTTCTGTTGTATCGGGAAAATAAACATGGAACAACATGGAACCCGCCAGTTAAACACGCTAGTATGGAGAAAAGATTCAAAAATAACTTTGCCATGTTTATGATGATGCACGTCAATTGTACATGTAATTGATAACAATATATCGTTTACATAATTTAAATATATTCATGCATTCAAAAAAGTATGGCAATTGTTTATTTCAGAGAAAATTACGGGCCCAGTAAATAATTTTGGACCCAAGACGGAAGTGTAGGCCTACCCTTAACTTTTAATATTTTCATGTGAGACCTTTTAGTGACCTATCTTTTATCAGGGATCTCCCTATGAAAAGTCACCATTGGCCCATATAGACAAATTTATGTATTTAAGCTATATTAATGATTTTACTTCATATATGCGGCGTGCATTATAAGTCTAGAGAACAGCTTATGTGGTCTAGAAATATTATACTTATAATACTTAAATGTAGCAAAGGTTTCACTTTGCCTCACATGAGCACTTTCAATTTATTAATAACTAAGCTAAACTGTTTGTCCTACTCGTATGCCAATGAAATCTCATGAAGAAAGGCTTGGATAAAGCAACCTTTTATTAATATTTTGACAAAATGTTGACAAAACCCAACCATTTGGATGTTCAGTAACATATTCAATATGTAATATGATATAAATTATATGGCAAGAAATTTCTCCATAATTACGATAAAATATACACAGATAATGTATTGTTCAAATTGGCTAAAAAAACACCTCACCACATAGAGACATATAAATTTAGATGACAAACTGAAATGTGTTTCTTAAGTTATCACAAGCCATCAAAAAAATAATTTATATGCAGGCATTGTTTTATAATATTGTAGACAACAGGCTGCAAATAAAGCCAATCGAAGCATTTGGCACACTTATAATAACTTATGTCTAACTCTTTCATACAAATTCGTTTTTGTATGGGTTTTATTTATACGCGCAAAATCAATGCAACTGTTTCATGTTTGAAGCAAAAATGATATTATGTTAACTGAGAATGAAAAATGAAACAGAGTTGTGTTTTCTGCAGGGCTCGTTAGATGTCGTATCCTCCGTAGTTTATAATTTCACATGTGACGTTTGTCCAATTTGTTTACCAACGCATTGGTATGCTTTTGTTTTATAGGAGTGTTGCTCTCTAACATGATTTATTTGTTAATTTAGCACCATTGCAATGTTTTAAGCCTTTCCAATCGATCCTACTTAGTTTTGTTTTGTTTGATTTTTTTATATCTACAAAACCCCCTAGTCTACCAACAGCTATCAGTTAGGTACAACCACCGATTACGAATGACGTGCTTGTTTCGTCAGCAATCGCCGTGTCTTACAAATACACGAACGACACCGTTGCAACAATTGCACATCGCGTATTAGTGACATTCATAAAAGTAACGACACTTGAGCTGTGCACGTGCTGTTTTTATTGTTTCCACTGCCTACAATAGACATACGTTGTGTGAGAATGCGTGAAATGCAATGCAATACAATACAATAACCTTTAATAGTCCCCCAAAGAGGACATTCTTGTGGTAGATATTTACGCCCACTAGAGTAATCGTACAGGATACCACTTGCACAGTTGACGTTTTTGACACAAATAATACCTGCTTCGTAACCAATTTACATTCTATGCATAACAAACAGCTATTTGTAAGCAAACCATAACACACACAAAAACTACATTACGAGGGGGGAAGTGGTAATAATTAACTGATTTGAGGCGACCTTTGTCAATCTAATTTATACATTGTAGTTGTAGTACAGCGATTAGTTACAGTCGACACGAGAAAACTGCGAGGTAATAATGCACCATGTGTAATTCAAAGCTGCTAACAGTGACAACGGAAACCATTACAGCATTACGTGGGTAACAATGATCAATTCCAAGCATTTCAGAAGCGCTACATTATTTAGAAACATTGTTAAAGCGTTATGTTATTGAGAACACTTGACAATAGATTCGTTTCGTGCAAATGAAGGTATTCCGCCTAGAATTAATGGCAGCGTGTCAGGAATATAGTAGTCTCCGTTAATTACCTCTCGCTCGGCTGGGCATCTTCGCCGAAAGATAGTCTGCTCACTTGGCCGCCTTTTGAGTATTATCTGAAAGGTTCTGGGCCCTCACGAAGTAATGAGTTATGGTGGCTTATCCTGTCATAATTCCTGCTTCATAAACAACTGCAAATGTGTATTTCTGTCTATGTTTGTGTGAATACAAGTTTAATGCTAAATACCTTTAACACTACAGTATTATCTTATAACAGTGTATCCTTATTTCAGTTTTATTTCATAGTTGTCCTAAGAGGCAATCAACGTCTATACACAATTCCGGGGGTGAGGCAGCCCAGGTGGTAACACTGGCAGAGCATACCAGGCGGAGTTGAGAGGCTAAAACGTACTGCCACCTCACGCAGTGTGGGTAATGGAGGCTTGACTATATGGGATAGCGTAGGCGTGGGTGTCCACGCGTGGAGGCTGATGGGAAGACCCGTCACTGCAGCCGATGGACGGCCGCGGTCAGCAGCGAACAGACGGCAAGAGTTGTGAAGCCAACGCCTACAACGAAGAACAACGGATTCAGCAAAATAAGCAGTTAACCGTTTGTATCACAATAATGTTTCGGGACCAGTAGCAAGTCAACATAATGGGGACTTAAAAACAAATTATTCTATCACTAATCCAATTATTACATATCACTAATTAGTGCATAATGGTTATCTTGAATAGAGTTTACTAAGCATTATTATATTGAATAGAGTTTACCTCTTGAACAAACTTTATTGAACTATTGATCGATAACACATTGCTGTTACCAGATCACTTCATCCTCGCGCGCCAGAGGTCGCTGCTGTTGACTACGTTAGTATTCTTTGCAAAATTCCTTTTTAAACTCAATAAATAAAATTGCTCAAGGTGTGTGGTCGGCGTCTGGTCATGTGATATAATGTTTCGTGTGATTTCAGCCACACACTGCTTGTGTTACATGCAATGTTTGGGATGTAGAAGCAAATTTTCGAATACATAAACCGTTCAGCTACTCCTGAGATTGGGCGGACGGGTCGTTACACTGGAATTCCTAGAAATTGTTTATTCGTCTAGTTCTACTGGGCTAAACCAAGCACTTCCGGTACGGGAACTGCCAGGGCTAGTTTACATGGCAAACAGCCTGGGCTTGGGATTATGGATCACTTCGAAGATTTATTTATTGTGCTTTGCTACACATTTACCTGAAGCGACACCGCTGTTCCCTCGTGGTTTGTCTGTGACATCGCTACCGCTGTTCCCTGTTGGTTTGTGTGTGACATCGCTACCGCTGCTGTAGGTGTCAGAGGTGACATTTACCCAGTATATTGTCTGGTTTTCGGCAATGGTGGCACTGCAAGCATGTAATGTCAATTGAGATACATCTTCGTAACATAAACACTAAATACACAGATGCATACATAATTTTCACTGCACCTCGCTAGCAGTAATATACACTAAATTAAGTGCATGCATGCACACGCGCACGCGCACGCGCACGCGCACGCGCACGCGCACGCGCACGCGCACGCGCACGCGCACGCGCACGCGCACGCGCACGCGCACGCACACGCACACGCACACGCACACGCACACGCACACGCACACGCACACGCACACGCACACGCACACGCACACGCACACGCACACGCACACGCACACGCACACGCACACGCAAACAGACACACACACGTATATATATATATATATATATATATATATATATATATATATATATATATACACACATACACATATACACACACATATACACACACGCACGCACGCACGCACGCACGCACGCACACACACACGCACGCACACACGCACACACGCACACACGCACACACGCACACACACACACACGCACACACGCACGCACACGTAAACATACACATCTTATGAAACTGCTGCAAATGGATCTCACCGCCGTATCTTAGATTTAACAAGATTTAACAAGATTGCCACCTAGAGAATCAACTCTAGATGGCAGGTGGACAAGGAAGCCGTTTGGCTTATCGAGAGTCCAACCTATCTATCTAAGTATACCCCGCCCGTCTTAGGTATATGTCAATTTTATTTTTAAATATATTAACACTACTAACACCTACACAATTAGCTGATAATCTGTTCCATTCGTTTACTATTCTTTGTGAAAATGAAAATTTTCTAATATCTAGTCTACACTGCTTCTTTGCTAATGTAACTCCATGTCCTCTAGTCCTTCTATCTTCCTTGACCGTAAAAAAAATATTTCTGTCAATATTTTCATACCCATTCAATATTTTAAAAACCTCAATCTGATCTCCTCTCAATCTTCTGGTTTCTAGTGTTGTTAGACCACATTCTTTTAGACGCATTTCATAACTAATATTCCTGAGTTTTTGTATCATTTTTGTTGCTCTCCTTTGTACTCTTTCTAGCATATCAATAACCTTCTTGCGATATGGCCTCCATGCTTGTATACAATATTCTAAATGAGGCCTAACTATTGTTTTATAAAGCGGTAGTATTAGTTCTTTTTCTTTGTACACTATATTTCGCCTAATTAATCCAAGAATTTGGTTTCCCTTCGCTGCTGCAATTCCACACTGCTCTGATACCTTCATGTCAGCACTAATGGTTAACCCTAAGTCCTTTTCCTTTACAGTAGTATTTAGTACAGTACCACCCATTGTATATTGTGCATTTTCATTCCCATGTCCTGTGTGGAGGCACTTACACTTTCCAAAGTTAAACAGCATTTGCCATTTCTCAGACCATTCTATCAACTTATTAAGATCATCTTGTAAATGCTGTCTATCTGCATCACTTTTAATTTTCCTAAACACTTTTGTGTCATCCGCAAACTTCAACACCTTGCTTGTTATGTCATCATCCAAATCATTGATATATATTAAGAATAAAATAGGTCCCAATACTGATCCTTGCGGTACTCCACTCAAAACAGATTTCCAATTTGAAACCTCCCCATCAACTACTACTCTTTGTCTTCTATCAATAAGCCATTTTTCTATCCAGTTAATCATACCATTTCCTATGCCATGGGCCTTTAGTTTAAGTAGCAATCTTTGGTGTGGCACTTTGTCAAAGGCTTTTTTAAAATCTAAGTAGATTATATCTACTGGTAATCCCTCATCTACCCAATTTGTCACATCTTCCAAAAAACATAACATATTTGTTAAGCATGACCTCGCTTTTAAAAACCCATGTTGAGATGTGTTTATCAATTTATTTTTAATAAGAAAATCAACCAAGTGATCTTTAATTAGTCTTTCCAATAGTTTGCAAATCACCGATGTTAAACTCACTGGTCTATAGTTCTCTGACTTGTTTCTTGAACCATTTTTAAATAATGGTATAATGTTTGCTTCTTTCCATTCTAATGGAACTATTCCCTCCTCTAATGACAAATTGAACATTGTCGCAAGCGGTATGCTGATTTGATCTACAATTTCCAGCAGTAATTTGGGAGGAATCCCATCCATTCCTGGTGATTTATTATCCTTCATATCTCTTATTTTCATAGCTACCATTTATGGGGTTACAGTTAGTTGTCCTAAATAGTCACACTCTCTCCCTTCGAACTTAGTCTCTAGTACTGGTAATGTACTAATATCTTCCCTGGTAAACACCGAACTAAAGTACTCATTTAGGTTTTCTGCCATTAAGAATCCCTCTGTTATTATGTTTCCATCACTACCTTTTAGTGGCCCGACCTTATCTTGAACTTTCTGTTTACTTCGAACATACGCATAAAAACTCTTGCTGTCATGTTTTATATTGAAAGCTATTTTTTTTTCATAGCTTCTCTTCTAATTTCTAATTTCAGCTGTAGCTTGATTAAGTGCTTCTTTATAAATGGCATAGCCTTCTTCACTTCCAGTATGTCTATATGTCTTCCACATCATTTTGCTTGTACTTGATTTTTCTAATGGCTTCCTTCGATAAGTGTTTCTTCTTTGACCTTTTCCCCTGTTTTTTTCAAGGGGACAAATTTGTCAACGACGCAGTCAATTTAACTCTTTAAGATATTCCAGCATTCTGTTGCTGTCTTATTCTTCAGTGTGTTATTCCAGTCTATCTTCGCTAAATATTCCCTCATGTCCTTATATCTTCCTTTGTGAAAATAACTGATTACAAGGCTGGAAATAAATCCTATGTGTGTGTCTTGATGATGGTTATCTGTTCCAATATATATATATATATATATATATATATATATATATATATATATATATATATATATATATATATATATATATATATATTGTGGTAGGTCAAGGGACTGTTTCACTAATACCTAACATTCTTATCACCGAATTTGATCCATAAACTCGAAAGTTTTCTTTACGTAGGACCAAAATTAATAATTGCGTTCCGCAAACACATTAATACACACTATTGCACAACGTTTACACGTGTTGCTTTACATCTATACGTATGAAATGTGTCATTACATAATATTACAAGAATTGGCTCTTTTACAATAAATATTGGTAACATCGGTTTTGGCGAGGTATGGTAACCAAAATCTATCTAACTGTAAATCTTTCTGGACACTCAAGCATTGTATCTATAGAAAGAAAATATTGGGCACACCCTAAAGTCAAGAATTCAGAGGTAAAAAGACAAATAGTCAGAGGACACTGAGAGGTTGCGGGGCTAAAAAAACTATTATGCAAAGAGGTTTTTTAGTACTAGTGCACACCTGGAATTAGATAAAACTGAATTATTTAAACTTCAAACAACTGTAATCAGCGGTGATGTATGCTAAAACGGCGGCGAGGTATGACTTTACAGATAGGAAATGTTACAAATTGGCTATAAAAATAAAAATCCTATTTGTGTGATACCAACATATTTTACAGTTACTCCAATACCAATGTCATCACTTTTCCCAACAGATTAATCAATAATCAGTATAACGACATAATAAGTCTGAGTCACTCACAAACAGATATGCAGCAGTTTTGTGAGTATTTACTATATACACAGGCCTACACATACAAATTAATACTCAGAATACGGTTTACCGAAGAATAGTTTAGCGTAGCGCAGCGTAGCGCAGCGTAGCGCAGCGTAGCGCAGCGTAGCGCAGCGTAGCGCAGCGTAGCGCAGCGTAGCGGTGTGTATGTGTGTGTGTGTGTGTGTGTGTGTGTGTGTGTGTGTGTGTGTGTGTGTGTGTTTGGTTGTGCGTGCGCGCGCGCGCGTGCGTGCGTGTGTGCGCGCGCGCGCGTGCGCGCATGGTGTGTTTAATATGTGTAATTAAAGTCGGCTAAAAACTCATTTCGTCAAACTTACACAAAGTGATAATCATCTTGTGTGACGTTGTCGGGCGCTTTCCATAAGAAACACGTGTTGGCTGCTTTGTCCGTTGGTTTCGAATGTGTCACAGTGTCCCCTTCCGCTGTGCAGTTCATAACTTTCGTGTCGTTCGCCAGTATTCCCTTTGTTCCATTAAACGTGCCAACGGGAGTCGTGCTACCTTCAGCTCTCATCTGTAGGAGGATGCCTTGAAACGCCTTCCCCTTGACACACACTGAAAGGTAAGGCACATGATGTACACTGAACCCGTATTCAACACCATCTATTCATTTATCTTCAATCGTGTCGCGTCTAGTTTTATATTTATGGTGTTCTCCTCTTGTTTTCCCTGTCGTCACGGGTGAGGTTGGCCATGGTCACAGTCATCTTTTTAGGTGATACTAAAACAAGTGTAATCCATTACTGCAATATTTTTTTATGGTTGTGCACAACTGTTAAATTCCGCGACCGCCTGCTGTAACAGGCCGCAGTGTACCGTCCTATGTTAAAAGATAGGATAAAAATGTTCATTTTACTTATTCTTTTAGTGAGACTCAAAGTTAACACTTAACAGTTTTCATTCTAATATCGTATCGGACTACTATCATTATGTGTGTGACACGCTTTAATGAATTTTTTTAATGGAAACAACATTTCGATGTAGTGGTAATAGTTTATGAAATGTATTAAAGGTAGGCCTAATACCATTTTGAACTTGGTGTCTTGCGTCAGACGAATGTTCAGTAGCAAGAGTTACTTACTAGTGGTAACACACATTTGCTGCATAAATATAGCCTACAATAACGCCAAACAGCTGGAGGCTCGTGTTGCACGTTATTCCCACAGCTGGTCTATCTGTGAGTCTATTAACACATTAAGCACACCTCCATGTGCGCAACACTGAACAGAACTCATGGAACGCAGGGACGAATTAGTCAATTGGCCATGGCTACGAGGACATTCATGGATGTGCAATGCCACTTGCTGACTATGAAGACTCTACACACAGATAGAGAGCGGTGGAGTAGTTGTTACCACACTCGCCTCTGACGCCGGCGGCACGGGTTCGATCCCCGGTACCGGCACTTGTGATTTAAAAATCTGGCTCTCAACATTGGGGACTGTGTATCCGTCGTGAATCGGAGAATCACGTTAATGTCTGTCCCGTCTCAATTTGGGACGTAAAAGAACCACTGAGGACGACAAGCACCCTGGCAGTGACCATCCTCAGTGACTCCTGCGTTAGCCCAAGATTGGGCTGTTTGGAGTTATTAACCTGAGAACTGAGAACACCAACCTTCGCTGTCCTCACATCCACAGATTCGAGTTGTTGATTATACGAGTTTCATTCGTTAGACGGCGCCACTGAAGCAGTTTTTTTTATTGTTGCTAGTAGTGACAAAAATGGCGATGGTTATTTTGATACCACGTCCAAATGCCCTTTTATGGCTATTCCGGTTTACATACATATTTAAATGTAGGGTTAGTTCTATGGTTAGTATAATACTATTAGATTTAGGGTTAAGTTAGATTATATTCGATTAGATTCAGTTAGACTGAAGGTACTTTTGACAAGATTGACATCAGGCGACATTGGCATTTGACAAGATTAGCCACCTCCGATAAAAATAGCACCGTCCACAAGCAGCCTATATACACAGTGAGTGCTACACAATGTTTGGCAAAATTGTTTAACTAGTAAGTAACTCTATAGACACTATATATGTTGTACCTGAATCTATGTTTTGAAGACAAAAATTGCTTAATCACACTAGAAAACTGTTAGGAACGTACTTACTTAGCCTTTCTGATGACCTAGGCTAGGTGATATCATTTCAAACACACACGAAACGTATCGTACCTTTCAGAGTGCCACCCTTCGAGACATGATCGTGCCCTTGAACTTCAAGCGTGTACGGGCTGCTGTCGAGTGACTGAGCAGTAACGCCGTGGTTAGGTGACATATCAACACATGCAGATTCCGGTGCTCCACCTCCATAACCGCTAGTTGCCGGAATGATAGCCAACCAGACAAAAACCACGACGTGCACGTATGAAGACATGACTATCAGTGTCACCCGTATGACAACCACTGGTAGCAGAAGTGCTTGGATTTGGTATGAACAACGCCCGAAGTGAACAGAACTCTATGCGTCAGTCAAAATAATTATACTTCCTGTTTGGTAGTAATTATGGAACGACCGTTGACCTGTATATTCGCTGAACCGTGCGGCTAGATATGAATACTTTAATTATTGTCGCGGCCTGCTCAGGTGAATGAGTCAGTGGCCGTATCGACCTATTTAGTGCAACAAGTATGACTCAACATAATGCCATAATACACAGAGATCGTCGCCTAACAACCATCCAGCGTGTTACATAAACTGGCCTTACAAGACTTTATTATATTCCATTCTGACGTTAGCCTTGATTACCCAGGCGCCATGAGGTGGCAGCACTTTTGAGGCATTCGATACTGTACATAATATGTTTGTGAGTAGGCCTACTAGGGCGGCCTTACCCCTAATAGGGTAGAAACGGGGTTTGGCTCGCAGGCCCAATTTGAAATCAAATATAATGTGGACAAAATCTCGTGTTAATTTGATTCCTTATTTTATCCAAATGTTTCGTATTTTACCCCATATACGTTTCAGTGGATCTCTTAAGCGGATTGTTGTTCCTAGCAAACTTATTAGAGCACGCTGTATTTACGAGGATATTTCTATTCCTTCCTAGTCAACACAGTCAAGTAGGGGAGATTCCGCTCCACATGAGGGTACCTGGCCTGAAATGTTTCCGAGGATGTTCTTTTACGATTAATGTTTCTGTTGGTGGCGACGCCTGCCGAATGTATTTTCCACAAAAACGGATTTTCGCTATGGCTCTAGCTTACATTTGCTAGTATGGAGAAAAGAATAAAAAATAACTTTGCCATGTTTATGATGGTGCACGTCCATTGTACGTGTAATTGATAACAATATATCGTTTACAGAATTTAAATATATTCGTGCATTCAAAAAATTATGGCAATTTTTAATTTCATAAAAATACGGGTCCCGGTAAATTATTCTGGATCCAAGATGGAAGTGTATGCCTACCCTTTTACTGTTTTTTGTGAGACCTTTCAGTGATCCATCTTTTATCAGAGATCTCCCTATGAAAAATCACAAACCACCGAGAAATAGCCTGATCTGGGGGTTCGTTATTTCTCGAGCAGAACTGGATGTGCATGCATTGCATATTCGCAGGTGTGTGGACTGTTGTGAAGTAGATGAGACGTTACTGATTTGTTTCTATTCCAAAGTCCGCGAACTACTCAATATAATAATGTGAAACTCTATGAATGGCACGCGTGATCTTTAATTGCAGTAATACACACGTCGTATTAATTTAACTGCTTGACATCAAGTGTACACTTGCATATATATATATACACTTCATCGCTTGGCATCACGTCAAGCCTACACGATGATGCCCACACCTACATTCCTGTATCGCTTGCCATCACCTTACAAGCTCACACCTGCACATCTTTCATCGTTTATTGGCACCACTTTCAGCCTACACACCTACATCTCTATTTCATTGCTTGGCATCAGTAAAAGCCCGCCACACTTGTACACGTCTTTCAGCACGTGGCATCACACCTATAAGAAACGTCATTATATCCCATCAGAACAGACAAATACAGGCACGAAACGATTCATCAAAGTCTGATTATTACGGCAAATAATTGGTATGTCCACGTATGTGTGCCATGAAAATATTTCTAAGTGCACATGCATGCAAGTCCAGATCTGCTCGACAAATAACGAGCTAATTCGTTGTTATTTATGGAGCAGCGCAACAAATAGAAAAATGTTGTTGTTTCTCATCAACACGGACACACGCAGTCTCGAAAGGATTCAATGATATCGCATTTATAACAAATAATTAGTATGTTAACGTATACATGTCATAAGAATATTTCTATGCACATGTGCATGCATATCCAGGTCTGCTCGACAGATAATATTCTGAGTCGGCGTTATTTCTCGAGCAGCTCGACGAATAAAAAAAATCATTATTTCTCATCAGAACGGATAAATATATGCAAGAAACGACACAACAACGTCGCATTTACTACAAACAATTAGTATGTACACGTAGACGACACGAAAGTATTTGTAAGAGCCCATTCATTCACGCCGAGATCTGCTCGTCAAATATCAAGGCAAGTCGGCGTTATTTCTCGAGCAACTCGATCGATGGATAAGAAAACTTGTCATTTCTCACAACAATATTTCTAAGAACACATGCACGCACGTCCAGATCTGCTCGACAAATAACGAACCAAGTCGGCGTTATTTCTCGAGCAACTCGTTCGATGGATAAGAAAACTTGTCATTTCTCGCAACAATATTTCTAAGAACACGTGCATGCACGTCCAGATCTGCTCGACAAATAACGAACCAAGTCGGCGTTATTTCTCGAGCAACTCGTTCGATGGATAAGAAAACTTGTCATTTCTCGCAACAATATTTCTAAGAACACGTGCATGCACGTCCAGATCTGCTCGACAAATAACGAACCAAGTCGGCGTTATTTCTCGAGCAACTCGTTCGATGGATAAGAAAACTTGTCATTTCTCGCAACAATATTTCTAAGAACACGTGCATGCACGTCCAGATCTGCTCGACAAATAACGAACCAAGTCGGCGCTATTTCTCGAGCAGCTCGATGAATGAGAAACCTCGTTATTTCTCATCACAACGGATAAATACAAGAAACGACCTAACAGCATTTACTACAAACAATTAATTCGTGCATGTACATG
Organism: Oasisia sp. SBJ-2009; assembly: GCA_964017155.1. Lineage (NCBI taxonomy): Eukaryota > Metazoa > Annelida > Polychaeta > Sabellida > Siboglinidae > Oasisia > Oasisia sp. SBJ-2009. The sequence continues at coordinate 15,691,031 of OZ024862.1, forward strand.
CCACAAACATGTTTTTAAGTGCAATATTACATGCACGTCCACATCTGCTTGACAAATAACGAACCCCAGATCTGCTCGATAAATAACATAACCATTCGGCATTCGGTGGTGGTAGTAGTAGTAATAGTAGTAGAGATCCTTCAGACGCATTAACGTTTTCCCAAACATCCTATTAGAACATCCTCGCAAGCCAGGGGTCGTTTCGCTACCCTACTGTACTCCTGGCCGACGCCTCCGTAAAGCTGGGGCGTCAGCGGAATCGAAGTATACACTTATAGCACTTGACTTCCCCAGTCGCTACTGCGTCAGCCTTGGGAACAGCGCAAATACCCGACCCGATTTGAAAACACGGATACGTGACTATTGGGAATCCCAATATAATGGCCTATTCACACCCTAAACATTGCGTGAAACACGACATGACTGAAATCACCCAAAATATTATATCACATAACCGGAGGCTGACCACACTCCTCGTGGGCGATATCATTGGTTGATATTAAAAAAGGCGTTTTTGACCGAGATGTGCTAAGGGCAGAGAAGAGCGGACGTAATCAGTCGCATAAGCCGGAAACAAAGGGACTATCATACAACAGCAGCCTAATAGAATTTCAGCTTCCTGAGTTCAACTTCAGAAGACATAGAACAGACATCATCCAGACATACAAAATCATCAAAAGAATAGACACGGTCAACCAAGATTGCAGATGTTCACAGTGCCCATCAAAGCTGATTTTCAAAAAAAGCCAGTGGTACAACAAGAGGGCACAGCGAAAAACTACAAACACCGAGCAACTGGCTACAGACACCAGTTCTTCTCGACCAGAGTGCTTAACATGTGGAACTCCCTTTCAGACGACACAGTACAGGCCAGAACAGTTAATGAACTGAAATCACGCCTCCGAAGAGATTGGAGAGGTCACCCAGACCTGTACAATTATACTTTTTCAAATTAACCAGCCTTGACAAACCGGATATAAAAACATGAAAAAAACATCAATGGAGACCTATAACTTCAGAATACAAATCTTGAGACGGTCTCAATGCTCAGTTTGGGCAACTACTGACCGGTCTTGAGGTAAGATCTTGAGGTAAGATATATATAATTGACGAGCAATGATATATTAGAATCTCAAAAAAAAAATTAATTACTCTGTAAAAATAAGTGTGTCATTACAAACAGTTGAACAGATTCAATGCGTTTACATGGCAACATAGGTGTTTGTTTTTAACACATCCGTGAAAAACATGTTTTTGTGACACATTTATTATTGGAGTTTTGTTTTGTATTCCGCTTTAGCCTCTACGATTGATAATAAACTGTAAACAATATGCATATCATTGCTGTAATCCCGCGTACCCCAGAGGCCATATCGTCGTGCACTTCATAAATACATGTGTAGGGAGTTTTATGTTATCTGAAAGGTGATCGTTTCAACACGTCGCACACGGAACTCCTATCCTATCAAACGTAGGGGCTTTGTAAATATAAATAATATTTATTAAATATCCTATAATAAAAAAGAAACCGGATTTGAGTGTACAGAAAAAGGATCCAATTAGAAAAACATGCGTTTTGCAAATGGGTAAGTAGTGTATCCAAAATGTAGGCAAACTCTACTTTCTATATACATTTTTAGCTGTGGTTATTTTTGATATAACATATAAGACACAATTTACTGAGGTGTAATATGTTTTAACCATTCTTTTCAATATACATAATTGGGACTCTGTCTCTATATACTCTCCGTGGTTATTCTAGCACCACTGCAATTTGTTAGCCTTTCAAATCGATTCTACTTAGTTTTGTTTTGTTTGATTTTTATGTCTACAAAGCCCCCTAGTCTACGTACAGCTGTCAGTTGTTAGGTATAACCACCAATCACGAATGACGTGCTTGTTTTGCGACCAATCGCCGTGTCTTACATGAATGACACCGTGTATTAGTGATATTCATAAAAATAACGACACTTGAGCTGTGTACGTGTTGTTTTATTGTTTCCATTGTCTATTACAGACAAACATTGTACGAGAATGCGTGAAAGACGCCCACTAGTGTAATCGCACAGGATACCACTTGCACAGTTGACGGTTTTGATACAAATAATATCTGCTTCGTAACCAATTTACATTTTATACATAACAAACAGCTACTTGTAAGCAAACCATAACACACAAAACTACATTACGAGGTAATAATTAACTGATTTGAACCTACGTGTGTCAATTTTTTATACATTGTAGTTGTAGTACTGTGATTAGATACAATCGACTCGAGCAAACTGCGAGGCAACAATGCACCATATGTAATTCAAAGCTGCTAATTGTGACAACGGAAACCATTACAGCATTGCATTTGTAACATTTCTCAATTCCATGCATTTCAGAAGCGCTACATTAGTTATCGTTAAAGCATCGTTAAAGCGTTATATTATTGAGAAAACATGACAATAGATTCGTTTCGTGCAAGTGAAGGTATTCCGCCTTGTATTTATGGCAGCGTGTCAGGAATACAGTGGCCTCGTTTAACCAACTCTCGCTCGGCCGAAAAGGTAGTTTGGTCATTTAGCCGTCTTTTGAATGTTATCTAAAAGCTGCCACCTCACGAAGCCTGAATAATGGAGGGGTATCCGGACATAAGTCCTGCTTCATAAACAACTCCAAATCTGTATTTCTGATACTGTTTTTGTGAATACAAGTTTAACATTCAATACTTTTAATAGCATAGTATTATATTATAAAAGTGTATCCTTATTTTAGTTTTATTTCATAGTTGGCCTGAGAGCCAGCCAGCGTTTCTACCTTATTCTGGGGTAAGGCCGCCCTAGTGACAACATCGGCAGAGCACAAATCTACTAGGCGGAGTTGAGAGGCTAAAATGTACTGCCACCTCACAGAGTCTGGGTACCCAAGGCTACAACAAAGGGGATCGTGCTCCCGTGGGTGTCCACGCGTGGAGGCTGATGGGAAGACCCGTCACTGCAGCCGATGGACGGCCGCGGTCAGCAGCGAACAGACGGCAAGAGTTGTGAAGCCAACGCCTACAACGAAGAACAACGGATTCAGCAAAATTACCAGTAATTCATTTTGTACCACAATGAGGTTTTGGTATAAGTAATAAAAAATAAAAGTAAAGGTAAATTCAGGTACATTCATATATATATATATATATATATATATATATATATATATATATATATATATATATATATATATATATATAAATATATATACATATACATATACATATATATATATATAGCGCAGTATGAGGAATGCTTAAAATACTTTTTACTTCACGACAGATTTTTTCAAGTAAACGTCTTAATTAAAATTTCTCTGGGAAGCATCCAGCCATACTGCAATTATTTCGCGAAGGCTGCTCGTACATATATCAACCAATGTATAAAGCCATATATTCATTCATACAGCTGAGTAAACTGGAGCAATGTGCCCAAGGTTTTATACGGCAGCACAGGATTGTAACCCGGGTTCTCTTAGTCGAGAGTCCGAAGCTCTACCCCCAAACCACTGCGCTTCACATGCCTTTGCAAAACTCCTCTTTTAAGTCAACATGTTGGGGACTTTAGAAGCAAATTATTCTATTACTAAATTTAATAATTATGTCTCACTGATCAGCGCGTCACGAATATCTTGAATGGAGTTTACTGAACACCATTAACGTAAAGTCACAATGTAATTACTATTGATCGATAACACATTGCTGTCACCAGATCACTTCATCCTTGAGCGACAAGGGTCGCGCTGTTGAATGCGTCAGAACCAGTCATCATTACCCCTGACACACCCCTTTGCAAAAATGCTCTTTTTAAGCTCAGACAATCAAATTGCCCACGAGGACTGTGGTCGGCCTACGGTCATGTGATATAATATTTGGTGTGATTTCAGCCACACGCTGTTCGTGTTACATGCAATTTTTTTTATGTAGAAGCAAATATTCGAATATACAAAACCACCCTACTGCTCGTGAGATTGCGCGGACGGGTCGTTACACTGGAATTCCGATAATTTGTTTATGTCCAGTTCTACTGGGCTAAATCAAGCACTTCCCGTGCGGCATCTGCCAGGGCTAGTTTACATGGCAAACAACCCTGGGTTGCGATAATGGATTTATTTGTATTGCTTTGCTACATATTTACCTGGAGCGATACCGCTGGTCCCACTGATGTCGGCAGACTTGACTTTTACCCAGTACACCTGCTTGCTTTCGACAATGGTGGCACTGCAAGCATTATAATGCCAACTGAGATACGTCTTCGTAACGTAAAAACAAAATACATAGATGCATACATAATTTACACTGCAACTAGTTATAATATATCAAAATTAAATGCATGCACACGCATACGCGCACGCGCACGCGCACGCGCACGCGCACGCAAACACCCACATGTATTATGGTCACTTCTCATGAAACTGCTGCAAATGGGTTTCATGGCCGTATCTCTGTTATCTACCTGAATGAGATCATACGTGTGCGTCTTCATGAGGGCTATATATATCCCAATATATGGGATATATTATAAAATTGCTTTTCATTAACATTTCATCCTGGTTCCGGTCCATTAAAATGCATCTAGAAACAAATTCTAAGAGTATTGTACGCAATACCACACTTTAAAACAAAGATATATGTAATAAGATTGCGTTTTAAATATTCGAACAGCGAGCACAAATCATATGTTATTGACAAATGATCGGTGGGGCATATTTTCAAACAGCTTATGACAAGTATTAAGTATATATATATATATATATATATATATATATATATATATATATATATATATATATATAAGATACGATCTTTGAGTCCTCATAAATACACAGATTTAGTGTAATATTGTCGCGTTATTTTATTATCACTATTTGCAACTGTCTGTCAGTAATAATCACTTATGTTATGCATCCAGTTACTATTTGGTTAGCCTTGTCTGTACCTTAGCAGTGCTGGTCATACAATTGTTTACACCAGATTTGATTCGTGTATTACCAGTAACTGGTTTTTTTTCAGTTGGAATATTTTGTTACCGTACATTGCCCCTCATATTTGCAAATGTTTGTTGTTGAAAGGTGCAGTAGATAACCACGATTTCATCCAGAACATGATCAATATTTTTGAAATGCTATTTAAAAATCTAAAAGTCGAGAATTTGAATTATCCTAAACGTGTGTAGTGTGTAGTGTGTAGTGTGTAGTGTGTAGTGTGTAGTGTGTAGTGTGTAGTGTGTAGTGTGTAGTGTGTAGTGTGTAGTGTGTAGTGTGTAGTGTGTAGTGTGTAGTGTGTAGTGTGTAGTGTAGAGTAGTGTAGTGTATAGTGTAGTGCATTGTAGTGTACTATAGTGTATAGTGTGGTGTGGTGTGGTGTGGTGTGGTGTGGTGTGGTGTGGTGTGGTGTGGTGTGGTGTGGTGTGGTGTGGTGTGGTGTGGTGTGGTGTGGTGTGGTGTGGTGTGGTGTGGTGTGGTGTGGTGTGGTGTGGTGTGGTGTGGTGTGGTGTGGTGTGGTGTGGTGTGGTGTGGTGTGGTGTGGTGTGGTGTGGTGTGGTGTGGTGTGGTGTGGTGTGGTGTGGTGTACTATAGTGCATAGTGTAGTGTAGGGTAGTGTAGTGTAGGGTAGGGTAGGGTAGGGTAGGGTAGGGTAGGGTAGGGTAGGGTAGGGTAGGGTAGGGTAGGGTAGGGTAGGGTAGGGTAGGGTAGGGTAGGGTAGGGTAGTGTAGGGTAGGGTAGTGTAGGGTAGGGTAGGGTAGGGTAGGGTGGTGTATGGTAGGGTAGTGTAGTGTAGTGTAGTGTAGGGTAGGGTAGTGTAGGGTAGTGTAGGGTAGTGTAGGGTAGTGTAGGGTAGGGTAGGGTAGGGTAGGGTAGGGTAGGGTAGTGTAGGGTAGTGTAGGGTAGGGTAGGGTAGTGTATGGTAGGGTAGTGTAGTGTAGTGTAGTGTAGTGTAGTGTAGTGTAGTGTAGTGTAGTGTGTGTGTGCGTGCGTGCGTGCGTGCGTGCGTGCGTGCGTGCGCGCGCGCGTGCGCGCGTGCGAGCATGGTTTGTTTAAAATATGTAATTAAAGTCAGCTGATAGCTCATTTCGTCAAACTTACACAAAGTTGTAGGACTTTTTTGGGTCTTCGTTGTCGGGAGCGTTCCAATAGAAGCAAGTCGGACTTGCTTTGTTCGTTGGTTTCGAATGTGTCACAGTGTCCCCGTCCGCTTTGCATTTCATTAGTTTCGTGTCGTTCGCCAGTATTCCCCTTGTTCCCTTAAACTTGCCAACGGGAGTCGTGCTACCTTCAGCTCTCATCTGTAGAAGGATGCCTTTAAACTTCTTCCCCGAGACACACACTGAAAGGTAAGGCACACGATGTATGCTGAACCCATATTCAACATCACCTATACATTTATTTTCAATCTTGTCGCTTCTTGTTTGATATTTATCTTTTAGGTGATAGTAAAAAAATAAAATCCAGTACTGCAAAAGTGCTAAATTCCGTGATCGCAATTCCACGTATAGCTTGCTGTAATAAGCCGCACTATACCGTCCTATGATAGGATACGCTCGCCGGTAGTGACGGCGACAACGGTCGCTAGGTGTCGCAACAAACTGTGCAGAATATGTATAGAAATGCGCGACCAAAAGGAGCCTTAAGTGAGGTGGAGGGTTAAACATGATTTGACTAGTAGGACGTTATTTTACAACAGTATTCAGATTTGGAATAAAAAGGTTTAGTTTACTTATTCTTTTAGTGAGACTCAAAGTTAACACTTTTCATTCTAATATTGTATCGGACTATTAAATTATCATTATGTCTGTGACAAGTTTTAATGAAAAAATCTTAAATGGAAACATAACATTTCGATGTAGTTGTAATTGTTTATGATAGTTGCTAAAGGTATGTCTAATACCATTTTGAATTTGGTGTCTTGCGTCAGGCGAATGTTCAGCAGCAAGAGGTACTTACTAGTGGTAACACACATTTTGCTGCATAATTATAGCCTACAATAACGCCAAACAGCTGGAGGCTCGTGTTGCACGTTATCCCCACAGCTTGTCTATCTGTGAGTGTATTAACTCATTAGCATTGAACGGAACTCGTGCAACGTAGGGACGATGTGGTGAACTGACCATCGCTACGAGGAAATTCATGGATGTGCAATGCCACTTGCTGGCTATGAACACACTACACACCAACCTTCGCTGTCCTCATATCCACAGATGATTCGAGTTGATTATACCAGTTGCATTCGTTAGACGGCGCCACTAAAGCAGTTTTTTATTTTTGCTAGTAGTGACATAAATGGCGATGGTTATTTGCAAATGCCCTTTTATGGCTGTTCAGGTTTACATTCATATTTAAATTTAGTTTTAGGGTTAGTATTAAATTTAGGGTTAAGTTAGATTATATTCGATTAGATTCAGTTAGATTGAAGGTACTTTCGACAAGATTGACATCAGGCGTTTACATGCACTTGTACGTGGAGAGGTAGCAAATAGCCATCTCCGAAAATAGCTCCGTTCACCAGCCGCCTACGTCTAGACAATCAATGCTACACAATTGTTTGCAAAATTGTTTAACTAGCGTCGATTGGGATATGAGTATAAATCACCAACAGATATGTTGTACCTGAATCTATGTTTTGAAAGAAAAAACAATATTGCTTAACCACACTAGAACACTGTTAGCAACGTACTTAGTTACGCTTTCTGGTGACCTAGTGTAGATGATATAATTTCAAACACACATGAAACGTATCGTACCTTTTAGAGTGCCGCCCTTCGAGACATGATCGTCCCCTTCAACTTTAAGCGTGTACGGGTTGGTGCCTGACTGAGCAGTAACGCCGTGGTTAGGTGACATATCAACACATGCAGATTCCGGTGCTCCACCTCCATAACCGCTAGTTGCCGGAATGATAGCCAACCAGACAAACACCACGACGTGCACGTATGAAGACATGACTATCAGTGTCACCCGTATGACAACCACTGGTAGCAGAAGTGCTTGGATTTGGTATGAACAACGCCCGAAGTGAACAGAACTCTATGCGTCAGTCAAAATAATTATTCTTCCTGTTTGGTAGTAATTATGGAACGACCGTTGACCTATATATTCGCTGAACCGTGCGGCTAGATATGAATAATTTATTGTCGCGGCCTGCTCAGGTGAACGGGTCAGTCGCCGTATCGACCTATTCAATGCAACAAGTATGACTCAACATAATGCCATAATACACATAAATCATCGCCTAACAACCATAACCACATATCAGCATGTTACATAAACTGGGCTTACAAGATTTTTTACCTTCCATTCTGACGTTAGCTAGTCGCCATGAGGTGGCAGCACTGTTGAGGCATTCGCTACTGTTTGCGTTTGTGACTACCAGGGCGGCCTTACCACAAATAGGGCAGAAACGCTGTTTGGCTCGCAAGCCGAATTTGAAATCAGACATAATCTCATGCTAATTTGATTCCTTATTTTATCCATATGTTTCGTATCTTTACCCCATATATGTTTCAGTGGATCTCTTAAGCGCATTGTTGTTCCTACCAAACCTATTAGAGCATGCTGTATTTACGAGGATATTTCTATTAATCCTTCCTAGTTAGCACGGTCAAATAGCAGGGGAGATTCCGCTCCACACGAGATAACCTGGCGAGAAATGGTTCCGAGGATGTTTTTACGATTATTGTTTCTGTTGGTGGCGACGCCTGCCGAATGTATTTTCCACAAAAACGGATTTTCGCTACGGCTCTAGCTTACATTTTCCCGGGCATTATATCTTATCCCAAGTCACGGATCCTGATTAGCCTGTGCTATGATTCACGGCTTCATCTTTATTAAATAAAAATATAGTACTTATTGCCTTCTTATGTAAAATGTTATGTTTATTTATCCTTAAATATCCGCATTACCCAGATACGCTGATGTCTGATTTGAGGGATCTCAAGTCAGAAATGACTCGTCTGCGCAGTATGATTAATGATCCGCATGACCTCCGTCAAGCTTTGCTTTTACAATTAATGTTAATTAACCACTGTTATATGTGTTAATTGCGTTTCCCTTGCGGCACGATAGCTCCAAGATCAAACGTGCCTGCTTACATCAGCCACTTTAACAATTCCCTTGTGTCTGTCACAAAGAACATCTTCTGAGACTAGAATTTCAACAAAATATATGACTAAAACATAATATTCCCGGCATCCATTTTGGACGTAGCTTGACGGAGTTGTCGCTAAGCAACTGGTCACGTAATGGATGCTTCAGTTCTTCATGGAGGTCACGGCGGGTATAGTAGTAGTTACAATAGAAATAATAATTATAAGTTATTATCAGTGATGACTACATTTAGCAATAAAACATTTATAAGTAGTACTTATTCACATTCAAATTATCAGTTTACGTAATTAATGGGGACCCGGAAATCCGCTAAATTCTACACGTAGCTTTACGATTCACAGTTATAACCTGTCGATGTTTCTATTCTGCTCTACATTCAAACGTTGTGCAATTACCAGATCGGTTCTCCATTTTTTTATCATGACATACTGACATATTCAAAGCATCGTTTGTGGCAAAGTGTGAAGCAGTAAACGATACGTGTTTAAGTGTACGCACGCTACATATAAGGGCAACGTGACCCATTCCGGCATTGTAGATTGTTTTACATGTATTCGTCATGTAATCTAATAATATCACCATAAGAAAACAACACTAATAAACGCAATTTTATTCCAACAACAGTGTCATGAAAGCAAACAAGTCACATGTTCATTATGAAATTCCGCAGCAGTCTAGGATGGACTAGGAACCTTGGATGTTCAAAATTACTCAGGCATCGGAACCGAAGGGAATAATTTTGGTCATCGCTGACAGGTTGCAAGTTTATGTTTGTGGAAAGCTTCTACTTTCTAGTACGTGAAATTTGGAGTGTGAAGGTTTTTGGACAACCTCAAGGTGAACGTTTTTTTCCCGATGAATCTGATTTGCAAAGGATTGCAACTTGAGACATCGGACATATGTGAGTTTTGACGAGCCTCAATGTAAGTGCAAACTGAGGTTTCAGGGTGCCTAACCCCCGTATTCCGTTCCCAGTAATTGCATCATTACGCGACCAGAACCAGAAAGTGTCAATTTCAATAATGGAGCCCTATTGTGTGTCTATTTAATTTACGTGTTGTCTCAATCGTATCTTGCGCGCTTCCTTCAGTAGGGTCTTAATGGCTCCAAACATTTCGTTTCCGGTGACGTTGATGTATCGAGGAGGAAGCAGGAAGCCGAACTTTCCCGTGTCTCCCAGTTCGACGGTGTAGGCAAACTTAGCCCGAGCCACACCTTTGGCCCAGTCGTCGGAACCGCCCGAAGCGAGGTCTGCAATGAAACGACGGTAAATCTTTATTATAAACACGTTATCACAAAAATACACGATCATAAAGTATTGCCACTTTTTGGTTATTGTTACTCGATAAGTGTACATTAGCTTATTCATTTAAATTTAATTTGTACAGTTTAATAAACATTTAGTAACACATAACTATTTTGCTATATGAGCTACTTGTAATTTTACAAAGACACACACACACACACACACACACACACACACACACACACACACACACACACACACACACACACACACACACACACACACACACACCACACACACCACACACACACCACTCACACACACACACACACACACACACACACACACACACACACACACACACACACAACAAACAAACACACGCACGTATATACGTGTGCATGTGTGTGTGCATGTGTGTGTGCATGTGCGTGCATGTGTGTGCATGTGTGCATGTGTGTGCATGTGTGTGTGTGTGTGTGTGTGTGTGTGTGTGTGTGTGTGTGTGTGTGTGTGTCTTTGTATAATTACAAGTAGCTCATACCGCACATATCACACAATAATTATGTTTTACTAAATGTGAATTAAACTATGCAAATTAAGTATATACGTGTGTGTGTGTGTGTGTGTGTGTGTGTGTGTGTGTGTGTGTGTGAGTGTGTGTGTGCGTGCGTGTGTGCGTGCGTGCGTGCGTGCGTGTGTGCGTGCGTGTTCGTGAGCGTGTGTATGTGTTTACTAGCGGGCGTGTAGGGTCCAGAGGGAAATCTGCTCGCTAAACAGTCGACTCCGCTGTCGCGCTGCTGTCTCGGTTCGTTACTTCTGAGGTCGGGGGATGTTGTTAAAGATGTTTTCTACTTCTCACAGTTTTGGCTCCACTCATGACACCGAAAGATACAGATGTACTAGTGCTCAACATTTTTGCAGCCGTGTTGCCTAACTTTCAAATATTTCTAGAGAGGCACACAAGGGACACATTAAAAAGTCTAGGGAAACTAAACATTCCCCAGAACCCGTGAATCAGCTTATGGTGAATCAGTGTGTGTGTGTGTGTGTGTGTGTGTGCGTGCGTGCGTGCGTGCGTGCGTGCGTGCGTGCGTGCGTGCGTGCGTGCGTGCGTGCGTGCGTGCGTGCGTGCGTGCGTGCGTGTGGCTCCACTCATGACACCGGAAGATACAGATGGATTAGTATTCTACATTTTTGCAGCCGTGTTGCCTAACTTTCAAATATTTCTAGAGAGGCACACAAGGGGCACATTAAAAAGTTTAGGGAAACGAAACATTCCCCCAGAATGCACGTCAATATGTCGTCAGGTAAATAAACAAGGAATGGGATGTATCATAATTATTGTTTTAACAATACGTACACAAGAGTCTTGCAGATGAGCCCACTTGATATATTGTTCCGTTGTTCCGCCCTGCGGTTGCAGCTGCTTTTTGTGCGGCGCGTAACTAAACAGAAATTCCATAGGTTAATTGAACGAAATTTTTCGTACATTGTGGCATTGTTTAATTCACATTATCAGAAGTGTTAGCAGATCGGTGTGTCAATATGCTATTCAATGAAACGTATCGTTAAATGTCTTGGAAAAAATTATCCACCAGTGCATTTGGCGATGAGTTCATACATACGTACATGCATGCATTAATGCATGCATGTATGCTTGTATGCATACATAGCTAAAGATTAATTTATTATGTGGCAACTTTACAGTTGGATTGTACATGCACATTCATACTAAAATCACCAATTCCATACAATATCATATTAATGTACAATGTTAGCATATTTAGTTAAAAATAAAAATCACCATTAGAAACCTACGTACTAAATTTAAATCATATACACTGTACATTAAAATTTACATTACATAGACATTGTTATAAAATCAATCAATCAATCAAATCAAATTAAAATATAAGTCCATTATTAGCCGATCTGAAAAAGCTCTAAACACCGCGGAATTAATTAATCTTTGTAGCGATTAGTTTGTGCCCTTTTTGGGATAGGTAACTTGTTACACAACCTCATGGCATATGGCACCACACTTCGACCATTAGGTAATAACGTATTCAGTTTGTGATCAATAATCTTCATTTAAACGAAATACACTCTACACAATTCATCGCATCTGCGGTGCAACGTCTGCAGGATATTTTCGTACGGATAACCTGGAAATATAGTTTTGAAACACCTTTTTTGAATTATTTCTATGTCATCCGATAAATATTTAAATAAGTTCGTATGTCACACAGGGCACGCATATTCGACTATAGGTCTAATTATAGATACATAAATTCTAATCAAATCGTTTTGGTTGATACCAGCACGTTTCAATTGATAAATCATGTGCACTCTCTTTCTTGCCTTTGAAACTATTTCATCTACATGTGCATTTCTACTTAAGTCAGATGATATAGTTACACCGAAAACCTTTGATTGTGACACTCTTTCAATAAAATTTTCATTCACATAAATATATATGGCAGAGAATCTATATATGTTCTGTCTCTTCTGAAACATATAACCATCTCTTTGGTCTTAGTCGTATTGATACGGATGTCATTATTACGAGACCATTGCTCAACAAGGTCAGCAGAATCCTGGATAACAGATACCATGTTTTGGTTGCATATTTCAAATATAATGCTGTCGTCAACATATTTATAAATAGGACAAGGCGTTTGCAAATCATTGATATGGATTAAAAGGTGTTTTGGCCCTGATAAAGTCCCATGGGGAACGCCCCCATTGGGATACCCTGGTTTTGACACAGCGTTGCCGATTTTTACTCTTTGTTCGCTCTAGTAAAAATGCTGCCATCT
>OZ024862.1:15709224-15714224 GCA_964017155.1 Oasisia sp. SBJ-2009
CCGCGATAGTTCTCGCTGCATGGATCGTTGCTGGTGCCCGGACCTACAGCATCGGACAGTGATGACAACGGTAACGCGGTTCAAGTCTGTAGCGTGGTTTGTCAATGGACGGGTGCATTTTCGACCTGCTACTGCAAGCTCGCCCACTTTCAACTAAACCACATTCACCTGTATCAAAATTGTCCACGATGAATATTCAGACGGGAATATTTTGTTAGACCAGCGGGGTTTAGGTTCGACCGGTGTGTTCGGACTTCGGACAGCCTTCACATTATTTAGAGATATGCAACAGCGATTTACATCACTGTCGATCTCTTTCTGCGTACTTTCACTTTAAGCTAAAATACATACTTAAATATAATATGCACACACGTACACCACACACACGCACGCACGCACGCACGCACGCACGCACGCACGCACGCACACACTTAAAAGTAATGTTAATGTTAATATTAACACTAATACTAATTCTAATTATGATACTAATATTAACATTGTATTGATTAATAGTACATCTAATATGCAAGTCACCTACATCGATCCAATGTAACAATTACCACAACATTTGCTGTCGTCAAACCTGGGAACACCTCCACGGACACAAGACTTTTAATAACATATCAATGCAACATGGCTAGTCTCACAACTTAGGAAAGTCTGTATTGATAATGTTCAGTCAAACATTTTACGGCATCAAACATCAGCGCGAACTTAGTTTTGCTACATTGCAAATAATAATATTTCGCGTTGTTACGTCATTTCCGCGTCAACGCCATTGCCAACGCAGGGAAAGACCCGTCTTCTTCGATAGATACTGTCGAACAGTCTGCGATGTAATGTTGTGGCAACAAAGGCAGCAGGTGGATAGAGAGAGTACCGAGAGTCACCTACCAACTGACTTAAGTGAAGGACTATCCTATACGGTAAGTCGTATTATACACGTACATATATATTTGCAGCAGCATATGAGATTAGCGTCAGCTGTAGACTTGCTGAAACTGAAGAAACCTTCATTTCCTAAGGCTAAAGGTCGTTCGCGCATTATCTACATATAAATGTTGCAATTCCATGCATTCATCCTTGGATTACCCCGCTGAGAACATGCTACACATATACCCACCTTTACGTAGAGCGCAGTGGCTCAGGGGTAGACCTCCGGACCCTCGACTAAGAGAACCCGGGTTCGAATCCTGTGCTGCGGTGTTAAAACCTTGGGCAAGTTTTTCACTCTACATTGCTCCAGTTCACTCAGCTGTATAAATGAGTACCTGGCAATAGTCAATTGTAGCATGTGGCTGGATGCTTCCCAGAGAAGTTGAGATGGTATTTGATTGAACAGGTCTGCCGGGGAAGTAATGTGTAAAAGCGCTTTGAGCAGTCCTATGGACTGGATACTGCGCTATATAAAAACTTCCCTTTTTTTACCTGCCCAGTGGAAGTTCCAGTTTCTGTTCGGGTCAGTTCCTTGACACCGACTCCGGCCGTTTTGTGACCTCGTCTTACGCCACATCCGGTCCTGCGCATAAACCATATAACCACTAACCGCAAGGCGTTAATATGTCTAACCGTTGCTATTTTGCTTCGGCCAATAAGTTCCATTAATTTTAGCATCATGATGACGTTATTGTTGTGATGTTTTCATCGGAAAGACACATTGCATCGAAAGCTTAGTATGCTGTAGTTACCGTCACTTCACTGTACTCGCATTAGTCAAAATATATTGGGATCTTAGTAACTGTGATCATATTAATCTACGTATACTGGGGCTTACCAACTGTATTCCGATTGGTCCATCTTTGCTCACGTTGTTCCATTTATACTGGGGGCTTGCTAACTGTACTCATGTTGATGCACGTATATTTGGGGGGGGCTTACTAACTGTACTCACGTTGGTCCACGTATGCTGGGGGAACTTATTAACTGTACGCACGTTGGTCCACGTTTACCGGGGAAACTTACTAAATGTACTCACGTTGGTCCACGTTTACCGGGGGTCTAATAAAGGTATTCACATATGTCCTCTTGTACAGGGGGGGCGTACTAATGGTACGCACATTGGTCCACGTGTAGTGGGACTTACCAACAGTACTCATGTTGGTCCACGTGTACTGGCGGCTTTTTAACTGAACTCATATTGGGTTGGTCCACGTGTACTCAGGGCTTACTAACTGTACTGACGTTAGTTGGGGGCTTAATAACTGTAGTGGCGGCGGTCCATTTGTACTGGGGGCTTGCTAACTGTACTCACGTTGGTCCACGTGTATTGGGGGCTTATTAACTGTACTCACATTGGTCCACGTGTATTAGGAGCTTATTAACTGTACTCATATTGGTCCACGTGTACTGGGAGCTTATTAACTGTACTCGCGTTGGTCCACGTGTACTGGGGGCTTACCAACTGTACTCATGTTGATCCACGTGTACTTGGGCCTTACTAACTGTACTCACGTTGGTCCACGTGTACTCGTACCCGTCAGGGTTGGCGACAGGCATCACGTAGACAGTGTGGTGTCTTAGCAGCTGTGTTACGTCTCTCGAACCTGACATTAGCTGCAAGACACAATTCCATCAAACGATAGTTCAAATGTACGTTCACACGGGCAAGCACGACACCGTGGGGCTCATGAAATGAAAATGTTTGGCACCACCTATAAGCATGCATGATGGATAGTCTTCTGCGTGGAGACAAATGTAATGGTAATGCATTTGTCGGGTTGGTAAACAAACATTCCACGCAACAGTCCCCAATCTGGTCGTTTATATATATATATATATATATATATATATATATATATATATATATATATATATATATATATATATACATATACATATATATGTATATATATATATATATATATATATATATATATATATATATATCATACTGTATATCTAAACAAAAGACTCCTTCACTCCATTAATCTAGTCGATTTTGCATTGGATAAATGCCACTTCCTGTAGTAAATTTATAAGTTGTAATAAGCGGTAACGTTACGTGTTATGAAGTTACTGTACCGTGAGAAATGTAGTGGCAGGTTATATGTTGATTTCAGTAGGAGACTTGAGTTCATGTTTCTTTAATCTGTCGTTTCTCTCTTATATTTTCTAACTTTGACGCGTTCTGTGAATGGTTTTGCTGAACTGCCCGCTACATTGTTTAGTAAATTTGAATATATATATATAGATATATATTTGCTTGGTTGTCGGATGGCCCCCGTCAATGCAAACTCCTGGCCATGCCACTGCCGCTTGTTCCGCCATCTTTGCCCGCACCCCAACATATTATGCATTCACGTGTAGCGTCTCTTTCGCAGTGCATTGTGGTAGCAATAGTTGTGCAAAATCATTGGAACATTTGGAGCATCTTGACCTAGAAGAGGACCCCATGTGGCGGGAAGGCGTCCCTACGATTGGCCAACGACAGAAACTCCCCCCGTTTAAGCGGCTTGGTTTCTCGCGCCTCCCTGAGTAACTGTACCTTGGTGATGAGGTACAGGGCCGTGGCTGGGGCGATCCATTCCCGGGCGTGGATGCCAGCGTCGATCCACACGATGGACTTCCCCGGTGCCTCTAGTCCGATCTGACAACAGAACACAGGAGAGATCATTGCCAACAAACCAACGGAAGAGATTACTGGCGGTATAATATACTTTATTTTTACACAGGTTTCCAGAGTAGTAATCTGATCAAGAATGTTTACAGATATGGCACAAACGAAAATGTATTAATTTTATAAGTAAACATATACAACACTAGAACTCCATGTGCTAAAGAATATTAGCTAATATTCTTTATATATATATATATATATATATATATATATATATATATATATATATATATATATATATATATATATATATATATATATATATATATTTAAAATAATTAAATAATTAAAGTCTACTTGAACTAATTAAATGCAAATTTAAATGGCAAAATCTGCAATTCTAAAGAAACCTGAGCTGAAAATATCAAGACATAGATAACAGATGTTAATAATATATAAGTGGGCAATTACAATAGTTATCAGTAAATAAGAAAAATGAATATGCAATTATGAGAGTACAAAATATTAGTAATCATATATTTTACGATGAATGAATAAACGATTACAGAACTAGACATTAAAAGCAAGCTTTTCATATAGGAGTCTTAAGACGTGTTCATGCAGTCTGTGTGACGCAAGTCTTCAGGCAGTCGTATGAAGGACATACTACGCTTTCTTAACTAAAGGTAAATGGTCATGCTCGGAGTACACGTGCGGCAACCCCGGTGATCACCCGACAGTTATTGTTAATGTCGTATTAGTGGTTGACAACGCATCGTCATTCGGATTGTTTGATCATTATCGAAAGACGGCGAATGATAGCGAACAATGTCTAACACACATTAGAACGGACACCCACCTCAGTGCAACTGAGGACTTTTAGTTAGCAAAGCGAAAAACAAAAAGAGCTATGATTAGCCGTTTTACAATACCGTATCACTGCTTAGAGGCATAATGAGAACATGACAAGAAGACAATGAGAATAATTATTTCAACACATTTACAGTTTGTAGGTCTTATATTTATTTTTATTTCAACACGGACCATGCATTTCAAGCACATTGGTGTAGCCAATGTACATGCCAATCAGTATTATTTAATAGCTTTATGTTCTTGTTCACCCATATGTACTTGGAGCTAGACGACTCAATTTACGTTGGTCGACCTGTACTGCCAGAACTAACAACAATTGTCAGGTTGCTTTGTGGGCATTGGTGTTTAATATCACTACCCACGTTGGGCTTAGTAACTGCAGTCAAATTAGTCTGTGTGTACTATGCGATTAGCATTGATACTACCTAAGTTTTTCAACGTGAAATGGTGCTTACTCGGATCACCATGAGTGGACGTCCCTCGTAGGAGGTGCCGATGCTGAAGACACGACAGTCCGTGCTGCACGAGCTACCCAGGCGACGCAGCCAATGGACGATCTGCCAAAGGAGCA
>OZ024862.1:15719224-15721724 GCA_964017155.1 Oasisia sp. SBJ-2009
ATGTTCAACGAATTGTTCCGGGTAGAACCTGTTGTGCATGGCAGCAAGGGTAACATTATGTAATACTAATTAACCTTGACACTTTGGCTCACAACCCATAGCTTAAATACTTCATTGATCACATAGTTAGAATAATACAGAATATTGTGAGATTATGAAACGAGATGAAAGATAGAACTGGATTAGTATGTGAGTGTGGAGGAAAGAAAGAGGAAAACCCATTAATATTGCTATGTCTTCTGTATTTACTAATGGTTTATGCAAACTAGCCTAGCTATGAATACATCAAGTCTACTGAATCATCTGAATGTAGCTTCTGGACCGTCCTTCAATCGTTATAATGATTTCCGTCGTAAATACAGGTCTTTATTATTTAAAACGCTAATTGTATCATTCCGTGACCAATATGGCCTTAATGGAAGTGTTTGAGTAAATCAGCATGTTTGTTCACATGATGAAACAATGTTATTTTGGTTCATATCGTATGCGTGGATACGTGCGGTCAACGCATTCCATTATATCACTGAACCACATTGCCCCAGCACGAACATTCAGGAAGCGTGGCTTTGTCAAAACATTGCCGCTGTCATCTCTAGCTGGAATATGGTATAACAGCCAATTGAAACAATGTACTGTAATGGACTGTACTACGCTGTATTCTTAATAGTGTGGGCCCGATCCCATGTGGCAATAAGTTGTAGCTATAGAAATTAAGCATTATCTATCATATTCCGGAAGACAGCTCCTATGAAAATCGTGCATTCTATGTATCCACTAAT
The DNA here is from genome assembly GCA_964017155.1 of Oasisia sp. SBJ-2009. NCBI lineage: Eukaryota > Metazoa > Annelida > Polychaeta > Sabellida > Siboglinidae > Oasisia > Oasisia sp. SBJ-2009. Next base: position 15,720,004 of record OZ024862.1, read on the forward strand.
GGTTGGCCAGCATAGTGTTTCCTTGTCCTATATAGTTATATGTGTTACATTTTTCTCCGTTAATAATATACTTGTAGATGTGTGCCAGTGAATACACGAGCAATTATACATATTCCGTCATAACAGTGTACACGTCGCGTAGAACAACACATTATGCAACACAACACAATTACCATGAAATAACGAAATTATAATATATATATAATATATATATATATATATATATATATATATATATATATATACATACATACATAAATTATATACATACATACATACACGCACGCACATGCACATGCATATTATATACATGCATAGAACCCCAAGCGGTTATAATTACATTATTAGTTGGTGTCTACATTTTATCATTTTCATAATTATTTAACCAACACGCTATCGTTAACTGGCATGTTTTGCAATAATGTTTGCCTCAGCAGAATAGTTGATTCTGCCGGCCTATTCGATTAACTTGCGGAATAATCGAGACACAGCAGAGGTTTATTGGAGTTAGCCCGTGTGAGGGATATACGTAGGCGATCAATCAACATGTCCATTTGTCGCTGCGGTATGCCGATTTATATTGCGTTTTCGCTCATTGGTGCGGACATTTTGCCCTGTAGACAGGGGAGACATAACTCCCTGCATTGTTTGTTAACCACATTTCCGTGCAATACCTGATAATTTATTGCAATATTGCTGTCAGCTGTCATTAGGCCGTCATGCTTTCGGGTGACAGGTTGGTAAGCCCAACTTATTTCGGTTTTGCAATAAATGATAAACGCAGTTTCATTAAAGTGTGAATCGATTTCCTGTTTACGAAGGTCTCTGTGCTGGTTGATCACTGTAGTTAATTACTTTGATTTCTCTATGACCATTGAAGAAACAGACGACTGCTGAGTGCCGATGCAGTCAACGCACGGAACTGATCAGAAACGCTGCAGATTGTATTGAATACCCACAATGCATTGGCAGTAACCCCAGTTCCGTATATAATAACAGAAGACAGTGCTCCCCGCACACGTCCTCTCATCAATTCAAAATTACTTGAAGAATCGAGTATAGATGAGATATTCGACTATGTTCCCGTCATGAGAAGATTCGTGTTGTTTCTAATTACATATCTACGTGTTCGTTTTGGTGGGTGTAACTAGGTAATATGACCTGGCGACGCCTAGAAAATAACACCAGTGACATTTGGATGGCTTGTTCTACAAAAACACCGGTGCTTTTACCTGTAATAAAGCAAATCAGTTTGAATGAATCTGACCTAATATACATCAAATAAACAAATAAAACACTACATAAGGCATTAAAGATATGCTAGTTGTAGTATGACCACAAATTATAATTATACGTCAACACGTCAAGGGTAAAATAGATACATGTAATGTACACACACAAAAATGTTGTCGAGTTCATGTTTGGTCACCATGTTACCTACACAAAGCCTAAAACATAGTTGGTAGACGTACAACAACATAATATTAGGGCCTGCGGTATGTTAATGTTTGGGTTCATATATTTACCACGCAAGTGCCATTTTATTTAATATTGAATCTTTCGTGGTTCGGCTATGGTTGGCTGGAAATGGCAGCTGAAAAATATGTAACCACTTGATGTGTGGGAAAGTCTTATGAATGTGGAAATGGACAAAACCAACAGTAGGGACAATTCTGTACTGTTAGGCTATGTTGTCCGAGAAAACTCTATAATTCATGTTC
>OZ024862.1:15731724-15761724 GCA_964017155.1 Oasisia sp. SBJ-2009
ACAAATTGGTTGGCAGTGGTTGCGATCCCGATTATCAATATGTCATTTGTATATACAACGCTGAAACAACACTGACGTCACCTTTGTGACATATATTAAGTATTATCAAAGGTACGTTCGTTGTTATACGAAAAACAAAATCATGGTAAGACTAATTAGATTTAACATTGGTTTATTGGTTTGTATAATAACATAAATGTTATAAAACAAACACACGTTCGCTCAATGACAGGTGAGACGGCGCATCATTCCAAATATATGCATTATATATACACACCATCAAGCTATATACAACGTATCCAGTGTTCCTTACAATCAGGAGTACATTAAAACAGTGAAGCCTGACCGGGAATTGTCTCAGTTGTGTTTAACTACAACAGTTGTTCTTTATATTAATTATCATTATTGCGAGCGCCCAGTATACATGGCATTAGCACCTTGTTCCCACAGTCGAATTAATCGTTTACAGCAGGGACTTAAAATGCAAAAATACGACTTTTGTCCATTTATAACACAAAACTGCACCATACTGAAACACTCGTGTTACACCTAATATGTTTCGACCTCAAAGAAAAATTACTCCCGCAAATCAGGCACTTTCATATTTTGAATGATGCATTTTTTTTGTTAACACGACAAATAATCATTGAATACGATTGGTTATATTGCAATTTATTCATCTGCTTGAATTACACTTTGCCACATGTCACCAGTGCTGGTCTTCGTACCAGTAAAATATGTTTTTTTTTTAAATATATAAAAATAAACAGGCATTCTAACGCACAATCTGAAACAGATCGGTTGGCACTGGTTGGTACTGCAACACAGTGATCGTATTCACGATCACGATTCACGTAGTCAAATTCCTCTCTTCCGGGGGAGTTACCACTCTCGTCATGGCTCGGTTGATGTGTTGTGTTGTATCCCACCTAGAGACATACGGTTAGGCAACATAACACACGTTATATGTCCAGGTATATACAGATACCGAGGAGGTATTGGTTGTATGTTAAAATAGGAATCTCTTGCCTACACCTACACGGTAAAGATTCTTATTAGGGAAATATCGTCAGCCGATGAAATGTGCGAACGAGCATTTTTGTTGCGGTAGAATATATCCCATATAAAAAAGCGTATCGGTGGTTATACATAATAGGAAAATACCTAAGAATGTTTAGAAATACAATATATTAAATGATTCACAGCAATGTTGCTACTTGTGTAATCGTAGATTTACTAAATAAAATTCCTGATTGATTTTATTATACGATCATGTCTTGAAGTTTCACCTACATGTATTCCGACATGGCAACCAACAAGCGTCATTTTGATCAGGTTTGGGTTTATACGCGAGTTTCAATCGCAACATTCTCGGCGTCTACTACTTGAAAACACTGTTTTGGACATTAGCTAAACATATTCTAGAATGTTCTGAACTTAAGTTGACTGTGGTTCTTCATAGATCGCCAGTTCTGTGATTACATGTCTACCAAGTGACTAACCGTGAACACTGATGTGTATGTATGTATGTATGTATGTATGTATGTATGTATGTATGTATGTATGTATGGATGGATGGATGCATGCATGCATGTATATACAATATTATATATATAATATATGATATATATATATATATATATATATATATATATATATATATATATATATATATATATATAATATTACGATATCCACACCATGCGGATTCTGCAACGTGCTGAAAGAATCTAACCCATTACGTCATAAATCTCCAAAACACAGCATTAATTGCTATTTATTGTGAGAACATTTGAAAATCTTTTTTCTCACAAAAATGAAGGAACTTCACATTTAGATTAAATTATATAAAACAAAAGGCCTATAGTGCGGAATTGTTTTCAAACAGTTATGACACGACAGAAGACGTATCTATGGAACGTTTTGTAGCGTGTACAGAATACCCATTAGGACAACATAATACATCAAACGCACACAAGAAAGAATGTTAGATGAGGTATGTGCGTGCGTCAAATTGCATGCTATCTATTTACGACAACAGGCAGCACAACCTATACAATAAGTACTCACAAAACAGTAATCCGTGAAATGAGTGCGTACGTGCATAAATATGCGTGCATTCTAACTACACTATCGCGTAGTACACACGAACAACAAACATAAGTATTAGTGCAAACGTGCTACATTTGTTTCAACTAATGAGATCCGTAGTTACGAATTAAAATTCATTATTAATCCGTCTGAATCTGTATAATATTTGGTAATGCCACAACTATTTGTGGATAATTCTACAGCATTTCTGATACGATCTGCTGATACCAGACAATGAAACATACCCACATACCAATCTTTCACCGGTAAGTTTGTCATTTGACGTTACAGTCCGTTGAGGGACACGGGAAAATACTATAGTTTTCGATTTGAAGCAATAACCTAATACAGTCTATTCTTCCCAAAATGCAATAAATGCATTTTATATTCAGTAAATCCGTACAGTAGTGGCATATTTAGTAGAGCGTTAGCTGATACATACACAATCGATCTAATATGATAAATGTTTTTGTTTTTATTAGCAACTCAACCCAGTTGCAATCACGAAATTAGGCAATCATTACTATAACAATGACAATATGACTTAGATGTAATAGTTAATTTAATAACTCTTGTGAAGCATTTCTGGTTTACTGCCAGATACGGCTGAAGGCCAATGCCACATTCGACCGGCAGACATACTTGGAACGTACAACCTTTCGTGTTATTTGTATTAGGTGCACACAATTAGTAGAGTTCCATCTGCAACTGTTATATTTGGTATTTTCGCCGCAGTTACTCTACGTTCATGCAGTGCAGTGTCGACCTAGATCATGCAGTGCCGTGTCGACCTAGTGTGCATCAACTGGTGGGACGTGCAGTGACAACAGTGCTCCGTGCAGAAACTCGTGCAATTCGTCAGCACTCGCATTGGTGCGCTGACCGCCGCCTTGGCAACACACAAACAACGGGTCATTAGTGGGATGGACGTAGGCGGTGGCACAATCAGGTGTGTCATCCAGAACTGGCTGTTTATTATACACATGCAACTAGTTTATACACATTGTAAGTAGTAGTACTGTGTCTCTACTGGATGGTGTATGTATTGACTGAGTGCGTGCGTGCGTGTGTGCGTGCGTGTGTGCGTGCGTGCGTGTATGTAAGACTCGGAGTGAGTATGTTCGTACGTTTATGCATGTGTGAATAGCGTATATGCGATGTTTGTTTTTATTGAGAAAAGTTAAAATTGTGAAATACAAGGTGCGAGTGATGAACGAACGAGAGACACAGAACGATAGAAAGAGGGAGGGAAGCAAGCAGGAGTGAGCGAACATAGACAGTTAGTTGCCATCTTAAACAAAACTGCATACATTCGAGTAACCTCTCTACTACTTTCATATTGGGTGTACACGACATAAAAAGGTTTGTAGCTGAAAACGCATAGCTTGCCAAGTAATGCATAATTGGTCAACTTTCAGACATCGACAATATATTAAAACATGTGTTTGGTAAGTGTTCTTAATCTCCAGGTGAGTCTGTTTCTGCGGTACAGGTGATTGCGATATTACCAAACAGTCTACCACCAACTGACAGAGACCACCAGAACCAGCATTAACAAAACTACACAATTCAACTCAATAACCACATGCGAAAACAAAACATCCACTACCACAGTACCATTGCCTGATAGATAATGTTATAAGTAAACTACAAGTACGTAGCTGCGAGTAACGTAGAGTGGATGTGGTAACAGGTGACGAGCGTACCACCAAGGATCTTATAGCTACACAAGCTATATAATCCTTGATACCACTATTAAAAGAGCAGTGGAATTTCTATCTCAAACACACTCGGATACACATGCAGAATGTAAATTCTGAAAACATGTCTGCTACCTGAAGAGTGAAGTTCTGTCATGCACTGTGAGTGGTACATCCGAAAGAAGGCAGAAAAGCATCACATTACACGAAACAAACACCCCTATACCACTATTAATTAACTTCCGGCACATGCATGGGCCTTAACGTAACCACAAAGTACTGCTTCCAGCTAGGTTGCATCTAAGAGTGCGGTGAGCCCAAATCCAAAGATGAGTAACTATCATATTTGTTTCACGATGCATTTTAGCCCTGCAAAACCCAAACATTACATACAAGTTTAAAGAAATATGCTAATAAAACTGTATTTACATCGATTAATTTAATTAATGGTACCGTGCAGATATACTGTTACGTACCAACAACTCCTGTATATACAATAACCATTCAGGAAAATAACACAGTGTTTGGGAGTTTGCAGATGCCGCGCATATTATTAAGAACCCGCTTAACCTATGACATTCAGACATGCTTGCAACAAAAGAAACACAACAGAATTAACGTATATCAAACATAAATGTATAAATCGGTCAGACGTAACTAATCAACAAACGACAACACCTGTGTGTATTAGTTACCTCCACCACGAGAGAAAGGTTAGTTTTCCGACTGCTCGACAGAGGAGGCCGAGCTGCGAAGGAATACGAAGTTACAGACGACGTGATATACAGTATATATACATATAGTGCGCCACTACATTCTGCCATGTCTTCAACAGCAAATGTGCCGCGTGCAAAAGATAGAGTTCCACACAGCGTTATTCGAGTTCTGTCAGAAGTACGCGTTTAGCTTGGCTAGGACTGCGGGTGGTTCCCAATTGTTGACATTTACCTACTGGAATATGCGTACAGTGAGTAGGGCCTACTGATTCTCATAAAGTTCCTCATGAAGTAACACATTAAAGGGATACCCCAGTTAATGAGAGATTCGCAGCATTTAATTACATATGTATGCTATATTGGTTGTGCACAGTAATTGTGCACAAAGTTCGGTAATAAGCAATTAATTGTAGCATAATTGTACAAGAAACACTCAATGTTGGATTCAGCGCGCTGTCATCTTGAGACCTTTGCGCCAGTGACGTAAACCGCTTACGTCACTGGCGCATGCATGTTCGAACATCTTACCTCTGTCCAATGGTATTTGATGTATCCAGTACGTCGCGGATTGCTTACGTCACTATCACAATTATTAGCGAAGAATCCGCCAATCCTTGCCTTTTTCAACAATGCGCCAGTGACGTAAACGGCTTGGCTTACGTCACTGGCGCATAAGTCTCAAGGTGGCAGCGCCATGAATCTAAAATAGCATGTTTTTGATATCATTGAACTATAACTAATTGTTTATTAACGATCTGTGTACACAATTACTAGGTACAACCAATATAGTATACACATGTCAGTTAATACTGTGAACCTCTCACTGACTGGAGTATCCCTTTAAGATGTCGATGTATTTCTCTTCTAGACTGAACATTACCACGTTGGAATGTAATATGCAAATGTATGGAAAGGCCATATTAGAACCATAGTAATAACATTTACAAACACCTATATGCAATCATTATGATCAGAAAATGTATAGACGAGAGATTGTTTTATAATAACTATGCGTGCCTTCAAGGCTAGCGGCCTCTGTGGACAGGCAAATGTCGACAACTGTGAACGACCCATACAGTAAACCAACCAAGTCCTTTCATAAATTTGAAACTCACTCTACGCGAAGAGACGTTCTTTTCAACTTATGATGTGCCATTCGTGTGGTCTATGAATGAGAGTTTGTTTTCAGAAATGCAATGCACTAGCTATACTCATTACAGTGCAAGAACATTATCCTACGAAGGTATCGTATTGTGTTGTAACACGGATTTGTGCAATTTGCTGACTGAAAACATGGCACAAAGAACGTATGTGTAGTTTCTTGCAATAGTTCAGCAGAATAGAAACAAAATTGAAAGTACATGTTTTAAATTGTAGTTTTGTTCTAATGAAGAACGAAATGCATTCAACAATTGTGTTAGTGAAATGCGTGCTTGTTTGACACATACGTGTGTCCACTTACGCCAAAAATATACAAACATATTCAAACTAAATTATTATAATATTTTGTTATGGCGAACCTGTTATGACCATATCATTTTTATTGATACATATGTATGCTGATATGAAAATATGAGTATGTGTATATGTGTATATATATATATATATATATATATATATATATATATATATATATATATATATATATATATATATATATATATATATATCCTTGTCTACAATCGGCCGTGCTTATATGGTCTGTCGTGTAATCAAGTATTGTTTATGTAGTTTTAATAAGGCAAAATATAATGAAAAATAGTGAAGATATTGTAGTGCAACTTGCCTATTTATCTAGCGAGTAAAATGATGTAATGAATCTGCTTAACATCGATTTATTAGATATAAAAGTTAACTATGCTGACGTGCACTGTTTATACACAACACATATGCTAGATACAAATAGTAGGTTAACTCACTTTGGTCCACGATCTTTCTTCACAGTGGCTTTTTTTGCTTTCTTCACAGGTGCTGGCGGCAGAACTTTGACGAGCATGAAAGCGGGCTCAAGACACACGTCCATGAATGGAGGACTTGTTATGTCCTGCACCATAAGGACGTATTCCCCTACGTCAAAGAACGAGTATGTTAATAGCGCAGTGGGTAAAAACACGACAACACGAGCATGCAATGACTTTCATTGTAGATTCCTGCAGCTAGCCAACTTAGTACATTATTTATTCGATTATATTGCAGTTCTCTGTGACAACAAGTGCCAGTATAATTGTTTTACGTTCCGATGATTGGTGTTTGGCGTCTTGCAAAACCCTATCTCTTAGACAATAAACTAAGCAAAACATCACCTCACGACAGCAGTGTCACCAATAAATAAATTATTCCTTTTTTCTGACACTGCTGTACAAAATGCAACATCATAGGAACATGATACTGTTCAGTCACATTATCCAAGAATGGAAACACAAACCAGGGATCAATATTAACAATGTTAGTAATGTAAATAGCATGCAGCAAAAACAGACTTGTGTAGTGCAAGCAAGTAGTGTACGTAACGGTAACTCAACGTCAGGGTCATTTACAGTTACCAGTATTTACCTATTCATGCAAAGCAAAGCGTATAAAAAGTAGGTTCAAAGGCTTCGTACTAATGATAACACTGTTTGCTGTTTGTGATTCGCGTATCTACTGTGGCTGAAATTAAATGTATATTATATATACTTACTATAATAGGCATATATATATATATATATATATATATATATATATATACACACTTAAACCTAATGTATGTATACGTATACATTATATGTGTGTGTGTGTGTGTGTGTGTGTGTGTGTGTGTGTGTGTGTGTGTGTGTGTGTGTGTGTGTGTGTGTGGGTGTAACTCGGCAAGACGCAAGGACACGTATGCCATTCTTGAGCACGCACAACTCCGTGGTTACAAGGCATGAAAGCACTTTCTTATGTTAGCTAAGTCGTGTTACATTAATGTTGACTAGAAACGTTTGGAGGAGATTAATGTATATAATATGATATGCATATATAATACACTGTGCATACATACGAGGCTGTTTGAATTAAAGAAATTAAAATAAAACAAATTATGCGTCACATGCAGGAATTATACAATGTACTATTTTGAGTGTATCATATTACAACTTCATAATAATAATAACAAAACAACTAGAATAAACCATAAACAACTGCAGAAATGTGTGCAAGTCTGATAAAAGAATGAATAACTAATAAATGACTGAAAATAAGAGTAACTACAACAATTTTCTTATTTCTAACTCACTCAACCTTCCTTAATAGTCTTGTCTAGTTTACCTGGCAGAGCGAAGCCCTTAACGAAGCACACAGAGTCTTCACTGGTTGGACTTGTTGAGGTAATGGTCATGTTCCTGTCACTCCCCAATTTGTTGGGACTACTTACTGTATCTGCACAGTCACGCAACCAACCACTCAATGGCAGCATTTACATATGGACACTGTGGGACTTGTCACTTTGTAGTGTATGTAACATATTTGAAAACGCGTTAATAATAGGTCAGCCAAAACGTAATCACAATTACAAAATTACCGTAAAGAGTTAGTATTTCAATGACATTGTGTTAAAATGCAAGTAATTGAACTGAACAGAAATAGAAAAATCCAATGCCAATGGAATAGTAGCTATGCATAATTAACAAATGTCATTTCAAATATTATAATACATTCACAGTTTGTGTTCACTTTAAAGAAATAAGCTGAAGATTTATAAACGTTGAACACACGTGGTGTAATTTAAAAAGTAACTTTGTCGGAAAATAGCTCAGATGAGCTAATGTTATCAAATTGTCATGTAAACCGACGTTAAATAAAGCTTATTGTATCTTGTAACTGAACACATTAATAAATTCCTGTAAAATCACTAACTTATTTAAAACATAACATAAATTCAAGAATTTGTGTTTGTTCCAAATTGTGCATTTCAATTCCACTTACAATGTAATTGACCACAAATCTGATTTGGCAATATACACTACTTTGCCTAGATGCTTAGATACTTCTTTTTTATAGTAATAAAGTGCAGGTTAAACTGCACAGTTGTGACATTATTCATTCGGTTGTAGTGAAAGGTGTGCAGAACAGATGCATGTTAAGATGAGATGATGCACACACACATGTATTACATGTACAATTGTTATATACAAATCTACTGCGGACAGCTTTGTTATAAAATGTCTAGGTTTGTGAACTATTGGGAACACAGGTACATTCAGACTGTGTGAACATGTTCACGTCACTAAACACAGAAAATACATATATGTTGTTAAGTTGTTAATAAACTATGATATTAGTAGAATACGGAGTATATCATGCAGACTCTCTAATATTTTGCCAGAATGGAGACCCATTTTTATTAAAAAGAAAGCATAGGGATTCGCAATTTACAACAGCTTGAAGCAAACTTTGATGTTGTATCAAGTTGAGGAAACCCTGTTCGTGTTCAGGGAACTGCAAGAGGACGTCAGACAGACACATACCTGTCCTTACTGCTACCTCGTCAACTCGCACAGGTTTGTTTTTCTTGGATTTCATACTCTGTGTTGATGTCTTACCACTCTCCACTGATGTAAGGAAACATTCTATTTAGTATCGTATCCAAGTTTCCCCAGAAGTAAACCTAACTATTATATTGGATTCTACTGTAGCTGTCTATGGGTTGAGCTGTCAACAATTCTCAATTATACATAACGACTCAGGAAGTTACATACTATATGAGTATTTTACAATATTAAATCATTGGAAGATAATGGTTGTATGTACAAAGAGACCATTAAAATGTCAATCTGTGGCAATGAATAAGTAATTAGATCCAACATATATATGTACAATATTAATGTTAGGTCAAACTTTGATATGAACAAGAATGAGTTACTTGTGCACCATATGCAACCTATGTGATTGAACACACATTAAAGTATTCTTATCAAGACAGATCAGTCAAATATATGATGCCACAGGTAGCATTCACATCTGTATAGGTGATTCTTAACGTTGGTGGCAACTCATACCATCAAGAGTTTAGTTGTAATAAATAATAACATTCTTTTTATATATATATATATATATATATATATATATATATACATATACAGTGTATAGTATATATGCATATATGCATATATATATATATATATATATATATATATATATATATATATATATATATATATGCATATATATATATATATATATATATATATATATATATATATATAACATTAATAGCATAACAAAATGATGAATGACAACATTGAATAAACGTGTTGGTTGAACACTAATGAATGTCAAAACATGCGTCATGTTTCTGTTTTATTGAGAAGACACGACTTGCAAAACAAAAGCAGTGGCAGAATCAATTATGTCGACAATTTTGATGGATCTAATGCTAATACCCGCCCGTCATGCTGGTGACAACACAGAGGCAGATGACCTGATAGAAAATAATAATTATTGTGCCTGGATAGAAAATAATATCTTGTGCCCGGACAAGTAAACAAAATAAACAAAGTGTGCCTATATGATGGAGTTTTTGTGCCATCCCACAAAATTTGACTTGCTCATGGCAGATGCATGTGAGATGAACAGTTTATGCCAAATGACAAATCATATTAGATTCTATTTCAAATTCATAGAATAGTCGATATGCATTATTCGTCTCGTTGGGATGTCATACAATAAAAGGCAGTTTGGACACTCATTCTGCTGATGATCCAGTGAAAATGCCACGACATAATCTCATTTCAGGTCAGTGCCTTGAAGTAAAGGACCATAAAAATACTAAGAAACTAACATAAACATTTCATTCAAACAAACTAATATTAAAGTTGTCAAACATGCATATTATTAATATTAATTCCTTGTATTTGTTTTTAAAGAATCACAAATGCACAAAGAATTGGTAATATGCAGGTGACATTACACAACCAATGATACACATATATGTGCAAATGTATATACGTACTTTCTCTCTGACTGTCTGTCTTTGTTTTGCTCTTCTTTCTCTCCTCCATGATGATGAACGGCCGGTACATGGGAGGTGGCGCTGGTAGCAGGAGGTCTGGGAATGACGCTACCCCTTTCTCAGTCCGTACGGGCTCCACTGGGGGTGGCAAGGCCACAGCATTCTCTGACGCTTGTAGAGCCACACTGTCAAGACTCGTTCCTGCTCGACAAATGTGTAACCTTAATATAACGTAATAATAAATTTATTTTAGCATAATGTCCAATAAAAAGCTCAAGGTGATTGATTGAGTTTATTTGGTAAAAATATATATATATATGATAATTAAAACATAGCTTAGATGCAAAAGCAAATAAAGAATAAGCATATGTATAATATTACCAAGTATAACCACATTAAAGCACACAAACGTACACTTAATCCCAATGTGGTCCACATACATGCTGAACAAGACTAATAAACCTACACATTAAACAAGGCAAACATATAAGCACAATAAATATTAAACAAAAATCTTATATGATAGTTATAAAAACAGTCAAATCATTTAAATCATTTCATTAAAATAAATGATTAAAACTATATTTAAACAATATTTACATATATGAGAGAAATCCAACATTAATTAGATATTAAATTTAAGGAGCTTTTTTAAAGTGCAAAAATCCACTACCATATTACCAAGGATATAATATTAGTGTCACATTAAAATATGTTTCAGTGGTGCAATCAGGTGAAGACAGACTCCAGAATAGAATATCAATGTGAATGCGTCAAACTGATTTTAAGGAGCAAGGTAGATATGATGGGCTCTCCAGTTACGGAAACAGTTCTCCAGTAGTTCAGAAACCATTGATAGACACCTGTGTTTTCCTTCACTTCTATCTGAGGGGCTGGTTCTCCCTGTTCAGTCTTCTCCCCACCCTCTTCCTGTGTCTTCTCCTTGTCCTTGTCCTCCTCAGGTTCCTCCTTGTGGACTTCCTCCCCGTCCTTCTTCTCGACTTCCTCCTCCTCAGCGCCCTGGGAGGCGCCGTCTAAACAGACATATAGTGCATATAGTTTACCCTTTCACCCTCTCATTTTATGACCTTCTTTCTGAAAAGCTTACTTACATTGGGAAGGTTCCCAACCGTGTGCAACAGATCCTGGATCCTCTACAAGTAGTAATCTATAGAATGAGTGTCATTGGATCCTCTATATGTACTCTATAGAATGAATGTCAGTGGATCATCTACGGGTAATCTATAGAATGAGAGTCAGTGGATCCTCTACAGGTAATCTATAGAATGAGTGTCAGTGGATCCTCTACAGGTAATCTATAGAATGAGTGTCAGTGGATCCTCTATAGGTAATCTATAGAATGAGAGTCCGTGCATCCTCTACAGGTAATCTATAGAATGAGTGTCAGTGGATCCTCTACAGGTAATCTATAGAATGAGTGTCAGTGGATCCTCTACAGGTAATCTATAGAATGAGTGTCAGTGGATCCTCTACAGGTAATCTATAGAATGAGTGTCAGTGGATCCTCTACAGGTAATCTATAGAATGAGTGTCAGTGGATCCTCTACAGGTAATCTATAGAATGACTGTCAGTGGATCCTCTACAGGTAATCTATAGAATGAGTGTCAGTGGATCATCTACGGGTAATCTATAGAATGAGAGTCCGTGCATCCTCTACAGGTAATCTATAGAATGAGTGTCAGTGGATCCTCTACAGGTAATCTATAGAATGAGTGTCAGTGGATCATCTACGGGTAATCTATAGAATGAGAGTCCGTGCATCCTCTACAGGTAATCTATAGAATGAGTGTCAGTGGATCCTCTACAGGTAATCTACAGAATGAGAGTCCGTGCATCCTCTACAGGTAATCTATAGAATGAGTGTCAGTGGATCCTCTACGGGTAATCTATAGAATGAGAGTCCGTGCATCCTCTACAGGTAATCTATAGAATGAGTGTAAGTGGATCCTGTACGGGTAATCTATAGAATGAGTGTCAGTGGATCTTCTATAGGTAATCTATACAATGAGTGTCAGTGGATCCTCTACGGGTAATCTATAGAATGAGTGTCAGTGGATCCTCTACAGGTAATCTATAGAATGAGTGTCAGTGGATCCTCTACAGGTAATCTATAGAATGAGTCAGTGGATCCTCTACATGTAATCTATAGAATGAGTGTCAGTGGATCCTGTATAGGTAATCTATACAATGAGTGTCAGTGGATCCTCTACGGGTAATCTATAGAATGAGTGTCAGTGGATCCTCTACAGGTAATCTATAGAATGAGTGTAGGTGGATCATGTACAGGTAATCTATAGAATGAGTGTAAGTGGATCCTCTACAGGTAATCTATAGAATGAGTGTCAGTGGATCCTGAACAGGTAATCTATAGAATGAGTGAAAGTGGATCCTGTACAGGTAATCTATAGAATGAGTGTCAGTGGATCCTGTACGGGTAATCTATAGAATGAGTGTCAGTGGATCCTCTACAGGTAATCTATAGAATGAGTGAAAGTGGATCCTGTACAGGTAATCTATAGAATGAGTGTCAGTGGATCCTCTACAGGTAATCTATAGAATGAGTGTCAGTGGATCCTCTACAGGTAATCTATAGAATGAGTGAAAGTGGATCCTGTACAGGTAATATATCTATAAAACCATAATAAATTAAAGTCTCCCTCATTTGAAAGCATGCTGTGGTCTGACAATTGTCCATCCTCTTTATGCATCTAGTCCTACAGCCTTCCACCTAGATGCATAAAAGGTCTACCCTTTCACCCTCTCATTTTATGACCTTCTTTCTGAAAAGCTTACTTTAACGTCTTACAGTGGGAAGGTTCCCAACCGTATGTAAACTGTGCTTCATGAAAACACCGTAGTAGGTGTGTTTGATACATATATGGAGGAAAAAACAGCAATTCGCGAAAGCCAGAATGGAGGCATAACCATGTCACTTAAATAGAATAACAAACGAAAAAGATTCAATAGAAACATGCTTGTGATATAAAAATTGTGATAATAATTGTGATCAACATACACATTCTTGGCTACCAGCTGCAATTAAATATCTACATTCTGTTCCATATCAGTGTACACAACCAATATAAAGTAGTGATTTTATCACAAGAATTACAAAGTTTACCTATTAAGTATGACCCCATTTACCTACCTCAACATCAATGTTACGCACGAAACATATACTTACATCAGTACAAATCTCCATAGTATATTATTAGGTAGGTCGATTTTACCTGCAAATATTTCTCTATTAAACATTTTGCGTAATGTTTCTGCTGTAGAGAAAATATTATTTGGCGTTTTATTTTCAAATAAATACATGACAGAAAATCTGAATGCCCTGTTGTGGGGTATTTGACGGATCTGGTTGCTAGGCAACATAATAGGTCATGTGATAGATTGGTAAGTTCTTACCATCCCCAACATCGACAGATGTGAGGCTAGCCATGGTCTCCTCGGTCTCAAGCATTGCCGGTGGCTGGTCAGTGAGTGGGTAGCTGACCATGCGATAGCCACTGAAACATATATCAGTAAGGGACAGTAATATTACACCAAACTGTGTGGACAGATATTTTAACTATTTTCTTTTAGATGGTATATATAATAAGTATGTATCTTTGGCCCCAAACTTTCAGAGATGAATCTGTTGCACTTTATAAGAAATGCAACAGTGTGTGTTTAAACTCCCATGGGTTAACTAAGGATTCTCACTGCTTAAAGGTTTATAACTGGAAAATAGAGGATTGTTTGTGTTTCCTTATGCTAAATTTAGATTCAGAAACCATCCTCCAATCAGACAGAAACATTTGACAAAACTTGCATCGATCAGTTCAAACGGATTTTAAATGGATTCTTTAAAATGTTAAACTCTTTGCAATGTACACAGTTTTCATTACATAATAAAATAAGGATGATAAAATGTTGGTAAAGCTTACAATGGTGTATCAATCGGCACTTCGGCATCTTCAATGACATCAAACAGCTGGGTGGATTCACGAGAAGACGTCTTGCTCTTGCTCCCGACAGACTTTGTTGCAACAAAATGCTGGAACCCAGCAGTAATCTGGAGCTTTCGGCCCTGCTCTACAATAATACAGATATTGTCAACACCACATACATGTTCTTTATAATGTTGCTGTAATTCTAAGGATGCTCACACTCGCTGAACTGATTCTCGCTCGGCTGTGTAACTTTGCTGAGCAAGCTTAGACTCAGTTAACTGATTCCTGCTCGACTGTGTAACTTTATTGAGAAGATAGTCTGGTGACTTAGCTGGATTTGAATGTTATCCGTGCAAGGCGCTGACAAATCCTGCCATCTCATGCAGCCTGGGTAATCGAGGTTAATCTTGTCATAATGCCTGCTTTATAAAACTGTAAATTTATACTTCTGTTTTTTGTGTGTGAATATAAGTTTAATGTTACATACTTTTAATATTATCTTATAAAAGTATATCCTTATTTCAGTTTGCTTTCACAGTTGGCCTGAGAACTAGTCAGCATCTCTACCCTATTCTGGGATCTGCGAGGGACCAAAAAGTGCTCCCCCTGGGTACTTGAGGTTAAAGCAAGTTTTAAACACTATTGTTTCCTCTGTAAACCATAGCAAATTAATCCCACTGACGGGGTAAAAATTCAAAAGACTTTATTGTCCGTTTAAAATATCACATTAAAAACAGAAATGTTTTCTTCAGTTACACATTAAAATGCCAGTAATAAGATTGATCTATATATATATATATATAATATATGGTTGATGACACATTAAAATAATAATAATTCTAATCAGCACTAAAATTGATCTTCCAATTATACAACAATAAAAAAATTTGGATTATTCTGTCATAGAGGTTTTTGAGAATGAGTCCTCGACTAACCATCAACTAGTTCACCGTCATCGTTGCGACATTCAACTTCGATGCTGAATGTTTCACCCTGGATGACCTCTAGTGGTGTGACTTCACACTTGAAGACGAGTTTCGTGGCCAACCTTTCAGGTTTGCCATTTATCCATAGTCCTTCGTACCTCATGCCCGAACAATGCTCCATGATGCCTTGACCGTTGAACATGTCGTTCATCCACTGACCCTGCGTGGTAGAAGAAGTCGCCACTTCAGGCTTACTCATTGGAACGTTAACACTGCATGGCATGTAAACCCTTTGGAGTGCAAAACAGTTTCTTAAAATGCACTCTGATTCCATCACACACATCCAAAATTTAGACACATTTTTGGTGGATACATACATGCCAGTTGCGATGTGCTTTATGACCTGAAATAAACTATAAACGCACACATGACACCCATTTTCAAATCATAACTGACAATATCTATGATTCTGGGAGACTATTTACTCGTCCAATGTTTACCCATCCACACCACCTGACCATCGATATAAGTACCTGTCCACAATGGGCTTTATTCATCCAAATGTCTGGTGGACAGGTCTCTGCATAAAGCTATACCTAGGTTTCAACTTTGTAAACTGGAAGAACATAGGGTGAATGAAATTGCGCAATGTCTGACACGTTAATGGTTTACTGCCTGCCAATTTGTGCTTAGTCACAGTATTCAGCTCGTACCAATGTTCACAACTTAAAAGGTTCCGCCTGCAACACGTTCAAATGGTAAACAAAACGTCCAGTTTCAAAACAAAAGCAGCAATACCCTTTGATGTTAAACTTTCCCATGTTCTAGACAACAGACTTCCCGTTACAAATTACTGCTTGGCCAATTCTGGACAGAGGATCCCTTTAAGTGTCACCACTCACAATGTACTCTGTGTCATCACTGAAAGTCATGTCCCCGTGTCCCTGCCTCTTGTCCAGCACCCATTCTCCCTCGTAGCGGGACAGATCGTCATACACCTGTGTCCCCTCCCCGTGTCTCTTGTGGGCATGGAGGTAGCCCTGGTAGATGGAGCCGTCATTCTTCCGGTATACTCCATAACCTACAACAAAAAGTCCAAAATATTTTGTGATGTGTATTATATTAATTACTTCCGTCAAAATATCTAACTATGTCAGCTAACCATTGTCGTAACAAATAAACTTGTTTTAAGTAAACAGATAAAACAGTTAAAATGCAATAAAATATATTATTATCTGATCAATCATATGGCACCTGGTATTTTATTGTTATGAAATGTATCCAATAAAATATTAATATAATTTATTACTCATCAAAAAAACTACCCTTTTATATATAAAAAAAATACATCCAGACCAGAGACCATTTGTCCAAGGATGAAAATAAACACATTTGAGAAAAATTTACCTCTGCGTCTAGGAGGAGATTATTTTTATTCTCTCCCAAAGTTAGCATAGTACCAACAACACATACCTTGTCGTTTATTCCTGAACCAGTCTCCCTCGTACATGCAGCCGTCCCCGTAAGTCATCACACCTTCTCCATGAAACTCCCCATCTATGAACTCCCCTGAGTAATTGTTCCCATTGTAGGCATTGTATCGGAAACCATGTCCCTTGATCTCCCCATTGTCAAACTCTCCCTCATAGTAGCTGCCATCTGCCATAACAAGTTTCCCGTTTCCTGAAATGATAATGCATGATAACAGGTTGACAAAGAAATTCAAACTTCAACATTCGTGATTATATGTAATCTATTAAAAATATATATATATTTGATATCATGTGATCTGCATGACTAAAAATTGCATTTTGGGTTAAACAGTTACTTTTAAATGGTTTTAAAGAAATATTTTCATATACACTATAAACACTGTTTAATTATTTGATCACACTTGCTAAAACATATTTAGAAAAATAGAAATAATAATGATACCAGATAAACTAGTAATTATACACATGTATATTTTGTTGTAACTGCTGAACAAGAATGGCGAGCAATTAAAAATATATATACTTAACAATAAGCATTTTGTGTTTAGTTTATCTGGTAAAATTACCATAAAAATGGACATCACTCAATTCATACACTTTTAACTGCCAGGCTGTTATTTCAGTATGCACCCACATACTAGCCCATTCACATGAATTCATTCAGCAGACGTATACTTTTAAAGATATCTGGCTAACTGTAGCACCGAGACCTACACCACGTGACCAGTGACCCGCCATATAATTCATCGTTCTAGCAGACTTACTAAATATAGCTTCCACGAACACCCAAGTGTTTTTGCTCAACAATTTCTTTCAACTTCTACAGCTTGTATTGAATACACTTTATATTGGAGCTTATTTTTATTCCTTGTACATAGTCATCACTTGACTGCTTCAGTTATGTTATGACCTATTGCAATGCACATTATAGTATGTACATATTATATGTATACAGGGTGTATATAATTATGCTTTAGTCTTTACTGGTATAATTAATGTGGCTTAGCATGTGTGTCTGCACATGGGTCCCGGTGCTACAGTTAGTGGTGTATCTTTTAAAGAGTCTCATCACATATATACCTTGTTTCTTTCCATCTTTCCACTCGCCTTCATATCGGAAGAATTTGTTCTCGTATGTGTAGACACCAAAGCCTGCATACAAACAGTCGCACATCAGCAACATGAAAGGTATATACCACGATATTTCGAGCAATACTGTTATTACTGGTCATTTGACAGGTGACGCCGTCACAGATGCCTGAGCGGCCCAGCCCTATAGCTTACTATTATAGGCTAGGGCTAGGCTACTGTAGTCTTGACGCCGACCCTATCTACCAGAAAATCACGGGTTTACTGACTATAACTCATCAGTGCGTTAAGCCAAGCGTCCTGTTACAATCGCAACATTGCATACATTTGCATGATGACTGATTATATGATCCAAAGCTTACCATCTCGGACTTGTCTGTTTTTTTCTCCAATGTATGCGTCCCGTTTCACGGCTTGCACAGCCATGTTGTTTATTGACAACCAGCATTTATTGCCATCTACCGAACAACATTGTAACTACAGTCATCCGCTCATGCCGTTGCAACCACCATGTGGCGCCACCGTATCACGCGCTCGACAGAAATATCAACGGAAATTCCACTACAGTCTACAGTTATCTTGGCAGGGCAGCAAAATATGCATATCCTGGTTGTATAATAACACACGCTCGCACGATCGAATGTGGTTCGCACAATGTCAATCATTCGCACTTTTAACCAGTTTAGATAAAGTGTAGGTCTACATCCGCCCTGGTGCCGAAATAATCTCACCTCTATAGGCTCTATAACTATAAGTATAAATAATCCTTTTGGACCTTTTTGGGCTTTGGCTTTGTTGCCTAGGACAACTGTTGTTTGGCAATCCATTTAGGAAAACACGAGATTATTTATTTTGAATTTCTTACATTTTTCAGTGGACACATTCATCCTCGCTAGCCAGGGAGCTACGTTACAACCTCTGCCGATCGTCTCCGTAAAACAGGGGATTGAGCGCAGTCGAACTATACAATTATAGCACTTGACTTCGCCAGTCACTACTGCGTCAGCCGTGGGAGCAACGCAAATATACCCGCTCCAATTTGACAACGGATACCCGACTGATGGGAATCCCAATATAATGATCCATTCACATCCTAAACATTAATTGAGCAGCGTGTGACTGAAATCAGAAATAAATACATCGTGGGCGATTTAATTGGCTGACGTTATAAGAAGAGTTTTTGGAAGGGATGTGCCAAGGATAGAGAAGCGCTGGTACTGACGTAATCAGCCGCAGCGACCCCTGGCGCGCGAGGATGGGCATACCGAGAGGTGAAACATTTTGCTGTGTATGCCCCGTCACATGTTGGCCTGATTCCCCGGGAAACTGATATCGTCTGCACTACAACACCAACATTGGCCATAACAAAAATGAAATTGTCAGCGCGAGCTGAGATGGATTATTGCTCTATGGTTTGGTGTAGCACTGACTGACCATGTAAATTGAAATGACATTTAAATGAAGTTGACTATTTGCACGTTTTAACTACATTAACAATATGTTTTACAGTTTGCCTGTCATCTTGTCTTTATGCATGTCTAATTTTACTAAGTCAATTTAGCATTATATTTAACTTATTTATTTTATTGAATTAACCTATTTTTTAGCTTAATTATTTAGCATATATCTATACTGCACTTACATATGTTATATTGTTATTGTTAGCGCCTTTGAACATACTTTTAACGTGGCGCGTTATAAATACTAAACACGCTCTCTCGCTCTCTCTCTCTCTCTCTCTCTCTCTCTCTCTCTCTCTCTCTCTCTCTCTCTCTCTCTCTCACTCTCTCTCTCTCTCTCTCTCTCTCTCTCAACGGGGTGAGAATTGGCTACGCGAGACTATGCGCGGCGATGTGTCGGCAACCAGCGGAAGTGACGTAACTGGCGCGAGACGCCATTTCCGCCCACTTCTACCGTTCAGTGCAAAAACTGATCCCAGCACATCTTTTTGGATTAACCCGGAACACGACAGAGCGGGCGACATATAAACCAACTCAACGCATCTGGAACGTGGTAAGTTGAATAATTATTCACCATTTCATGTTTTATTGAAGCTTATCACTATGTTAACGGCCGGATCAAAACTGTTAGTGTTAGTATATGCTACAGAATACTGAATGGCTGAGGCTGAGCCCAACATTTAGACTGTTGTTGAAGTATCAATATTTGGAGAGTTCATCCCAACTCCGCGACTTTTTATGTTTTAATGCATGACGACAAGGTTGGTGGAGTTGGAAGCACACGAAAAACCTAAAGTACTACCCCGAACACACACCCACCCCCGAACCTTGAACATGTTGGGGGGGGGAGCATTCAGAATTGGGACAAATATTCAACACTGGCCAACCTGTTTTCGGATGTCTTTTTCAAAAGCAGCTGAGGATGTAAGGTTCCGTGTCCATCTCAACCTCCCACGTACCCTCATCCCTCGCATTCGCGCCTCCCTCATTCAAGATTAAAGGTAGCCCGTATGCTTAAAGGGACAGACACAACTTACAATGCAAGTTTCTGTAGCGCAGTGTATAGTATCTGTGCGCGGTGGCGTAGTGGTCCAGTGGGCCAATGGCTAGAGTTTCGGACTCTCGACTAAAAACCCGCGTTCAAATCCTGTGCTGCAGTGTCGAACCTTGGGCAAATTCGTTCACTCCACATTGCTCCAGTTATCTCAGCTGTGTGAGTGAGTACCCGACTATGGCTATTTGTGTACGAATATTGTTCGTGCATTACTTGCAGAGTGGCTAGACCTGTGCTGCCAAGAGAAGTCAAGTCACTAAAGATGGCGCCGATTGGTCAGCTACATCTGCCCTTTGACAATATCGGTGATTGGATACTGCGAATTTTCTTTTAACTTTTCCCCCGTAGCCCTGTCAACACTACTTGAGACGGTCGCACATTTAGGAAGTGACTCTGGTGTTAGCATGGAATATACTGCTGCAACTGCAAGCGTTCAAACCACCCTGCCTGTTGTAGTTCTAGTTCAAATTGTTGCCATCACGCGGCAGGATTTTAGAAACTGACTAGACTGTATATATTGTGTTTACAAAGTTATGATCTTAATTATGATGTCTCATTGAACTAGTCAGCCTTTCTTGTTCATAACATATACGCCAACCGACCTTTCTATGTTGGCACTGAGTGTGGTCTAATCAGTGGTTCTTTTACGTCCTAAATTCAGACGGGAGCGATATTAATATGATTCTCCGATTCACGAGAGATACTCAGTCGACGATGTTGAGAGCCAGGTTTTAACACCATATATGCCATGCCTGGCCGTGACCTGGTACTAAACCCGGGCCGTCGGCGTGCCAGGCGGGTGTGCTAACCACTACACTACCCGCGCATCTACGTTTGTGTTCCCGAATACCCGGCAGTCGGCCGGAACGCTGACGGTTCCGACGCGTCCGACGACCACTATTGATGTGTTCAATAACATCATTTATATTTCTGCAACATCGCACGTTTGTACCAACATCGTTTAGTCATCGTATCTGTTTTCTAATCAGGAAATATTCCTTATTCGGGTTAATAATGCTTTGTCGTCAGTAGTAGTAGTAGTAGTAGTAGCAGTAGCAGTAGCAGTAGCAGTAGCAGTAGCAGTAGCAGTAGCAGTAGCAGTAGCAGTAGCAGTAGCAGTAGCAGTAGCAGTAGCAGTAGCAGTAGCAGTAGCAGTAGCAGTAGCAGTAGCAGTAGCAGTAGCAGTAGCAGTAGCAGTAGCAGTAGCAGTAGCAGTAGCAGCAGCAGCAGGAGTAGGAGCAGCAGTAGGAGCAGCAGCAGGAGCAGGAGCAGCAGGAGCAGTAGGAGTAGGAGTAGGAGTAGGAGTAGGAGTAGCAGTAGGAGTAGGAGTAGGAGTAGCAGTAGGAGTAGCAGTAGGAGTAGCAGTAGCAGTAGCAGTAGGAGTAGGAGTAGGAGTAGGAGTAGCAGTAGGAGTAGCAGTAGGAGTAGCAGTAGGAGTAGCAGTAGGAGTAGCAGTAGCAGTAGCAGTAGCAGTAGCAGTAGCAGTAGCAGTAGCAGTAGCAGTAGCAGTAGCAGTAGCAGTAGCAGTAGCAGTAGCAGTAGCAGTAGCAGTAGCAGTAGCAGTAGCAGTAGCAGTAGCAGTAGCAGTAGCAGTAGCAGTAGCAGCAGCAGCAGGAGTAGGAGTAGCAGTAGGAGTAGGAGCAGCAGCAGGAGCAGTAGGAGTAGGAGTAGGAGTAGGAGTAGCAGTAGGAGTAGCAGTAGGAGTAGCAGTAGGAGTAGCAGTAGCAGTAGGAGTAGGAGTAGGAGTAGCAGTAGGAGTAGCAGTAGGAGTAGCAGTAGGAGTAGCAGTAGGAGTAGCAGTAGGAGTAGCAGTAGGAGTAGCAGTAGGAGTAGGAGTAGGAGTAGGAGTAGGAGTAGGAGTAGCAGTAGCAGTAGCAGTAGCAGTAGCAGTAGCAGTAGCAGTAGCAGTAGCAGTAGCAGTAGCAGTAGCAGTAGCAGTAGCAGTAGCAGTAGCAGTAGCAGTAGCAGTAGCAGTAGCAGCAGCAGCAGCAGCAGCAGTAGCAGTAGTAGTAGTAGTAGCATTGACACTGATATTTATATCATTATTGTCATTATCATAATTATCATTATTACCAATATCACTATTATTAAGAGTGTCTGACGCAAGTCCACATGCTGCGCAACAGTCGCTCTCCACGTCCGCTTACGTAAAACGCGCCTGTTTCATGGCTCTGCCTACTCGATGGAGTTCATGACTTTCCCACTCTACCTCTCAATGTTTGCCCTCTGTTTAATCACACGACGACGAGCTGGCGGTCGCCGTCGAGATACCCAGTTCGGCCTGATACTCCTGGAGTCCGGTAGTTTAGGAGGATGCGACCATCGCTTGATTTGTTGGCGGCCCCTCGTTCTGGCGTACGAGATGGCGGAAGAGCCGCCATTGCTGGTTCAATATGACCTACTTGACTTGACTTAACCGCATAGGCCAATGTGACCCTTCCTGTCTTCATGGATGACACTCCCAGCCATGTGCTCCTGTGTAGAGCACGTCGTTCTGTTGTTAGCATCGGGTGTCCAGTATCATGCCTCATTCGATCGCCTCATCTTCCATTTTTCTTGGACCTCAGAAATCTTCTTTGTAGGATGTTTTTAGCTGTGGCTTGGTATACGACCGACGTGTCTAACCCACCGGAGTCTCCTATGTCTGATGACATCTGATATAGTTTCAGAGATGATCGTCTCTTCTCTCGCCTGGCTGTTTCTATTTCTGTCTGCCTTTGCAATACCTCTATTGGTGTGCAGGCAACGCATCTCGAAAACCTCAAGATCCTGTATCTCTTGAGATCGTAATTTCCACGTTTCTGCACCATACATAGCTACAGGCAGTATGAGGCTCGATACAATGTGGTTTAAATTTAATTGAGTTCACTATACAAGTGTCTAATTTTCGTATAGTTAATTATCGTCTACGGCCAAGGAATTCCTGGAAATTATCACAAGGAACCCATCCAGTTGTTTTGTTTCGCTAAGGGCCGGCTTTGGGTAAACGTGATCACAGTTGCTCCCTGACGGGTTTTCTTCGCCGTTAAAAGGATCACTTGGAACGGAACGCACCTTTTAACAGAGAACTCGCCAACGTGTCCGTGTAATACAGGGAATAGAGTATCTTTGCATTGCTCCATTAATTCTTCGGAATGTCCAACTGATGATCACCTGATGGTCCTATGCTCCGTCGTTTCAACATTGATATAATACACACGAACATATTTGTATGCTCTTAGGTGGTTTTCTCCAAACAGTCCAAACTTGGGCTAACGCAGGAGTTCTCTAGAATTAGTGACTTCACTACAGGTTACACATTTACCTGTGTGTGGGATCTTTTACTTCCCCTGGCATAGACACCAGATCGAAGGGACCACCGGCTTTTAGTGTCTCTTCCGAAAGACACAGGCAAATGTGGGGTAAACCAAAGTGCCTAAGTTTTGAAACGGCGGTAGGTGGGATTGAACCACCGTCCCCTCGATTGACAGTCCGGCGCTCTACCGCGTGACCACCGCTCCCCACTCATGACCCAATGATAGATAACGTCGGCTCAGTCTGCATACATTGCCTCACCGGGTAGATTACAGTTTCCTGGCGGACGACTGGGGAGGCATCCTCGCAGCGTCCGAACACCTGCGCTGCACAAATACCCGACAAATAGTACATGCGACGATGAATTCCCTTGCAGACTGTGTTTGCGTTGGGTGCGTATACTCCACCAGCAGAGGCAAAATAATTCTGCGTGATTGAATTAGTTCTGCTTGTGACGTTGACAGCTTGTTGCGAGATTCATTCGTATTCTTCAGCTCCTGAATGCACGAGTTCATAAAAGTTGGCAGCATTGGGCCCAAGTATGTAGGCTTAGATGCCGAGTCGTTGTCGTGTATAAGCCGAGCTGATCTGAGCATCGTTGCAAGCTAGGGGTCGTTGCATTACGCTACACGCATGGCCGACCATCACCCTATAGCTAAGGATTGACCGGACTCGAATCATACAATTATAGCATTCTACTTCGCCAGTCGTTGCTGTGTCAGTCGTGAGAACAGCGCAAATCCCTGACCCATTATGAAGATGGATACACGACTGGTGGGAATCCCAATATAAGTCGTAAACATTGCATATATCACGATTTCGTTGACTAACGTTAAAAGAGGAGTTTTAGACAAGGATGTGCCGAGGTAGAGAAGAGCTGATACTGGCGTAATTGGCCGCAGCGCCCTTGGTGCGCGAGGATGATGCTGGGCAGTTGTCGTGAAGATGACGGGTAGATGCCGGATAGTTGTCTGGTGCACGTTGGGTACGCAGATGCACATGTCGTGTACCAGATATCGGGTACCCGAATGGCGCTCCTGTTACGATCTGGGATATGAGCATCTCACGTTAGAGCTGAGAACACTCGTTGGCTGCCGTAGAAATACAGACTGACCTGTGTCTTTAAAACAGACAATGAAGATAACATTCACCCAGCCTTAAGCTAACTAACACTTCGCAGCATACGACCATAACGACCCACCAAGCAACAGTCGTTACATTCAATCATGTCAGCAACATTTTGCACATCGGCTATTGAATGTGTGGCAATGTCTGTAGCTCACCGCTAACGGACGATTCCCTGCTGGGGAAAGCGCCGACCATGCACGAAATAAACAAAACAGTTGCACTGTTTCACGTGTGTTTGCGTCTCATGGATACGTGCTTTTAATGCTACATCACCACAAATGCCGACAACCCTAGCGCAGAGTTCTTGCTGCGAGTCAAAATTGATGACGAAATTATGCCGTGAAGACGTCTCCGCACGTAGGTCGCTGGCAGGTCGTGACCGCCGAAGCCAGAGCAGTTGCTGTCAGTTCGTGCAGTTTGTCTTTGTATTTTATCCAGCTGTGCATCTCACTTTCGAGATTTATTGACCAGCCAAGTAATGTCGTAGGTCATATCGAAGACATCTTTCATAACCTTTCACGTCCTGCACGGTCTAGCTTCAATACTTGGCCGAAGCGTTGAGTGTTTCGGCAGCGGGGTTAATCAATCTTCCCGTCTGCCATGACTCCATTCCGTGCAGCAGACGTAGAGCCACAGATTTTAAATCCAGGCATCTGTCATGCGATATCTAATATGAATTCCCGTGTCATTCAGCTTTGGTGAATGCGTTCACTATTGGTACAGACCACCGCGATCTACTCATAACATAGACCATGGGATCTATCTATTATTCAAATGTACACGTGATGATGAATAAGTTTTTAATGTTTTTTTTTAATATCACAACTACATAATCCCATTAACAAAACTCATGATTATACATACTTAATGCTAATGAAGCCAAAATCCCTTTGTCTAATATCTTTTCAATACAAATTTTCTTTTAAATTATCAAATATCAGATGCTAAAGTACGTTATATTGTTTATATGATAAGGCTTGATAACAGATTGACTGATAATATATTATGTATCTGAATGTGAAATGTGTCTAGGTCGGTCAATCACGTTTTGAGGCCCGGCCAAGTATCGGTCATGCCTAAACGTAATTAGCCTAGACCCTTACCTCGCCTTAAGGCCTTGTCAAATAACGTATATTCCATAATGTTTAATATATTCGCCCGAATTTAGGCATACATGCAGTTTATGACATGGCAGTCACTTGATGACATATTACGTAACGCCCACAACTATCTTATTAGTAGTCAGATTGCATTGTTTGCCCGTTAGGTTCCTGGCAGAAATAGTATGCCTATGCCTGGCAATATCTGCTTTTGTAAATATTCAATAGTTCAGAAAACTGTTAACCTAACAGTTATTTTGGGAACGCAATCATGTCAGGTTTTCAGAACTACTGAATATTTACAAAAGCAGATACTGCGACGCATTCAGAGAATGTTACTTCTATGAGTGACCGTTTGTCGATTATTGTAGACATTGAACTGTATATTCCAAAGAGATCCATGCCCATGTCAGGGCGGTACGAATGTTACAGTACTTAAATACTGTACAAGTTTTTAAAATAAAAACAAATGACTACCCCACCTAGTCCCATGTTGAGCGTGTATTACGTACATCAAATCGGTGGTAGAAAGTCGGTTGGGCAGTGATAGGTCAGGGTCACCACTGCAGGACGAACGATGGACATAAGACATAAAAGGTGACAGTGAGGATATCCGACATGTCGTTACTAATATGAATATCCACGTAGAGCCATATGATGGATGCGCTAAAGCACATCGACCCGGATTAGCGTTACTACGAGTTCTACAACAACGCTTTAACGGAGCGGAAGAAACCGCTACAGTTGTCCTTTTTATACATTATTCTGATGCCAAGGTCTCCTAATTTACGGATGAAGAATTACACAGGATTACCGCGAGCTTCATTTATGCAGAGACATCCCATTAAATGGTCTTACACGGAATACGTCGGGAAATTGACCACTGCCTAAAAGCCGATCATAAATAAAGACATCGGATTGTCACGTCAACAGATGAACGTGTCGTGGCATTGACAAGATCAATGGACGTTATTCGAACGACATCGTCAACCGTTTTTAAATGACGATAATGCGCCTTTTTTGAAGCTGCCCAATTAAAACTTTACTTATAAAATAGAAAGAGATTAAATCTAGAGGTGGTGTCGCGATGTACATCCGTGATAATATTCAGTATAAACTTCGTAAAGACCTTAGTATTTTCATAGAAGGTGAACTTGAATCCATATTCATCGAATCTAGTAATAATGGGCTTCCACAAATCCACGCTAGTCGCTAGAGGCGCTTATACGCTGAGACCGTAGTTGCGTCTCAGCGCCTCCAGCGACTAACGTGGATTTGTTTGCTTGTTTTGCGGAATGCTTGTTTAAATTATCCTCAATTAGCTGTTGAGGTCGCATGACTCCGAAACCTCACACATAGCTAATTATGGATATAATCTAACTGTCAGTCAATGTGAAGGCATAATATGTACATTAATGTACATTTACAGCCGAGTCGATGTTACGTTGACTGATGGCGACGGCCGACGTATGCTAGAACGATTCCGGAACGGATGTTTAAAATAATCTCCAGCTCGCCGTATGGTTCACACGAGACTGGTACTTCACACATAGTTAACAATTGATTTTGTATTATTACATGTCCGTCATTGTGAAAGCATAATGCCTACATTATTGCACATTTACAATAAAAATGGCGCGGTCCCGGTTATTTTGTAGTGCTCTGATCACATGTTCTCGGTCTTGACTTTGTCGAACATACCCACATCTCAGAATCAGGCTACGCAGCTACCTTCATTTTTGCAGATACCGATAGCGATACCGGGTTTATTACGACTGAACAGCTTATATCTCACTCACCCTGTATCTCATGAACAACCTTAACCACTGTATCCACCTGAGATAATTTCGAAATAGCCCGCATTTTCTTGCCGCGAACCGATCACATGGTCTTACAAAACATACTCATTTTTATTTGTTTTGTACTAATATCGACGAATAGCAGTGCGCGATATTTTTAGGTGGGTAAAATATGTTACATTGTATTCGGCCGTGAAATTAAGGTTGGTGAATTTGGCTGTTTATTTAATAAAATAATTAATGTTATTGAATTGAATTGAATTCTATTTTGGTTACATATACACATTTGATAGTGTCAGTGAAACCAGCGTGAGCTCATTGACATTGTAAATAAAATCGTGTACGTCTGGATTAGGGTGCATGTAATTAATTGTTTAAAAGAAACGGCACCAGGGCCAGGACCAGGTCAGGTGGCAGGTTTCCACGTTGATGTCGTTGCACGGCTTTTATCAACAGAAACCATGACAAATGCAATTATGTCACCCTTTCTCTATATGGTGAAATACCTTTTCATATATATGAAGGGTACGTAAGCTATTGACCGTGCAGGCGCGTAGCCAGCGATAGTTTGTATGTGTGTGCATGTCATGACGTGTGCTCAATAGGACAGAACAGCCAAAACAACGCCATATTTGCACTGAATTCGATCGAACGTCCCACGACGTTCCATCAACTGTAAAGGTATATTAATGTAGACATTATGCTTTCATATTGACGGACATGTTATACGATTTAAATATTGAACTATTTGTGAAGTAGCAGTCTCGTGTGATGCATACGACGAGCTGTAGGTGATTTTAAACATCCGTTTCGGCATCGTCGTCATCGACATCGAGCCAGCACCCCTGTCGTCGGGCCACCAGTCGACGTTCAATCGGCTGTAAATGTATACTAATGTACATATTATGCCTTCACATTGATGGTCATGTCAGACTGTATCCATATTTGGCTATGTATGAGGCTTCGGAGTCATGCGAGTTCAACAGCTAGATTGTAGGATGATTTAAGCAAGCGTTCCGCAAATCTTTTCGCAAACCGTTCCGCATTTTACACACGTCAAGAATACGTAAAAGACGGCATACAGACCCTAGTTGCGTCAGAGCGTCCTCTGTCGGATTAGTTATTGTGGTACCTCATGGTCAAACATCAATGTGACAAAATATGGCCGAATTGTGCGTTTTATGATACAAGCATGAAATTTGGCACACACTTAGATTTCATCATAACAAAAATATTTAGATATAGTGCCATCTCAGATTTCGCCCTTGAAGACGTTGGCGGCCATTTTCAAACATGGCTGCCGTAAACCTATATATTTCTCATATCTTAACAACTGCTTGAAGTAAATCAGTCATTTTGGTATCTAAGATAAGTTTTCGAGGACCATCATTTCAAATATACTACTTTTGACCTTCTCCGACATTCACATCCGCCATTTTTTAAGATGGCGGCCGCCAATACTAATGATCCTATATCTCATGATGTACGCCACCTAGAGCAGTAACGTTGGTGTCCAAATATAGGTATTTGACAGCCGATTTCATTATTGTGAAATATTGTGTATTTGACCATCTTTGACCTTCGTATCCGCTATTTTATTAAATGACGGCCGTTAAAACGATTTTTTTCCATACCTTGAAAATTATTCAGTCAAAACCACTATATATACATTTGTGTCAAAATGTAAGTTTTTAAAGGTAACGATTTCCAATATGTTGCGTATGACTTTCTCCAACTTTAACATCAGCCATTTTGTAAAGATGGCGCCTTTCAAATCCAATTTTGCCCACAAAATTAAGACCTGTTCTTTTAGATTATGTAAATGCCGAGTATATTAATAATAATACAAATATAATGGAGAATGTAGTGCAGGTAATCCGTAGAGTTATGACGGCCTTCTGCATGCTATTTCTACCACAAGAGTGTAGTTGTCACATCTGAATGGCCATAGTATATAAAGTGGCGAACAGATACCCTGTGACATCCAATGAACAATGTCTGACGACAAATGCGTTCTGTGTCAGGTGGACACACCGGACGTGCTTCGCTGCCCTGCTTATTGAAAATATGACGCAGAGGGGGTAGATTTAAAACTATCACTGACATTGCATTTGGAGCTCGGAAGAAATTCCGATATTGACCGGCCCACGAGACGGCCAACGCACTGGGTCCGGAGCACCATTGTGTTACTTTGCAATGTATCCTGCCTTAACTGGTTG
>OZ024862.1:15766724-15769224 GCA_964017155.1 Oasisia sp. SBJ-2009
ACCTCCCTCCCTCCCTCCCTCCCTCCCTCCCTCCCTCCCTCCCTCCCTCCCTCCCTCTCTCTCTCTCTCTCTCTGTCTCTTTCTCTCTCTCTCTCTCTCTCTCTCTCTCTATATATATATATATTATATATATATATATATATATATATATATATATATATATATATATATATATATATATATATATATATATATAATTTATATATCACGCACGCACACACACGCACGCACATCCTCAATTGTTATCCATTCCTACGAATGATAGTGAAGGATGAAAGTGACAATAAAGTCTTGCGCTCGTCTCTGTAACGAGACGTCTGGACAATCTAAATCGGCCAGAAATCACGGTCTGAAAGTAAAAACAAGAACATTGCAAGAAGCGAAGATACGTGTAACGTCAATTGGGCTACCTCATTTCTGACCATGACAAACGGTCTCGTCTGCTTTGTGGAAAAACTGCGACATGTGACATTTCAGCTGACCTTCGTGGAGCTTGTGCAAAAAGAGACGACGCTGTCATGAAACGTTTACGTGAGAGACCTGCAGCATGTGGACGGGAGACCGGCAGCAATTGTCTGGCAGAGTCGTGATATTTGTTGTGTGATGTATTTCACTGTGCACACATAAAATAAATGCACGAATCCAATTGTTTTATTTACAACATATTTGCTTAATAGAATGTACACTTCAAAAATATCGTTGTAAATGAATACCCTCCGAGACGCCGAGGTCCGTCGTTTCTTTCGTTGTTCGGTCGCTTCCAAGGACAACAGGTGTTGTACATAAAATAAGCACAATTGAATATGCTAACTTTGTATTACTGTAAGTGCATGTTCTCCGTGTCCCTGCGGCTCATTCGCTTCTTTCGTTGTTCGTTAAGTTCCTTAGATGTTTGGTTTGCGAGCCCTCAACTGGCCATAAATGCTAAAAAAGACCACTATGTTTGGGTAATTTCCGTATTTTTTGCTCAAATCCATCAAGTCGTGTTTTTGATCATGCAGGATTTCACGCACACGCTCTTTGGTAAACTTTGTTACTGCGACGTTACTTTGCAGTGCTAAGCATATCGTCGTATGTATTTATTTACTAGCCGAGGAACTAGGCGATGCTTGGAGAGAGAAAAAGGCCGTCAGCAGCTTTAAAACATGAAAAAAATGCGATCCCTGCAGTCCTATCCTATAGTCCAGTTCCTTGTGTAATTTCGTTCAAAGTTTTTGGAGATTTGCAAAACTATACATTTTTGGAAAGATTAGGACCCACTGAACCTGAAAAGAAATGTTTACATTTTTTCTAAACATTCTATGGCGGCCATCTTGAATTTTCAAAATGGCGACTATCTTTTGCTCACATTTTGCAATATCTCGGCTTCTAAGCATCTTAGGCTTTTGATTTTGGTGTCTATATAAACTTGAAGGAAAAAGATTCATGGGACGCCAACGAATAAAAATAATAGCTAGTCTTTCAACATGGCCAGGAAGTAGCTCAACAGAACTACTACGGACTACTAACGACCGTGAGGTTGGGAGGGGGGGGGGGCATGTTCGCCAACGACTGTGACAGACATGGCACCTAGAAGATGAAGGAGGAGGAGATGGAGGGAAACGAGGAGGAGGAGGAGTAGTAGAACGCGAAGGCGAAGAAGAAGAAGAAAGAAAAGCACACTGGCCCGTACGAACGTGTGGAACATCCGCTGTTTCATGGACAGCTAGCGGTAAACGGTCACTGTTGCATTCTCAACATTAGTGTCAATGATAGTTGGGTAGGACTATGTCTCACACTCACATAGGTTTTACGGCGCATTTTTGTCAAATATACTAGTATTTATTTCGATTTTTATAACGATTCTACTGACCTTTACGAGAAAACTGTTGTCACCGGATTGCATTATTCTCGTGAGAAAATATATCTGGGCGCCTGCTACGTCGAGTGGGAAACATGGAAATTGTATTTGAAACACAAAAGTGAGACATCTCGGAGTTTCCGCTCGGACAAATAACACACATCAGCGCCAATTATCTTTGGCGACTTTGGCATTTCAAAAAGAACTAATTTGATAAGTTATAAACGAACTATCGATCACGTCACGAGTAATTTACTTTAGTCTGTCATTTAGGCCGCGTCGCTGCCAAGCTGTCTGAGGTACGACTGTCGTTGCGTTATTAGTTTTAGCCGCGTCATGGTAACGTAATGTGACGTCGGGATGGAACCCGTGATTGCCCGCTATGTTGATGCTAATCACATTTTACTTTGTGCCCAATTCAACTGATCAGATATCCACAACGTATATATGGTCGTTATTTCTGGAAAACGCGATGTCGTTTATGCGATATTTTGCTCTTCACTTTGTTAGCGCTTCTGCGTGATGTTCTGATCAGACCGGTGCAACGGCGTAAATGTTGCGACATTAACTCTTACTATGTAGGTGGACCCTCGTTTGTGTCAGAATGTGCTGTGATGGTTTCATAATCACATACGTTGAATTAAGCTATCCATCATGTGA
>OZ024862.1:15774224-15784224 GCA_964017155.1 Oasisia sp. SBJ-2009
CGCGAGTGCGTAAATCGAACTGGGAGGCGCGCTGACAAAGGTAAGTTAATAAGATGGTTGTTGTTTTATTGTTTTCCGATGCATGTGTTGGCGTTTATGGGCCGCATCCGATGGTAGAACGCTGGTGTTTGTCTGCGTAAATTACAGAAGTATGTGTTCGCCTATGTAGTAGTTTACCGCGTCGTGTGTCTTGAGCGTGCAGACATCCAGACAAGAGGCTTGTTCTGGACTAAGCCGGGCTTGTGCGATCGTCACGGAAAAGTATTACCTTTCTCCTATTTCCGGCTTGTCCGCTTCACACCACGCCGGACTGAATAGGGTAATTTGACGTTTGCTCAGTGACTAATCCCCACGTGCCTCTCAGAGCGCGTTTTCGTAATTTCCCCCATGGCGAAGTAATTGTCCTAATAGTTTATCTAAATATAGGAATCCAAGAGCATCTCAGACGGCTCTAGCAACTGATGTTTGAGATAAACAGAATACTTAAATGTTACGTTTGATGTGTTTGACTTCCGTCTTTTTGAGGTTGCCACACAACGTGCCCAGTAAATGAGACATATGGTAAAATAGTATGCAGATATGTGCCTCTTATATACTGAGCTTAACAAAAAATAAACTATTTTATTATTACTATTACCACTACAGTGGCAACATAAAAATCCCTTGATCCAGTGTTAATTTTGAGTATAGGAGTAAAAAACATCAGAACTAGATAGTCGAAGCTGTAGGGATTTCTTACAGGAGTAAGCAGTGAATGCAAATAAGACGACTGCTGACTGTGTGTGACGCACATCTTAAATGTCAAACGATATCGCATATAGGACGTCATTGCAAAAACGTCGAAAATGGTACTGAGCGAAAACAACGAGGTCTGTAATCATCCAAGACAATTGTGGACGCGCTACTACTACTACTGCTACTGCTGCTGCTGCTGCTGCTGCTGCTACTGCTACTGCTACTGCTACTGCTACTGCTACTGCTACTGCTGCTGCTGCTGCTGCTGCTGCTGCTGCTGCTACTGCTACTGCTACTGCTACAGCTACTGTTACAGCTACAGCTACTGCTACTGCTACTGCTACTGCTACTGCTACTGCTACTGCTACTGCTACTACTACTACTACTACTACTACTACTACTACTACTACTACTACCAGCGCTTTACCTCCACATTTATGTGCCACGTGTGCATCTGATGGTAGAACGCTGGTGTTTGTCTGCGAAAAGATACATTTACTTGTGTTAAATGGCGTTTAACTAGCCCGAAATGCTGTTCGCAGTTTGAAAGTTACACCGACGAAACGTTCAAAGTAAATGCACAAAACAAAACACTCACAGTACCCTAAGCTATCGGCAGCTTGTGGGGACGATCGAGAGGAACATAATACGTTTGCATTTCCCTTTGAAGTTGGGCGGTTCTCACAACCAGGACAGCAAGCAGGAGGAAGCAGCATTGATCCAGTAGAAGTCTTGTTTACAACTAACTCTGGATTAACAGGATAGTTCCGGTGTCGCCGTCCTAAATTCGACCGGGTCCAGATTCGGCATGAACCTGCGAATCTGGGACCGCGACGGTGTCGGGCCAGGATTCTCCGTTGTTTCTTACATAGTTTCCGTTAGTAATACATCAAGTATTCCAGTATGATTGTTATTATGCAAATTTAAAATAAAATGCATGCGCTGTATCCATTTTGAGGAAACTCGGCCCGTATTTGCCGTATGCCATCAACGCTACGGCGAGCCGATAAAATCGGACACTACGTGTCCGCGTGCATACGATGTATGCGTTTTACTGAATCCGAGCCCGGCCGAAACTTGGCTCATGTCACCGGGTTGCATTGCACATGGGGCCGATTGGACCAGCAGAAACGGGTTTTGTCTTAATAAATAATTTATAATTTATTTTATACTTTTTCTGAAATATACCTAATTTATTTCGCGCTTAATCGGAGCTAACTGTACGAAGACCCACACTTTGTCTTATTGCCAATTACGTGGTCCGACGAGCGTGTGTGCGTGTGTTCGTGTCTAGGCACGCCGCCAAACCTCAGCTGGCCGAACGGTAATGATGAATTACAACAAAGTTATGCAACGAAATTCTCGCTGTCGTGCGCGAGGTGGTATATCCGCCGACATGAATACCTTATCTCGGTTTACGACTTCTGCAGGCGTCGCTGCCCACTTGGTAGGAGCACTCACGTGTCACTGCGTTATAAAGCGTTCCTGTGTTATACCAGCGCATGTGCCCGAGAAGATCGATAGCTGTAGGCCTATAGCGGGCCAATGTAATCGTCAGTTCAGTCGTCGCATCGTTTCAGGCAAGGTGCGATGATTCCATAACGTTGGAGGGCCCCGATGATGTGTGTGAACTGATGGTATTTGATCGCGAACCTCCGTGAAAGTTGCGTTTCCGTGACATGAAAAAGGTTTTTTAATGTAAAGAATTGTGTAAAGTACGTAATTTTAACTAATCTGAAATAATTATTTAATGTAATCAAGGCAACCGTTTCATCATTATTTTATTAATCACTTATAACCCGGGCAACATATTGAAAAATCACTCCGCCTTACACGAAGTTTCCAATTTCTTTTCTTTGCAAGAAAAAGCTGTCGTTCGTGGACATTACCGACGAATAATTGAGGTGGGCAATAATGAAGCTATCACTTGTCTCAATGATTACCAATGAACCTGACGAACATCCCATAAGTGTGTCCTCCAGATTTACGCAATCGATGTGTCATCAGATTATTATATAAAACCCACATACGTACCAATCCGAAGTTTGACATTTTATGAGCAACCCAATACAATACGCGAACATATTACAGTTATGTTCAAACGCAATTACGCTGTGATAATGACTGGTTAGTAAGGCACAAGAACGGAGTAAACAGACAATTGAACGGCTTTCGATACTGACAATGCTTTTTTGCCACAAAACCTTCTAAAACATTAACGCTGCGGGTAACGTTGATCACTGAGAGCAGCGCCTAGGGTCGTATATCTTGTACATTTCCTAGTAAGTAATGCAAGCCGTTGTGTGCGTCTTTCCGGTAAAATACAATATTTTGTTCGAATATAGGCATATAACTTTCACGTTTAACACATTCAGGCTTATATAGACACATTGATGACAGTCCAGTGATTGATAGTGTGTGTGTGTGTGTGTGTGTGTGTGTGTGTGTGTGTGTGTGTGTGTGTGTGTG
The DNA here is from genome assembly GCA_964017155.1 of Oasisia sp. SBJ-2009. Taxonomy (NCBI): domain Eukaryota; kingdom Metazoa; phylum Annelida; class Polychaeta; order Sabellida; family Siboglinidae; genus Oasisia; species Oasisia sp. SBJ-2009. The sequence continues at coordinate 15,777,429 of OZ024862.1, forward strand.
TGTGTGTGTGTGTGTGTGTGTGTGTGTGTGTGTGTGTGTGTGTGTGTGTGTGTGTGTGTGTGTGTGTGTGTGTGTGTGTGTGTGTGTGTGTGTGTGTGTGTGTGTGTGTATGCATTAATGTGTATATGAACGTATATATACACACATATATATATATATATATATGTGTGTGTATATATATATATATGTGTGTGTATATATATATATATATATATATATATATATATATATATATATATATATATATATTCCAAGAATAAAGATATATGTTTCTCATTCTAACCTCCTGTTCTGTTTTCCCAGTTATGTTTGTCAGTCTGTTCTCAGTCATTCTCTGTGTCTTCGCATTCCAACCTGCTCCCAACTACTTGTGTCAGGCTTGTCTTTCCATTCTGATATTTTCTCCTGGGTCTCACCTTCTTCCTTCAACATAACGTATACATGCACGCCCGCACGCCCGCACGCACGCACGCACGCACGCACGCATGCAAGCAAACATACTACTACATCTGGAACATGTGCGTGTTTCCTTGCGTTCATCCTAATATGTGTATAACACATTAATTAGCGCTGCGTGACATTGGTGTCAGAGGAAACACGACACGTCTTAACCCCGAAGAAAAAGACGCACGAAGCGGGCCGTCATCGTTCCTAACCGAAACGTAAGCCGGCCTAGCCAAATTAATCAGTATTACCAATGTACACATGCATTTCGCCGAAGAGGAAATTAAATTACTACGGATCTGCGAAAACCATCGCGTGATAAACACAAAGACGTGGTTGAATAATGGATGACGTATTTACATTTTGTTAGCTACAAAAAGTCGATCGTGCGCAATCCGCATAAACACCGCGAACTGTAGTTCGTTTGTATGTGGCATTAAAATAAAATGAACTCTCATTAATCAGTAAGATGCTGACAAATGACTGTTGGCTATGTATCCGACGGTCAAAGAATGCGATGACCAATATGCAAACAATTTAGATCATGCATTTAGTGATAATAAAATATTAAATCGGTTAGTCCGTCTGGATAGGTTTGACAGCAAAGGCATAACATGATTTAGGCACAACACGATGTAAACGATTTAGTACACTCCATATATATTAAATTGAAAAGTAGCTTGTTATAGGTTACATAAACAAGCGTTCAGTTTATCCAGTAACTATTATCATTCTGTTCACTTTATCCTATAAACTACGCATGTCCCTCCATACAAGAGTAGGCTCTACGCCGCAGCAATATCATTATCTTGTTAATTGTAATGTTTTATCAAGCTCGATAGTTAACTACATCGTTAACTAAACAAACGACAAACAATTGGATGAATTGTTTTACAAAACGTACAGACAAACGCTGTAATCTGTCTATAAGCACAACGAGAAAGCAATTTAGTCATAACATATAGGTAGAGGTGTAAATTGCATTAGCGTTTTGCCCATTCGGCGGATCACGACGTCGCTTTCAACCAGTTCACGCCTGCCAGGGACTTACTTTATTACGTGTTTCGGTTTCACAGTGACACACATAAGAGGGGCTGTATGTGTGATGATGTGCCGCTACTCTCCACGCATTACTAGTTGTAAATAATTGATGTCAGGCCGCCGGCAGGTATCTAGGGGCCGAACAGTTACGCCATACGTGATGTTTCTTCATCCGCGAGCGCCAGGGGTCGCTGCTGCTGATTGCGTCATTACCAGGAAGCAGCACCCCTGGCTGAACCTTTTTGCAAAACTTTGAATTTTAACTCAGTCAATGAAGTTTCCCACGAGGGGTATAGTTGGCCGACGGTCATGTGATGTGATTTTGGGTGATTTCAGCCAAACGCGTTAAATGCAATGTTTGGGATGTAGGGCAAATATTCATGTACACAAAACCGTTTAGCTGTTCGTGCAGTTGGGCGAACAGATCACTACATTGGAATTCCCAGAAACTATTTATCCCCCTTGGAATGGGAAGGATATCTGAGCTGTTCCCACAGCTAGATCGATTCAGCTCACTCCCACAGTTGGCGTAGGGATCCGTTACGGTTTGTTGTGCAAAGATGTTTCTTGCTAATTTGACATTCTTGTAATCGTACGTACACGTTCCGCAACAAATTAGATTTGCAGAGAAAACATTATTATGAACTGCTCGACCCAACGCTAATCACTGTAAGTTCTATTTCTGGTGGCTGTGTCTTGTAACCTGATAAACGACGAGTTGCTAGATGACTGACTTGCAGGAACTAATGATGGCTCCGACGACAAGTCGAACACGCATGTACTTTTTTATGTATACACAGGTACGCATGTACGCATGCCGAGCTACGTCAAATCTTGTTTGGATTCATCCATGCTCGTCCATGCTTTCTTCCATTTCTTCCATAATTATACTCATTTATATTCAAAAATGGTTCAATTTTCTCGGATCGTTGTCAGATATCACAAGCAGCAGTAACAAACTACTTACTTTATATAATGTCTTTAAATGATGTCTGTCAATATGTTTAATTTTATCTTGACATTTCTTTTGTATTTTGTTGTAAAACTACAAACATATATGTTTTCATATATATATATATATACAGTGTGTGTATTATATATATATATATATATATATATATATATATATATATATATATATATATATATATATATATAGTAATGATGGTTATTTTAAATGATGATGGTGTCACTGCAAGACGGCTTTTAGCTAAGTGATATTCATGCAATGCAACACACTAACAATTTAATATATAATTTAGTTTTGTTCTTGTACATATGCGTTGTGAAATAAAAGTTAATTACTTACGTATATACGTACGTACTTACTTACTTACTTACTTACTTACTAAGCATATTCTTTTAGCTGTTTGTTGGAGATATATGTAAGGAAGTTGTATAGACGTGAGGTGGCAGTGCTATCACACTATCGCCGTCGAGTGATTTCGAGTCTGTAGAACCAGATAAAGACCAGTCCTTCTGCATGCCACCTTAGCCTTGAGCATATACTCCTGTGTGGAGTTAACGGCGCACTCGCCGTCAGAATGCTTAAACGGCCGAAGGCACGCGCGCCATTTCCTGTCATTAAACATACTTGGATAAGGAGGTCGATAATAGAGTAACTTCCTGTTTGGTTGTCTCTTTCTCTCCCTAGTATAGCTCTATCATTCTCTCCGTCTCTGTCTGCGTCCGCGTCTGCGTCCGCGTCCGCGTCCGCGTCCGCGTCCGCGTCCGCGTCCGCGTCCGCGTCCGCGTCCGCGTCCGCGTCCGCGTCCGCGTCTCCGTCTCCGTCTCCGGGCAGTGATTGAGAAATGGCACATGGCAACTAGGAACACAACAATGAACATTTAGATACTTAACACTTACTTTATCATTGGAAAAGTGTCGTCTGAACAGCAGTCGGTGGTTAACAAAATAATACCGACATCACTCGCGTAGAAGTGAGTCGTACTGATTTACATGCGACACTGCAGCCGGCCAATCAGAATGCAATTATTGGTTGGCATGTTATAACCATGAGTGAGACTATAGGTTTGTGCGTGTGTATGTGTTAGCATGGATGTAGGTATTTACGTAGATGTTTTACCACGCACTAACGAATAACACACTGTTAAAATGTGACCAAAGCAAATTAATATATCAGACAAAGAGGCAGGGACAAAGAAAGCCAGAGCGAGACAGAAACAGACAGACCGACTGGCAGAGAGACAGAGACAGAGACATACAGAGAGCAATTGGTTGTCTGCGTTATACAGCAAAGACTTATGTGCTCGTCAACGTTTCAAATTAAATACAGATATGTTCTTATATAGCGCAGTGTGTTGTCCTTAGGACTGCTCAAAAAGCTTTAAAAGCTTAAAAACCTTTAAGCCTTACTCCCTGGCAGACTGTGTTCAATCAAGCATCATCTCGACTTTTCTAAAAATAATTAAGTCACGTTATAATTAATGCGCGAAGATTATTCGTGCAGAAATGTATATGTCATACAGTTGGGTGAACCGGCGCTACACAGATGCAAGTACGGCCCAATTCTCAAACTGACAGCACAGGATTCGAACTTGGGTTATTTAGATTGAGAGTCGAATGATCCAGGCACTGACTGCGCCTCTGCGCTCCAAGCATTTGACTGACAAGCTAACAACGTTTTATTCTTTCCAGATTGTTATGTCACTCAGTTGTTCCCAGCGGTCCCATCCATCGGTCAAAAGCAAAAAGCAATATGTCGAGTATTGTTGTTGCTACTGCTGCTACCGCCGCCACTGCCGCCATCATTGCTATTGTATACGCACGCACGCACACGCACGCACACACACACACTCACACACACGCACGCACGCACACACTCACACGCACGCACACACTCACGCGCACACGCACACACACACACACACACACACACACACACACACACACACACCACAAACGTTGTTTTCTGGAATAACTGAAAACGCTACGCTTTATGAAAACGATTAAAATTATGCATTGGCCATATATTTATCTAACATTCAAAAGGTGGCGTGGTTGAATGTTACCAACACTAACTATGGCTCCCTACATGGTGCTATAACACACGTGCCAAGCACGATAGGTACTCATTTGTAATACAGGTAACAATTATCTAAAATCTTAATTAGATATAGCCTAATTCTTTACATATTTGCATAGCGGTGATTTAAAAGTAAGACTAGAGACTATCTTGAAACAGTTTGACAAATAAAAAGTTAATGTGTGAACATACACATAGTGTATGGGTTTTTATTTGTTAAATGATTTTGGAACATAGATAATTACTTTGCCAAATACGATGTTATATCATAATTGAAAATACAGTGCTTATCAATTGCTAATACAGTTTCACCACAATATTATTGATAATGCTAATACGGGTGTCTATTCAGTGTGAAACGTTTCCTACTGTGACGTACAAGGGTTGTTTGTTGTCGATCTATAATGGTAAAATCATTGCGCTATCGACGAAGACCTGTCGTGTCGATTTCTCATTATTTATTCGTTTTAATAATACGTTTTCCGTTTTCGCGTTTCCCCGTGACATTCTACTTTTGAGGTTTGAGCTTATTATCCATGAATTTTTGTGGGGGGGGGGGATAATTAACTTCGTAATTGGCTTAGCAGGTGTTGAAGTCGCGGCTGAGGAGGTTTATTTATTGTGTAAATAATCACGTTCACGTTGACGTGTGCGCGTGCTTGTAGTTTTTTATAATTGGAACTTTTATTGGTTTGACTACTGTGCACTGCATGTTGGCACGGCGTTGTTAATCCTGTCACGAGCTTTGGTGTTGGTATTGAGATAACGCCGCCCCGTAGAATGAAATTACCCAAGTGCACTGGCGAATGCAAGAACGATGGAAAATGTAATTTCACGGCGAAGCACACTATTGTATGACCGTTTTTGACAAAGTTTTCCAACGTAAAGGAAATCAAGTGTTATTTACAAGTACGAAACAATCCCGGACAATCGATCTAAGTATGAAACGTCGCGATGTACCAAATAATGACATGATAAATTTAGTAAATGCTGGCATTCGTTCTCTTGGCCATTTTGCATACCAAGTAAACATAATTCAGGTGTCTTCTGTCGCTTAGAGTTTCTCATTTTAGCTCTCCTTAGGCTTTACGTGATAGTTGCCAGTCAAAGTCTGCCAGTAGCAATGACGAGACTTGTTTTGAGAACTATATTCTCGATATTGTTCTGTATTGGTTGACCTTCGATCTGGTTCTAGTGCTATTGGGTTTTGTCGAAACATTCGCAGTTTCACACAACAACATTAATGTCTTAAAAGAATATTATGCTATGCCCATCAGTCTATTTGCCTGTGAATTATTGACTACACACGACGAATTGCGCCACCTACATCCGGTCGCAGATAAACATGAGCCGATGCAACATGGCGACACCGAACCGGTGCGCACGTTCCGCTGCCAAGTCACGCAAATAATGGCGCCACATCGTGTAGATCTTGAGTTACCGGCAGGTCTGGACAATTTCTCGTAATGAACCGCTATAAATTCAATGAAAATAAATTGTTACTTCAAGGAATGCACTTGTCGACCGAGTGAGAGAGAAAAACACGTAGCTAGGTTGTTTAACCGAGATGTCGCTGATCTTTGACGTCGTGACGTATTGTGACGCCAATGACAAGTGCTGTCATTTGTCACATGCCTTGTTATCCTCGATATGTGCTAGTCGTCATGGAACGCTTTATTTTCCTGACAGTTTTGCAATATCGTCGTGTCAAAATCATAACCGTATTCGACACATTCAATGGACGCTTCCTGTGATAGCATTATGTATTCGCCTCTTGGTAAATACTATGACAGGAGGTTTAGGGCGTGGGTGTAGTGGAAGTTTCGTGTTTTGCATTGTATTGGACGCCATGACAATACGAGTCTGTTTCACCTTGCTGAAAACGTATTGTACGATAACATATTTCAGGAATTTTTAGGATGTTATATAGATTTTTAACGAATTATTTACAATTTTGCAGTATGGGATAGTCTATTATGACCATCAGCAAAAATCCTATACAATAGTGCGCATAATTGTTTTCTAATGATACGAAAAAGAGGCGCGGATAATGTAGGGATCAGCACACCAGGCGGTTGCCAGGGTTCAATGCCTCGTCACGGCAGGCACGGTATATTTTGTGTAAAAATTCTGGTTCTCGACATTGGGAACTGCGTATCCCTTGTGCATCGGAGAATCGCGTTAATGTTGCTCCCGTCTCAATTTGGGACGTAAAAAACACTGAGAACGACAAGCACCCTGGCAGTGACCATCCTTACTGTCAGA
>OZ024862.1:15789224-15814224 GCA_964017155.1 Oasisia sp. SBJ-2009
TTTTGGCGATATGACCATCATGTATCGTTAACAAGATTTAAAGACTTTATTCGAATAATGTAAATCGTTCAATCGCTGTTAATGTTGTAAATTTATCATTTACGATTGATTTCGATGGTTAGATTGGATTTGTTTACAGACGCGACGATAGTGTAGTCCGTGTAGAGAGGCTGCCGTTTTTACTTTGGCTGTTTACTAATTGAATTTCTCGTTTACAATTGGGATGTTTCTTACTAATCACAATTATTTGTACTACTGCAATATTAAGAAATATCAATTATAAATCCTAATAAATAAATAACAACACGTGTATTGTACCTTTATCTCGTAGACAGTCTATGTTGTTGCACATAACGTTACGTCTATGCTGTGTTGTTTACAGGCAATGAAGGCGAACAGTCCCAGTCTGACGTATTTGCTCCTGGTCGGAGCAGTTATTCTCTACACGGAATTTCTGGTGACGTCATTTCCCTACTGCAACAAGGTCACGTGCATGATCAGACCATGGGTCCGCCATATTGGATTTTTCACTTTCTATGGCGCCTTGCTGTTTAAAACATGGCGGTAAGTGTTGCATAATAACAGTTTAAATTTAATCGACAACATACGCCGTATATCAATGCATTTGTAAATTAAAATATACACCGTACCATCTAGGTACACTATTTGTTTTCACCTAATACCGGATAGTTGCGTCGCAGAAGTGCCTGTGGCACATTATCGGTTTGTTAATACCTCTAAGTCTACGTGACATCTGGCGACTGTGTGAAATTGCAATTTCCTTTATCACGTCAATGTCAAGTTTCCGTTTACTAATTTAAACCGACCCATAGAGCTCATTTCATTGCAATACGATCTCGACCAGTTCGATGCAATCATTCGAAGAAATCGATGCAGCTACTAAAGGTGCTGACTAATGGGTGAATTCGATTTGAAACGGGACATGCACCGAATATGTATAAGCATATTTTCGCCTGTACGAAGGTGGCTTCGGCACGCGACGTCATTTATGTCGTAAGATTGTTTGCTCCGCAAAAGACGAGCATCTAGGGCTGACTCATAGAGTCAAGAGTGGTGCCACATACGGGACATGCTGTCTATCAAAAGGAATACATTATCATCCTGTCCTAGTCACTTCGTGGTTCTGCTTGTTCTTTGTTTCCTGCAATTTTCCTTGACCTTCGAACGGTGATTTTTGGCAGACTTAGATTGTCCCGACATGTTTCTACACAAACGCGCGCTAGCATTCGCAACAGTCATTCCTTACTTCCTCCCGTTCGAGAATCAGTGTGTGTGTGTGTGTGTGTGTGTGTGTGTGTGTGTGTGTGTGTGTGTGTGTGTGTGTGTGTGTGTGTGTGGGTGTGTGTGCGTGCGCGCGCGCGTGCGCGCGTGCGCGTGCGCGTGCGCGTGCGCGTGCGCGTGCGCGCGTGCGTGCGTGCGCGCGTGCGCGCGTGCATGGATGCGTGACCATCAACGCCCTGATAATCTTACGTCGCATTTTGGCCGCCTCCGAAGTGGACGTTTACGCAGCCCTTTAGCCAACACAGCACCTGTCTGAGACACCGTGCTGCAATGCGCCGAGCACACTTATCTCCCGTCGGGAAATGCGGCCGACGGGTATCTGACTGAGTTCGCTGTGGAATCGCTGGGGTCATCCGGCATCTCGTCAGTCTCCTGGCGGGAAAAACCAACTCGGTCAACGACACGTGTCTACATGTTCGACCTATCTCGCGCAGACGCTTTCGCTTAGTAACTCAGATAGATGCTGTCGGGAGAGAGCGAGCCCTGTACCATTTGTCACTGCTGGCCCGAGAGTAGTTAGTGGTGCCTGGAATGGTAGACTTGTCTATAGGTGAAAGGGTTCATTGACGCGGTGCCGTCTGCTATAGGTAACATCTCGATAAATATCTAGGTCCCATAAACTTAATCAAGGGTTATTCGTGCCATGACAAGGTTCGATTATAATCAACTCGTTTGCATTGAAGCACCCTGTAAGGCCCACTGTGTGTTCAGAATGTTTAATACGAGTATAATAGTGTATAAACGTGGCATTGCTAATCCAAAGATTACTATATACAGCAGAGCTGCGTACCGCCTACCGGCATACCGTTGATCCGGTATTTTATATGGTCTTGAAACCGTTTTAATAATCGAAACCCGAACCTATGCGGTATGTTGCATCACCAACTGACAATAGTTTGGGATCTTCTATGACCACGTAAAACTCATACAAATTGAACGAAAATATAACGCATTCAACACATTCTGGCCTTACCTTCCGCTGACGTTAATGAAGTTATCCCACCAAGTCACTGTCTAGCGCCACAGTGACGTAGCCATACGCGGTGCATTTCGGGAATAAGCATAAAAAAGTATAGCATACCGTATAAAAATATATCAAGCGTAGGCCCTGGCGTATACCGTACAGAACCGCAGAGAACCCAGGTGTAATCTAAAATTATAGTGTCCAAATTATAGTGTATATTATCTACATGTAGGCTGTCAATATGTTAGATTATGTCTGCAAAATAGATATAATGCATATGATATAAGGTGACCTTATTGTATGCCGTGTTATATATATATATTGAGGCATTAAATCAAATCACTTGACCACCAACAATCGTTCTGAACGCGTTAACAAAGCAGGCATGTTTCCGTAATGAAGACATACGAAACAATTAAGGGAGACTCACGACAACGTTGGTAACACGAGGTATCCGGGTGCAAGCTGAATCGTTGAAACGTCGTTGATTAATAAGACCGTTTATAAGATTAATTGCGATTCCGTGATAAATAGATTTCAAAGCCGATACATAATCGCACCTACTGCAATCAATCACAACCACCGCCTCTGCTGATTGGCAGAGATTTATCTGGAGGTAATCCATAACGTGATCTCGGTAATCTCAGTACTCCGTGCGACAGGAGAGAATGACATCACTACTACAACCGGCGACAGTTGCCCTGTAATCATCCTGTCGAGCAATCCCGGATTTACGATTTTTATGGTTTCGGACTCTCGACTATGAGAACCCGGGTTCAAATCCTGTGCTGGTGTGTCAAACCTTAGGCAAGTTGTTTTCACTGTACATTGCTCTATTTCATTCAGCTGAATGAATGATTACCTGGCTATATTACATATGATTACACTGGGCTATATAAGAAAATACCTTTACTATACGGCAGGGCTGACGAGGCTGTTTCCCAGCACAACCCCATAATACCATTCTATGGGAGCCTCTGCAAAACGATTTCTTTTGGAATCGAAACATTTGAGACAAAACTTGAATGCTTCAATACATGACGCAAAATGTTGTTTTAAATGGGAAAGAGTCGTATTTTGTTTTAAAAGGAATGCGTAATAGCCATCCTCGTAAGCCAGGGATTGTAAAGAAGAGCTGGCACTGACGTCATCAGCCGCAGCGACCCCTGGCGTGCGGGGATGGTGATAACTGTTATGGTACCATACCCACCTAATAACTGCCCACGTCTCCCAACAATTCTAAAGCCAGCGACACTCTAGGGACCCGGGAAATTATATATCTGGTGTTCCACTAGTGTATCATTATAAAAGATGATGGATAAATGGAAACACACCACCTAACACAAATCTTTATTACAAAGAGGAGCGGGCGAGCTTTGAATAAACATCAGTTCCACGCGCAGTATTGGTTTTTAATAACCCGTACATTATGGAAAGATGAGATGCTTTGGCCTACTTTTTTCACATACCTGCTCCGTGGTTTGCCATTTTGCTGTAATTCGCCTTGCCGTAAAATATCAGATATCTTGCCGTATATGAGAAACTGCACTAGAAAACGGATATTGCTTTTCAATGCGGTACCACTGCGCCAAACCAATTTCTTTCGCTTCTTTTTACATCCGTTCGTTGAGCTGTATAATTGCGTTCCTGATCTGGACGTGATTGAAATGATGAATAGCCGTTTCGTAGTAAATGCAGCACGCCCCAGTGCTCCAACTTCATCCGGTCGCGAGACAATTTCAAATAACAGACGGCTTTTCTGGCGTCTCAATGAAACCTGACGCGTCGAGGGAGAGATTTCAGACGTCACAAGCTCTCGTAGAAAGCGTACTCCGTGGAGGGATAGCTTTCCTATACGTTCGCAGAATACGTCGTGATGCCGAGCTGCCAAAGCGATCGCAGTGCTGCTAAGCACGTTACTCAAAGACTAGCCACAGGGCTCATGTGTAAGCTGGCACGCCAGGCAGATATGCACCATCGCGCGCCCTTAATGTCCCATCGCGTGCCTCCAATGTTACATTAAATTGCATTCCACTTATACAACATCGTAGAAAAGTCGTTTACACAAAGACCCGACTGATGGTCAAACCCCCTTGAATCATTCCAGCTACACATCAACTGGTACACTTATGAAACATGCGTTCTACAAGTATTGTCAACAAGTGGGTTACATGGAACATCGGTGTATGTTGTTCAAGGTCTGAATTAACCTAGTTGCCTAGTAAAACCTACTTCAAGCGATCAAAAAATGACTACCAAACAAGTGCGTTTAGTCGCGTATTGTTTTGAAATTTGTGCTTCAGAAGATTTTTTTTATAACAAAAATATAAAGGAATGTTGCTATGGTAATAAGTGTATGCAGTAATGTCTGACCTAGAAGCTGTCACGCCGCGACAGTAATGCATTTCACACATGCTGTCAGTGTTATCAACATTGTTTGACAGTTTGGTGGAGGCCCCGCGCATGATCTCCGTGAAGCTGTTACCTTTGATAACAATGTTGACAACACCTGTATATGTGAAGTGCATTGCTATTGCGGTATGACGTATCTTCAATCAAACGTTATACAACTGCCAGTTTAGCTTTCCCTTAATATTTATGACATAAAGAAAACCATCATAAATCAGAATTTCAACAAACTATACGGCACAAGCTCAGGCGGTTATTTTTAATCGGATATTTTGCTAAGCAATTGATCACATGATGGATAGGTCAGTTATTTTCCGATGACAGCGCCGCCATTACAGCGCATTAGCCCGGTACGCTTCTCGGATTAAACGCCTCGATAGCACCAGACCATTAGTGGCGCAGAAATAGTACATTCTCAGCCTGCCTTCAGGAATGTGACGTAACTAAGCTAATTGTAACAGCTGCCAACAGAAGTTCATCTCACCCGTAAGGCTGATGAACACTGTAACGATAAGGACAATTCAGTTTAATCATATTTGCCTTTTTATGTCCCTAGGAACCTCATGTTCATTAAAACAATTCGTTGTTAGAGCCAAGCTCAACATTGACAACCATGCTTTCTCTGTAACAAATATCAAAATTCACCTTCAGCGGTCCCGAGCCCTGATGACGAATCTTGTTACGTCCCTAAATTCCATAATACACGATCATGATTATTGTATATCGGGTCTCTCTCCTCAAATACCCCAGGGTAAAGTCATTGTCGAAATGTATGATTATTAAGATGATGATGTTGATTACTAGTATTATTTATTATTATTATCATGTACAGTGTCATGCAATTACGACGTTCTAATGAATGTAGAGTAATCTTTTCCAGATGTTTTATATTTGTTACGTATTGCCACTGTTACAAAAGTTCAGACGTCGTGTCCCTTCAAGGAATACATAAAAGACGTGCACTTTGGTGTATCTAAAAGTCGAACCAATCCTACATCATGTGCTTCACTAAACGTATTCATTGTTAGCTCCACGAGTCACTGGCCTCATCCATTCAGGTCGTGTCGTCATTCCTTCCGCGCGCCTTCATTTCACTCCTAATGTTATTGGCTTCTCCAGCCTCTCATCATCTCCTCGTATAATGTGCCCGAAGTAGGGGGGAGTTTGTTTCTGTCGTCATTCGCGGTACTCGCAACTTCCTGCACCGCATTTCGTAACTGTCACTTCCGCTTCCTGGGCTTAATGATTGGCCACTCGCGACCACACATCGCTGCTTGGAAACCAAGGCGCTCGCAAAGCACTAATTCGTTTGTAATAGAGTTTATTTGCAAACCCATACACGGTGCTGCCGACAAGTCATGGCGTGTTTTCCGCGAATGGCTTGACGTGGCCAGTGTTTCGTTCTAGATGGCGTGCGTTGCATGTTCAGGTGATACGCATGGCGCTTGTTTACTCGTCTCCGGGTGCAACGTAGCAGAAGATTCGCTGTAATGGAATTATTACTGGATAACTGCAAATGTTCATCAGGCGAAGGACATAAAATTGACAGGGTATGAATAATAACGTTATCAATAAGAAAACGTCAGCATTCGTTTGTTTAAATTACCTTCAACCGACAAAAGGAGGTCAACGAATTTCTTCAATAAAATGAAAACAATGGAACAATGACGAACTGTGATATCTAAAGAAACTATAACCTAGGAATTGTGGTTTAAAGTACTCTAGAGTGTTTTAGAATAATTTGAAAACTCTACAGTGTTTTGAAATTGCGTACTGTTTTAAAATGTATGACGAAATTCTGGTGGGAATTTTAAAACATCCTGAAAAAACTACTGTAGAGTTTCTGGTGATTCGAAAACATTTCCGAATGTTTTAAATTTAATTTCAAACCACTACCGCAGTTTCTTCAAGGGCCAGTTTTATGCCCGTTTGACGGACATGATGTTTCACTGCTGTTGGACATGACATCACAACACGTGCTGTTGAAAATGTTCATCACCACCAAATTATCACAACGTACCACAACGTGACTTAATTTCACCTCTGAGGATGGTACTCCAATATCGCAATATTCACACACTACTGAGTGCGTTCCGACGCCCGTGTCGTCGTAGTCTATTGAAGGAGTCGATCATGTTCACAATCAACACGTTCTTCTTTATTTTCAATCCCGATGTGTTTCATCCTGTCATTTCATGTGGTGATTACGCGGATCATTACGAGATTTTTGCACCACTAGACAAGCCCTATAATCGCACGTCCGGGGCAATTACTTGAAGATGCACACAGATGAAAGGTTTGACGTGTCCCATCTCTGTCACGTTGCAGCGTCTCCGTCGTCATGTGTGCCTTCAAGTCGTCCTCCTTCCGCACCAAGGACTCGGAGCTCGTGAAGATGGTGGCGATCACCATGGCAACGTGCGCGCTCTTTCTGTCGCTGTGGACAGTCGTTGACCCCGGCGGGAGCGAGCGGACACTGGACATGAGACGCACGTGTCGCCTGCAGTGGTGGGAGGTGGTGGCTGTCACAGGTGGGTAGCGTCGGCGTCTCGCTAATGAAGCCCTCTAGGTCGGCGGGTTGGTCCGGCAGTGACGCTGTAGCGCTTACATTTCTCCGGCGTTATAAACGTTCCGATTGACGTTTCTGCGCATGCGCGATAAATGTAAAATCATCAATGTGCAGCGAAACGACAAACCGTTTATGGTATAATTACCACGACCTGCTCGTTAGGATGTATATAGCCTCTCAGCAAAGTTATTTGTCGCAAATTAACACGACGCAAACAAATGTTGAGGCACGTTTTGATGACAAGCGCAAATCACGTAACTGTAGTCCCCCATAATCCGTGACAGTGATTTACACAAACGTAATATGTTAATGTACTGAACGAATTTTTAGGCAAATCTTCACAGTAGTCATCACGTGAGAATTAACGAACAGCCCGTGGCATTTATACCAAAAATGCTTTGTCGTTTCGCTTCACATTGATTTGTTCCGTTTTTCTTTGCCTCTCGCGTCCCCGCCGTTACCAATATACTCATCGTTGTATGCGATGACCTAGGTGTATTCGAAGCATTTTACTCATACGGGTAGCGCCACCTGTTGCATTGCTACGGTATTATTAGGTTGTAGTTTTGACAAATTTAAATGGGGGCTGAACGCTTTAATAACCATTGCCCAAACATAAGTACATATCATTTACAGTGTATGTGACCATGAATTGTTGACCACGGAGTTACGACATATTTTATAAATAGTCTTTTCAAACTTGGATACCTTTAACCACTGGGCGCCGCCATATTACGTTCAAGCTGCGTATGGTTTGACTAGCTCCTATCTGTACAATGTAAATTTTCGAATTATGTTCCGATTTATTGGATCAATAGACATTTCTGCGTGAAAACAATAACATAGTGCAATATTATATATGGTAAATGTTATACAGATCAAACAATCATAAGCGCATGTGTTCCAAATAAAAAATAACTTTAAATTACGATAGTTTATAACATTCTGCCGTACCGTACGATTGCGCGAACGCTTACAGAAAAACCGAAGAAAGTAGATATACCTACAGTTTGAAGAAACATGAAACGTTTAATATTGTGTATACCTGCTTTTTCGTTTGAATAGATACCATATGCAAATTAAGACTTACTTGTTTTTAGAGAAAAGCAACCCCGTTGTCTCTCACATAATCGCTACCGCGGCATTGCGTCTTTTCCACAATCACGATGACGTAACGTCATCCCGCAGAAGATAACAAAACCGCGTCATAGACTTTTAGTAATTGTCTTATAATACTCTAAACATCTACATCAGGCACTATATCACAAACTATATCTAAACGAGAATTAAAAGTACGAATATAAGTAACGGTTCACATGGGATATAACGATGAATTTGTGAGTGTTATATTTTCAGCTGAGTGCGCGTTCTTGCTGTGGGGTGCTGTCGTCTGCTACCACACCCGCAAGGCGCCAGACCTGTACAACGAGAGTGTGCAGGTCGGGTTCGTCATTTGGAACGAGTCGTTGTGGTGTCTCTTCTACGTCTTCGCCAGGTGGGTACTTCGAGATATTGCGCTCATTGGCCGCCATTCGGGGTGCGAGTTGGCTGCATAAAATCATATAAATGTGCCCCCCCTGTCTCACGTGCTCACGTACCATTTAAAGCACAACCCCCCCCCCCCACACACACACACACACACACACACACTCACACACACACACACACACACACACACACACACACACACACATACCGGCGCGTTGCATGCTGGGGTAAAAGTTGAGGTTTTACCGTAGGCATTACTGAGGACGTCGACGCGAGAAAAATAACAGGCCTATGCGCTCGTGTTTATCTCCAGGGTTTTCCTGTAAATGAGCTCTGCACGCAAAGTTTCAATTGCACCGCGTGCACTTTATTGACGTTAAACAACTGTTGACGAGGTCAGCACGAGACGGATTTGACAAGATGGTTTGCGCTGCGCTGCAGAAAAATCAATGTGCGAACAAAGGATGACTAAAGTATGTTGTTTGAGCAATATTCAGATGTAGAAACAAGTAAAGCCATATGTGGCGTGCCTTTGCCGAATAGTGTAGACCATATCTAAATGTTTTGGTACAGCGTGAATCGAAACTTCAGCAGCCCAATCGGTCTTCACAGTTACATTTTGCCGCTGGGTGAGTGCTTCTTCTGCGGAGATTGACCCATTCGATCGATAGGAACCTAACAGCATTAAGCCGGTTCGATTGGCTGCAGGGAAATTATCCAGGAAAAAATGTATACCACATGGCGAGGAGTCGTAATCATTCACTCTTGAATGATTTCTTTAACGGTACACCGGGCATTGGGCAGCGTATGAACCATCCCTGTCCTAAACTGTATTATCAATTGTCTAGACACGAGGCCGAGATACAGCGGGACTTGTTTCACCTAACTGAACCGGGTTACGACGGTGCTCAACCTACTGTAGTAGTTATATGCGTGCACGTATGATGGTTCCAGCCTCCAGGGGGTGTTCCCATGAAGCTTCGGAATGTGGCTGCCATAGCGCGTCATTTTAGACATGTGTAACATATCATATCCCTCCACACACGCACGCACACACACACCGCACACACATCACACACACGTACACGCACACACACATGCACACACACCGCACACACACCACACACACCACACCACACCACACCACACCACACCACACCACACCACACCACACCACACCACACGCACACGCACACGCACACGCACACGCACACGCACTCGCACTCGCACACGCACACGCACACGCACACGCACACGAACACGAACACGAACACGAACACACACACACACACACACACACACACACACACACACACACACACACACACACATTGTTGTATGTGTATATCCTAGTAGAGAGTAAGTTAATGTTTGCCTATGTGTGACCGTAGCTTGTTTGGTTCAGCAACATAAACATTTGACAACAGAACAGTTGTAAAGTGTGTAAATGGACACATTTTATTGTCAGATTACCCCATGGTAACCGAACTCATATAACTGAATATTATGCGTTATAATAATCATAACTACATAATATTATGTTGAAAGCCAGCATTGATAATATTTTATTCCTGTTTACATGCAACAAAGGTGAGGGGCCAACCGCCTTCGCATATACGTTTCAGACCAACAATTAATACATATGCACATGTTGTAGGGTAACATTAGCCCGCCACCCTGACGCCGACATGCAGCTTTATCTCCACTTCCTGCGAGTGGAGTGCAGTGTCACCAGCAACCTGCTCCTACTCTTTGTTCCCAAGGTAAGGACACGCAAAATACACGCTACAACATACTACCTTTGACAAAACATAAAAAACCTAGTTTCTTTACTTTCATTAATTGCAAAAACGCTCAATGCAATACAGGAGTGTCGCGGTCGCTTAGCAACGACACGCGCGAACAGTTTGGTTAAAACTAATTAGTTTGTTGACGTTACCGTGACCCGTTGAACAAGTGGCACACAACTATTTAATTGATGTTTTCAAACTCTTAAAATAGCTGTTTGACATTTGACGCTCATGATTCAGGCGCGATAAAACGTGTTATTCAGTTTCTGGCTACCGATCGCGACCAAAGAGCTACTGCTTTTAAAATGCCACTAGCATTAGGCGTGTGAAAAAAAAAATTATACAATGGTATTTCGCTATCCTCACTCCGTCGTAGTCAAAGTCGACGGTTATCGCATATCTGCGATCTGCATAGTGTGTGTGTGTGTGTGTGTGTGTGTGTGTGCGTGCGCGCGCGCGTGCGTGAGTGCATGCGTGCGTATGTGTAAGAGAGAGAGAGAGTGTGTTTGTGTGCGTGGGTATGTGTGCGTATACGTCTGTGTGAGAATGCGGGTGTGCATGTCTGTATGTACGTGCGTGGTGCGTGCATGCGTGCGCGTTTCATACGACACGTCTGAGTGCGACCGCGCTTCCTCCCTGTGTAGATGCTGCACCTGTTCCGGAAGGCGCACGTGCTGCACGGCACGTTGACGGACGTGCACGGCGTGCGCCAGGTGCACCGTGTGTCCGTGCGTCTGGGCGGGGCGGGCGACGTGCAGTCCGTCTACTGTGTGCCGTGCGGGCCGCTCGCACTCGCCGACGACGACGACGCCATGGCCGCCGAGGAACCGGACGTGACGTTGGAGGAGGCACGTCGCTACGTCCGCGAGGACGAGTACTCCAAGGTAAAGACACCTCAGTGCGAGGTTACACGACAGTTACGCACTACGATTGATTCCGATTTTCTTCTTCCTACATATATCTAAACCTATCAAATAAAATAAGGCCGCTATTTTTCTTTTCATCATCCCTCTCCCTCTCCCTCTCCCTCTCCCCCTGCCCCTGCCCCTGCCCCTGCCCCTGCCCCTGCCCCTGCCCCTGCCCCTGCCCCTGCCCCTGCCCCTGCCCCTGCCCCTGCCCCTGCCCCTGCCCCTGCCCCTGCCCCTGCCCCTGCCCCTGCCCCTGCCCCTGCCCCTGCCCCTGCCCCTGCCCCTGCCCCTGCCCCTGCCCCTGCCCCTGCCCCTGCCCCTGCCCCTGCCCCTGCCCCTCCCCCTGCCCCTCCCCTCCCCCTGTCCCTGCCCCTGCCCCTGTCCCTGTCCCTGTCCCTGTCCCTGTCCCTGTCCCTGTCCCTGTCCCTGTCCCTGTCCCTGTCCCTGTCCCTGTCCCTGTCCCTGTCCCTGTCCCTGTCCCTGTCCCTGTCCCTGTCCCTGTCCCTGTCCCTCCCCCTCCCCCTCCCCCTCCCCTCCCCCCCTCCCCCTCCCCCTCCCCCCCTCCCCCTCCCCCTCTCCCGATCGCGTCCCTGTTGTCACGTCGCCTGTCGTTGTGTCCCCAGGCCGAGGTGGACGCGCTCATCGAGATGGTATCGCGCCTGAAGACAGAGAAGGAGACATACAAGACGGAGACCCGCCGCCTGTGGCAGGCCATGCGAGACCACGGCCTCGGCGGCGGCAGCCTCGCCTCGTCGGTCGTGTCGCCGGTCGAGGAGGACATCGTTATCGGGGCCCCCCACCGCCGCCCGGGGCCGCCTTTGGTCCCACGCCTCGGCGGCCGGTCTCGCGCCAGCGTTCAGCCGGCGCCTCCGTCGTATCACGTCGCCGAGGCCGCCGTCGTGACGGACCCACTCGCGGGGATATCGCTGCCGTCGTCGCCGGAGCGTTGTCGTCGCGCCAGCACCGTCTCGTCGTACCTCTCGTCGTCGCGGTCCTCCGTAGCCGACGTGAGCTCCGCGGACGACCTGCTGGGCGGCTCCGGCTCGGCCGTCGAGAGTCCGCTCGACGGCGGGATGAAGCTGCCGCTGTTGGACGGCTTCGGTGGACTGCGCGTGACGGACGTGGACAGGGAACGCGTGGACAATATCGCGTGCAATCTCGGCAGGTGTTTCACGGACAACAACGGTAATTGCAACCACCAGCAGGCGCTCGTTGCTACCGTTTACGACGCCCTCACGTCGCCAGTGGGCGCCATCAGCTACGCGGACTACAGCGTGCTGAGGCCGGTACGGTACGCGAGGTGCGGGCTGGCGGCGTCGAGAAAGCACCAGCCGCGCGTCTGCAGCAAAGTCAATTTCATAATGCACATATGAACAACGAGATCGGATGTTTTTGTCGATTAACGTGAACTACTCTACGCCGGTGTTATCCGTCACCGGAGCCGAGGAATATACGAGGCGTCAACGAGTGTGGGCGTGTGTCAACATGGATCACGGTGCATCGGTGGTACAATGTCAGTCCGGACATTAAGTGAAACCGATGACGAACGCTTCTGGCGTTATCAGGTGCAGAGAGATGAGAAACCACAGCTGACAAAATGTGGCACAGTCGGACAGAAGATAGCGCGCTAGACTATCCACAAAATTGACTTCTTCATCTGCCTGCCGTCTGAACGTTTGTGTTTTTGGTAGCAGTGGCGTTGTGCAGTACGTTGTGCTAAGCTAAATCGTGTGTCGTTTCCTTGTGTGTGTGTGTGTGTGTGTGTGTGTGCGTGCGTGCGTGCGTGCGTGCGTGCGTGCGTGCGTGCGTGCGTGCGTTAGTGTGTGCGAGCGTGTGTAAGTATGCATGTGCACGTACGGCCATGCGTCTGTGAGTGGGTGCGTGCGTCCATGTGTAAGTGTGCGTACGTGCGTGCGTGCGTGCGTGCGTGCGTGCGTGCGTGCGTGCGTGCGTGTCACTGTTATATGCAAAAATAACACCGAGCATGAACTGCCTAAATATGCATTTGGCCACTTTTCTGACGCCAAAGACATAACCGAATAGCAATCATTCAGTGATTGACGTAAGATTAGCTGAAGACCACCGACCTACAGAGACGCAACGGATATAGGTTAAAGCGAACGGTGAGTTACCGGCTCTAAGTAGTGGATATATTTGGTACACGCCCTGGCCGAAAATGTAATTGTTTACGCGTGAATGAGATTGCGTAGCAGGAGAGGAATTGTGTTTGCGGACATCGTTGAGGAATTAACACGGCTACGGAAATGCCATAATCGACCATAACGTTGGTAACACGTATGTATGTACATAGCTTTAACCCGTAGACATCTATTGCTCGATTTAAAATAAGGTAACATTTTAGCAATTCACCTTTTTCAGTTTTATTATGTTTTATTTTGTGTTATCTTTATATGCGTAGTTATAATTCCTATTAATTAAAACATATATATTGTTCTTATCTCAAGTATTCCCACTTGACGGTAAGACGGTGTCTTCTTTCTTATCTTGTTTGTTTTCATAACTGTATGAACGAATGTGTTGGGCGTAAAACGAAATAGTTTTATGTCAATAAATTAATAATCTCTACTATTTTTAGACAATTACGTTCGTCCTATTAATCCTCATTTTTAAATCGGTGGTTTCGTTCAAATATGCCAGCGTAATCGCGGTGCCGTAGACCAATTGATATTTATAATAATATAATCATTTATTTTAATAACAGCGCAGCGCTATGGTTGGACGTCAAATTTTAGATACTTACCGCGTTTTAATTTAAAAGTGTACAATTCTGTGGGGCAAACTAATATTACGACGGTACAAAATCCAATTTAATTATAGTTGTTATTACAGAATCAGGAATTGTGCTCCATATTTTTTTAATGAAAATGTCTAATATGAAATAATGTTCATTTGTATATAATACTTATGCTTTAATTAATATACCATAACTAATTACATAAATATTTAGTATGTCATCGTTTAATTTTTAGTCTGATATCATATTTACAAGGATGTACATACTTTAAAAAATTCGTGAGATTTCATGTACGTTTTATGATGTGAGTACACGCCTATGAATGACCTTTGTCCCGGATATATGGCACTAGTGCACCGCACTACATAAATGCTAGTAATAATAATATTAAAGAATTATCGCTCTGAACCCAGACGGTATAATGTGCCAATTATAAACTCAAAGAACTGAAAAAACAGCGCATGTTTCGTCTAAAGACACATTATTCAACGTAACAAGACTTGAGCATATCTCTAAACTGTCAAATGCATGTGCACTTTGATGGCAGCGCAGCTAAAACGACACTTCAGCTCAATAAGATCAAATTATGACGTCATCTTCCCTCAAATGCCGTTCCGCTTAGTAAAAGTTTTTTTCCATAACAAGGTCAAGAAGCGTCGCTTGGTCTTCATTATTACCCGCCTCTCGTAGGAATTGCCTAACCGAGTTTGAAGAAACCGTTTCGACATTACCAGAAAGTCGTAGCAAATGACGGAAATAGATTTTCCTTTCAAACCAATAATATTTCGCGTGGCACACGAGGCCCGAGTCGTGTACGCGAGGTGACAGCAGAATTGCACTCGGGCTTAGCAACATAATGCATCGATAAAGTAAGACTATTTGAAAACGCTCTAGGCTCTAAACGTAATCCATGAGCCTAAGTGCGGATTCCCAAAGACTCGCTATATGCCAATAAAACAAGGCGCGTAGCAATTGTTGCGTGTTTATCGGTCGAGACAGCGTGCTTACAGATGTCTTCAACGATTTATCATGGTCGGCAAATCCAATAATAGGATTAATTCAGGCCTAATTCCGTCACTGGCGATAGATCGTGTTTTTATTTGAAATGTTAAATAAAAGTTGACACATCTAATCAACAAGTAGAACAACAGATTAAATGACGTAGGCTTCATATTATTTTAGATTAATAGTAAGGTCACAAGTTATGGCTGCAATCGATTGTTTTAATGCCAGCAGTATATAAGTGAACTGTCGATAGTAACATACCACGTGTTTATGCGTCTTTTCCTATATAACTGGCTGTGTACACTTGTTAAATAGATGTTTAAACTATTTCGATACAAAATATATAACACCCTCATGCAAAATAGTATACTACACAAATTGTTCTCCTCGTTGAATATCTATAAACACACAATTTAGCGATAATATATGACATGTGCAGACACTTACTCGCGCGCACGAACAAACACACACACAGGTGTATATACACAAATATACCCATACTCACACACGCACACGCACACGAACAAGCGCACGTGCATATGTACGCACGCACGCACACGCACACACACACGCACACACACGCACACACACACACACACACACACACACACACACAAACGCCCACTATAATATCGCATTTCATAACATACATGGGAAATCAGACATGAGAAACCCGATGCCACTATTAGGGGCCTACTATTTTAAGTAGTGAAAACAATACGTGCAAGTATACATGCAATGATCATAATAATGTGATAATAATAATAATTTACTAAGTTCGCACGCTCCTACGCGAAACGTAACTGCGTTAGCATCGCACGTGTCCGCTGGATGTCACTGAAAGACATCTACACCAACCGCTCGACGACAGACCACAATCACCACCACATATACAAAGAAAGCAATACGATCAACATCAGGAGAGGAGTAGAAAGTGAGACAACATATCGTCGGTGACACTCGAAAGCATATTCCGAAGATTGACTTGGAATACCAGATGTATGAGACTATATGGATAATATGCAGTTCTATTCGCTTTGTGGACGACGTACTCAAGTGCGCTAACACACCACACGAACTACAACTAATGGTGCAGTAGTTAGCTGAAGAAAGTGAAAATCAAGGTCTGAAATCGACGTTGACGACAAAGGTGATGATGTATGTCAACAACACTCAGACAGAGAACGTTGAAAGCTATATCTACATGGGACAGAGATGCAGAACCAGGTGCCATGTGGCTATGAACAGTTATGTGTCAGCTTTTCAATCCTACTGCTGTGACGGCGATGAATGTCAAATGGCACATGTTCAAATAACTGAAGCCAAACCAGGGAGTAGAGAAACTCAGCACACACTGCATGCACACTATCGAGACTAACACACTATCAAGCGATACTGTGGGCACACGATACAGTTGCAGAACCCATTATGCTGGATCCTGTATGACTAGGACAGCACGAATATGATAATGATGATGATGAAAATGATGAAGATGATGATGATGATGATGAAGATGATGATGATGATGATGGAGATGGTGATGGTGATGGTGATGGTGAAGGTGATGGTGAAGGTGACGGTGAAGGTGATGGTGATGGTGAAGGTGATGGTGATGGTGATGGTGATGGTGATGGTGATGGTGATGGTGATGATGATGATGATGATGATGATGATGATGATGATGATGATGTACATGTACAGAACTGTGCAAGTGTGAAGCAGTTAAGGAGAGATGTACCAACGTTCTGAACAACGAGGTCCAGAGTGTAGGGAAGAGTCATCTTGCAAACGAATATGATGATTGAAGTGTCTTTCCAAACATGTTTCATACAGAGGTACGTATACATGTTGGTATAAATTGTCATTTCAGATAATGTCACAAACACATTAAATTATTAATGACCATGTTTATTTTCTATTTTATTTATATTATTGAGTCATAGTTCGATTGGCAAGGCATCGACAATCATCGATGTGAAACAAAACGCAAGCAGACAAAGCACATATCCGTACATTCACCTACTCATACGAACTAGTAATGAGAAACGTGTTACGTACAACTACTGAGGGCTATAATCGGGTAATATAATTGTTCTGTTCATTGGCTGGTACTTACTAGTACACAACAACAGATGTCAAATTAACATAACCTTTTATTTCTGACCAACTAGGCCAAACTCTCTTGGTCGCCAGGTGGTAGCACTACTCATGACAATAATCTTTACCAATAACTTTTTCGTGCAGTGTAGACCATATGTGTATCCTCATTAATAAATGAACATGAACTAAGCTTAGCATAATATATTGAAACTTAAAATGTGTGATTAAAGATATTTTCGATTTTACGTTGGATCTTTGGTTATTTTAGCACTTATATGGCTGGTATAATTTAATTTTATCATTTAAAATCTACATGAAAAAGTCACTGAATATGTATTTGCTACATATTTGCGTATTATATATATATATATATATATATATATATATATATATATATATATATATATATATATATACATGTTATGGTCATTTTAACGCATATTTGGCTGGTATAGCTTTGTTTTCATTTCTTTCATCAAAATAATAGTTGCATGGGATTCCTCATACTTCAAAACATATAAAAACAACTCCAAGTTCAAGTTTCTATACCGTGAATGTTGCCATGAAAACGTGGTAGAAAAAATGAAACAGTTTTTTTCAGTCCTTTATGGTAAATATAAGTGAACAAATACAATTATTTAAAATCTATTTGAAAAAGTAACAGACTGACGCAGTGACCTACACATTGTGCCCCAGTGTCTAGAGCCTTGGATAAACAATATCATATCCGGTACATTCTTGTATATTTAAATAGATTTTTTGGAACCCGAAAGGATTTCTTTCTTGTTCCAAATTATATGAAAAGGGATTATTTGATAACGTTAAGCTAACACAACCCTGTTAATATAATTATTTCACGCAATTCTAATCCGTTATTTAAAAATGTACAATCAGTTCGATTGTTTTTGCTCCTCGCGTTTCAGACTAATTTCACGAAAAAGCAAACCTACGAAGTATCCCCTGTGACATGCTAACTCGTTTGTGCAAATGTGTGGCTTAGTTTTTATTAAATAAACAGAAAACTCATAAAAAGAGTATTTGCTATTATAGCCGAAACTCGAACCGGACATCTGTGTTACCGTGACATTCGGAAAAGACTGTAGCTTGAAAATCTCGCGTGAGCGAAAACGAGCAGTGAGATCGACCTTTGACCCGTCCATGCTGTCAGTCCTTCGATAGACTGTTTACTATAATTTATAGAGTCGCAATATTCCCGTTCTTTTGCTGTTTTTTGTTCAACGATGGGACGCCCGCGTATGTTTGCGACCGAATCGGCAAGGAAACAGGGAAGTGCACAAAGAGCCGCAGAAAGACAGAAACAGCGGCCGTGCGCACACGTGTATTTGGAAAAAGTTATAGACTTGTGCAAGTTGTGGAATCAAATGACATGTACGACAGGTTAGTACTCTGTTATTACTGGGCTTCAACCATTTCACATTGTTTTAATATTGCGTGTGCCAGCTGACAAAATTGTTTTGCTATTAAATTAGTCGACGGTATTAGGCCATTTAGGGTCATTCCGAATGAACGCAAATAAAATTCCATAAATTGGTTGCTGTCATCGACGTCTTGGACTTAATTAGTCTTAGATTATTTTTGAATAGATCAGTACTAATACAGTATGATGATCGAGAGCCTTTCCCGTTTTGCATTTGGTAAGATTAGCAAGAATCCAAAATTTGAGCGTTGTAGCTTAAATAGGTTTCAAGTTATGGCACTTTGACATTTGACAGGTTGTTAAAAATAAATAATTTTATTTACATTTAATTCACTAGTCAATATATTCTGCAATCTTGAGCCTGTGTCAGTGAAATTGTGGTGAGTTGATCTATATAATATAGAGATTACATAACTACAATTAGAATATAAATACAGTGTATGGTTAATGTACAGCTAGGTGATACAAATCATGATTAAGATTTATTCAAAATATCACTCGCGATAGGGTTTTCAGACCCTGATTGTGAGCAGAATACACATACCTTAGACATAAATTGATAAATTGTACATATTTGGTATATAAATGTGCAAATCGGAGGAATATGGCAGGTCTGGTTGCCTTAATTATGAATCTATACATGTATATGCAAAGATGGTATGTTATTATATTTCTTAAAATATGACCAACTTCCGACCCAAACATTTCGATGAGGCGTAGCTTGTATTGTCACAAAACCTTTTCTATGTGTAAGCTCATTCCTATAACTCAAATAACTAGTAAAATAAGCCTCAATATCCTTCCGAGCTTCCTTTACAACAAAAATGGCATACGC
Source organism: Oasisia sp. SBJ-2009 (assembly GCA_964017155.1). Lineage (NCBI taxonomy): Eukaryota > Metazoa > Annelida > Polychaeta > Sabellida > Siboglinidae > Oasisia > Oasisia sp. SBJ-2009. Next base: position 15,808,788 of record OZ024862.1, read on the forward strand.
CTGGGTGCCACAATTAAAAAAAAAATTGCTCGTGATATACTATGACACAAAATTGTAACTTTTGTCATGATTTAAAGGTAAAGGTAAGGATTGCTCAAAGCGCTTTTTACACTTTACTCCCTGGTAGTTCAATCGAAGACCATCTCGACTTCTCTGGGAAGCATTCAGCCATGTAGCAATTTTGCGAAGACTGCTTGTACACAAATAGTCATCACTGTTTATAGCCAGGTACTCATTCATACAGCTGGGTGAAATGGAGCAATGTAGTGTGAAAAAAACTTGCCCAAGGTTTCACATGGCAGCACAAAATTTGAACCCGGGTCCTCTTATTTTAGAGTCTGATGCTCTACCCCTGAACCACTGCGCTAATACCTAGCAACCTTTGTTTATGACCAATATTAAAGAAAAACTGTTAGTCTCACAGACTGGTACATTGCGTCATATTGAAGTTTCAGTAGTATGCCTGCAGTGCAGTTGTGAGGAACACTAAGCAGGTTTTCAGCTCACTTAGTCTTCATGGCATTAAAATTAACTGATTTTAGTAAGAGTTTATTGTAATATTATTTTGCCTAAAACCACTAATGACATGTTATGGTCCTGTGCAAGTTAACAAACACAATTTGCTGTGTTTTGTGGTGAAAAACTCAGCAGTGATTAAGATTAACAAAAATATATTTCATTCAATATTACAAATTAACTATTCAGGGCTGTATAGTCCAAAGGACCTGAGGACCTCTTGGGCCAATGTTGATGATTAAATGTCCATTTTGAGGTGTTTACAGTAATGCTCACTGGTTTGGTTATGTTTTATTTCAGATGCCGCAAAGACGTTGCCACTCTGCAGCCTGTTACTATATGTGAACTTTTGTGCATGACATTGAAGAAATTGTGACTGATGAGTACAGACGATGAAGACATGACACTGATGACAAGAGCGGAAGACGTCACTGGCAAACCATTCTGCATTGTGTACAAAGAATGCCTTTTGGAGCTTGCCAGAATGGAGGTAATCATTGGTATTTGATATTCATAAAATATCATCATGACACAAGTAACTGCATTTTAAAGATGTTTCTTAAAAACTATTCATTTTGTATAATGGCAAGAAAGATGTTATGTTTGTTTTGATTATGTTTAAATTGATGAAAGTGTGGTGTATATTGGTTAATTATATGTTGCCATATTTATGTTACAAACATAGAAATTAATATTATGGAAATTATACATTGAAATACCATTACATCATGCACTATAATTGGTATCAACTGCATTCTGATTGGGCAGGCTAAGTAGAGTGGAATACATAACTATCTTTACAGAAAGCACTAATTAATGCCCACCTATGTCACTGCATTCACACAATTTGCTGTGTTTGTGGTCATCTCATATGAATAACCAGAGAAAAATATGCCAACTAGGTGATTATGGTGAAGAAACATTTAATTCATAATTACAAACTTACAACATATTCAAAATTATTCATTATTAGCCCCATTAAATTATGTGTAATAATTATTTGTCACAGTCGTCTATTTGCCTATTTGTGTAGATGGATAGATTATGCAAAGTCAAAGGGTGCAGGCTTCCCTATGACCTGAAAATAAAACGAGTTTCAAATGTGCGGTACTTCTGTCATTGAGTAACACAAATTCTTTATACTAATCAGTTCTGCTGGTAAAACAATTATTACAATTGTTGTCACATACACAGCTATGCACGGTTGTAACGTTTAAAAAAATTAAACGGCTTAACCAGTAGAGCATTATATATGTTAATATGCATCTAAATTGTCAGCTTAGGTATATATTATGAATTTTATTCATCCGCCAGTGGAAGTTTTTGTGTCCCCTAGAATTAATTTCTGAACCTGCTCCTGCGTATGATAATTTATTTGTCTGCATGAGGTTTTTGCAGTAATGGGTGTCCTGGATAGATTGTATATTGTTGGAATCACATGTGGACTAAAGTAAAGACAACATAAAGTAAAAACATTTTATTGAAACTTTTGACAAGATTGACTACAACATAATGGCAAGCACTGCACATGATATATGTATTTATTTTTAATATCACATGCACACTAGAAGAAAAAAAACAATCAGTAAAATATAAAATTAGGAAAAGGTTGAAAACATGTATGGTATATATATATATATATATATATATATATATATATATATATATATAAACAAACAGTTACTTTTATCACGATTCATTCAATCACAAAAATATCCAGCACAAATACATAGTATGTCAAATACTGGTTAGTTAAAAAACATTAATCCCATTTATTAGGCTTTAAAATGATGCCTTTACCCGAAATGACATTACCTACTGCAAATGTGTGCCTAACACTACACCCATGGGCAAATTGTTCAAAATCCTGAAACAATTGTTACACAAGAACAAAATCCTGGCAATTTACCTAAAATTGTAAAGTTTACTCATAATGCATGCATTATGGATATTACTGAAACATGCTGTAAATAGCTTATTTTTTACAGCAGTAGAACATAAATTGATGTTTTATTAAACATATTTCTCTTGACAAGTTTGCATACAAGTTTCACTTTGGCTTGAATGGCAGACTCATCTGACAAGATTTTATAAATGACTTGTCCAAAATATTTACAATGTGACAAAGTTTAACTGGTTAACTCCTGAAGTAATTGTCTTAGAAAGATTTGACTTTCTAGATACAAAGTACATATACATACTATATACATGTAATGTGTACATATTAAATAACAATAATAACAAATAAAGTACACTAAGTTAACTATAATTATGATGATTACACTAGTCATGGTCCTCGCCATGTGGCTGAGAGTTACATGTGCAATCACTACCCCGGCTATGTGTTTACTCACCTGTATGAAGAGTACCGGCTACAGATAGTGGTAGATATTATTACTTTATATAGTTAGTCTTTGCATAATAACATAAGTGTGGCTGAATGCTTCCTACATTAGTAGATATGTTGTTTGATTTAACAGATCTTAGTAAAGTGTAACATATCTGGCATGTAGAGTTTATGATATGAATACCAAATACCAAACAATTGTATAATTGACTTTTGCTAAATGTATCATCACATAAGATATCATAAATGTCACAGCCATGTTAATTGTCACTTTGTTTCTTGCACAGGTAGATGTGGATGCACAGAAAATGTCAGGTACCTGGCATGCAGTACCATTAAATAGAGTGAACTAAGTAACACAGTAATGCCATCGATATCCAAGCCGATGAAGTTCACCAAAGAATGCCGAACCTATCTTATAGTGTTGAGAGAGGTTGACCGAAGGCTCATGCCATATTTGCCAGACCATGGTACCCACTGTTCTACCACAAACTGCAAAGCTAGTCAGATATCACCATATTCGCATGTCAAGCAACCTGCATTCTATATGGGTCTCTAGTCAGTTTGGGTAACTGACTGGCCTGGAAGTCAGTGCACACACCATCAGTACAGGGGAGTCTGTTATGGATGCAACACACGACTGAGATCACTCGGTTGATATTCACATGACATTTGATCTGCAGCGTCTTGCACAGCCCATGGTTGTGGAATCTTGTCCGGGATCTTGGATGGTATATAGCTTATTAACTTGTTGACCTAGTGGTGGTGTTCAGTTTCCTGTTGAGTGTTGACCTGAAAAGAAAAGCATAATATTCAAACTCAGTAAACAAAAACTGGCATCATGGTTTTAGAGTTGTCATTATGGAGTGTTCTTTGCCATAATCAATAAATCTACAGCTGTATAACATAATATTTTATGTATGACCTAAAGCATTCCACAAAAAAGGCAGCAAGAAATATTTGGCTACAGCAGCATATACAGGTTGATATCTAAGCAGGGTTGTAATTTATTAGGTCTGTATTGTCATTTCATGAAAATAAAATTACCATGCTATTTTTAAATGTAGGGATGCCTTATCTTATATATTATTATAGAATTATATTTACTCCCAAGCATAGCGCATTCATATTTTCTGTTTTATTTTCAATATACAATTTTGTGTCAGGGTATGTCATGTAATAACTACTGCATGTTATATTTGACAGTTTATGGCTCAGCTGGATGTCAAAGTAAATGTTGGAAGTGACAAAATAAGGTGTTGTTGTGATGCCAACAGTATATTTCCTTCACTGAATATTCAAACATGTCTACCTTCTTCAGAATGAATAATAATTGATTTTATAAATTTATTTCTGAGTTATTGTTGTATGCTGAATAGTTTTTTTAAAGGTGTTGAACGAAGTCTGTGTGGACACTGGACTGGACACACTTAGTATAACATGCATTACACAACTGCAAAGGTTATCCTAGTTTTCCATATCCGAGATATTATGAAAATGCTAATGAAAGCAAATGTGTATTGAAATGGGCATATTAAAATATTTATAAAATGTATACATTGTTGATTGTTAAAATGTTTAATTCACTTGGAGTGATCAGACGTTGGCCTCTTGCAAACTACGTATCCTCCATGCATTTGCCCGACACAAGTGATTGCATTAATCTTAGTCCCTCCTCTGCCTCGTCTCACTTGCATTGTAGTGTAGCCCGTACTAATATATCATAATTCGAGTTGTATTATGCATTCATATATTGCTGTGATGAAAAGATAAAGATTAGAACAGCTGGCATATGTGAGTTGAAAGGTATCAGGTATTACATAGACTACAGCCAGGCATCACTGACCACAATGGAAACAATTAAGTGCAAGAATGTTATGTGTAATACTTGCATATGGTGTACACTGGCTAGTAGCTATACAAGCATTTTATGTTCATGTTTACCTTTTTGTATATTGAATAAATTCATCACCATCATGGTTGTCATAATTGTTTTTAATTATGTTGCATAAGATATAATGCAAATCAGCAACATCCAGCAATCATAGTAAAATGTGAGTCACAAAACACTGTTTAAATAATTGTGATAACCAACATAATTCTTCGTTTGACGTTCTGTTGCACGAGATAACGGATGCTCCCCACGGTGACCATCACCCGGAGCCTAGCTACTGCCAATGTTCCGAAGCCAATGAGATATCATTTCGTCCCTAACGTCATCTACACTCTCTAGATATGTTCTTTTGCAATTACACAGCTTATGAACAAGATCCTGCGTTATCAAATACAATACATATAAACTTATAAATAAAGGCTGTATGAGTGTATCTGGCTGAGACTAAGTCTAAGCGATGCCGATGCCGACTGTCAAACTTTAAAAATAATCTAACAAGTTAGAGAATCCACGTCGAGTAGGCCTATAATGAAGTTCACAAGTTGCAGTTCTTGTTGAATTAGCCCACGACTACTCGCCCTGGTTGCTAACTGCAATAAAACACTTAATACATACCTTCACAGAAGAAACACTTCGGAACGTTCGTCACGACACGCAAAAGCACATGCGGTTTGTTATTG
>OZ024862.1:15819224-15943658 GCA_964017155.1 Oasisia sp. SBJ-2009
TCACACACACGCGCGTGCACACACGCATACACACATACACACACATACACACATGCACACACACACATATACACATATATATATATATATGTGTGTGTGTGCATGTGTGTATGTGTGTATGTGTGTGTGTGTGCGTGTGTGCGCGCGTGTGTGTGTGTGAGCGAGCGCAGAACGGCAACAGAAACCTATCTATGTCCCTTACATGAGACTGTTTTTGAGAATGTTCACATCACTTACATTCAATTAGGCAAATGTAAGACTCGTAGAACAATATATATATATATATATATATATATATATATATATATATATATATATACATATATATATATATATATATATATATATATATATATATATATATATATATATATATATATATGGAGAGTCTGTGGCGGCCGCTCATACTAGTCTTTGCATTTGCGGTGTGAGTATAGCACGCGAACATACCTCTATGACTTTAGTACCGGTATTTTAACCGGTATATCATACTAGAGAAAGAGCCTGCCGGTTAGGCCTACTGTGTGCCTTTTTTGTTATGCCTGAGCATAATATATATATATATATATATATATATAAAGGCACACAGTAGGCCTAACCGGCAGGCTCTTTCTCTAGTATGATATACCGGTTAAAATACCGGTACTAAAGTCATAGAGGTATGTTCGCGTGCTATACTCACACCGCAAATGCAAAGACTAGTATGAGCGGCCGCCACAGACTCTCCAGGTTCTACATAAAAGTAGGTCAGCTTCAGTGTCATAAATTAGGGGAGAGTGGAGCATAACCCGATGGATAACACAATAGGCCATCGCTATTTGACCGGATACGATCGAATAGCATCGGGAACTATTCGTCCGGATACGGACAAATAGCTCATGTTTGCGTATGCGCTATTTGACCGGATAAATTCAGACAAATAGCCAGAGATCAACTATACGCTATTTGGCTGGTTACAGACAAATAATCCATGTTTGTGTATGCGCTGTTTGACCCGACAAATACGGACACTTAGTCCGACATCGAGCACCCGCTATATTTGACTGGACAGATGAGAGATCATTAGATGCAGCTTGGAAGACGCGAGTACTTCTACCTTCTCATCACCGCATGTTAGTCAATGATATAACCGCGGTGTCTTAGGTATGCACGTGTCGCAGTATCTCAGGTATTGCAATACCTCAGGGAGTTTGACGCCCCTGGCATGCAGCTTTGTAAACCAATGCCTTGTGGTACAGGTTCTTGACAGAACCGAAGGCTAAGGGAGCAAACCCTAACCAGAAAACCGTGTTACTCTGGCAGCATCAAGGGCGGTTGATGTGTGGAACTCCCAAAATATCTCGACCAGCCACTGCAGGGACAAATAGTTTGCGCCTGCCTTGACATGTTCTTGCCGGTGTGAGACCTCTATTTGTTCCCCGAGATAGAGAGAGAGAGAGCCGCTAGTAACTAACAAAAGCCAGCGGCACTTCAGCACTTTTTGCTTCAGCTTCCATGAAATGTACAACTGCACGAAACACCATACCGGAACGGCCGTCGCAAGGGTTACCAAGGACCGCGCTGTTCGACCTCATCTTCCGTCGACAGTAGAAAATCAGCAACGAAGAAGAAGACAACTACTGACAATTGCACAATGGAACGTCAGGACTCTCCTCGACCGAGAAGGAGCTAACCGACCAGAAAGACATACGGCACTAGTAGCAATGGAACTTGCCAAATACAACATCGACATCGCCGCCCTATGTGAAACAAGGTTCCCATAGTCTGGTAGTCTCCATGACTTGGAATATTATTTCTTCTGGAGTGGCAAACCCGAAGGAGAAAGACGGGAGGCCGGAGTGGGCTATGCTATCAAAAAGGATATCATCACAAAGCTGACAGAAATGCCACGGCCAGTAAGTGACAGAATCATGACGATGAAACTACCTCTGAGCAAGGACAACTTTGCTACAAGTATCAGCGTGTACGCTCCAACGGTGACAAACCCAGATGAAAACAAGGGGCCTTCTACAACCAGCTGGCCAGTGTGCTCAGTGGCATCCCTCGTACAGGTAAGCTACTGCTGATAGGAGACTTCAATGCGAGTATTGGAAGAGACAACGGCAAGTGGCCCTTGGTCATGGGCAAACATGGGATTGGGGAAAGCTCCAATGGCGAGCTTCTACTGGCTCTGTGCTCTTAGTTCGAACTGATAGTGACGAACACCATGTTCAAGCAGAAGGATGAACGCAAGACCACTTGGATGCATCCTTGTTCCAGACACTGGCATGCATCCTTGTTCCAGACACTGGCATCACGATGTGTCGGGATAACATGGACATCCGCAGTATCCGAGCCATGCGTGGAGCTAACTGCTGGACCGATCACCAGATGCTTAGGTCAAAAGTGGCTTTCAGAATACGACAAAAACACAACACGCAAGGGACAAGTAAGCCGACCAAGCTCAATACAGGAAAACTAAGTACCATCAGCCATAGAGTGAGTTTTGAGCACGAGATGGACAATGCTCTCGCCTAATGGGAGAAAGTTCAACACCAGACGAGGAATGTGCAGCTCTGCAGCAGGTCGTATACAACACAGCCAAGATATATCTTGGCAAGCCAGACAGAAAACACCAGGACTGGTTCGACAACAACGACCAGGAGCTACAGACTCGTATGAACAGAAGAGACCAAGCCCACCAGAGTGTTGCAAACAAGGAGCACTAGATCCACAACTGCAGCATACAAAGATGCCTGCAAGCTGCTACAAAAAAGTACCCGTGCACTGAAGTCAGACTGGTGGGAAAGGAAGGCAGTGCAGCTGCAGAGAGCTGCTCACAGAAACGATATGAATGGCTTCTAAAGTGGACTGAAGCAATTAAGTGTGCAGACCCAAGAAGAAGGTGGCAGCACTTTTAAGCCCCTCTTCTCGACGTAGTTCCGCAGCCGACCGACAGTCGGTTAAGCGAGACTAATGTAAGACCACAATAAGGTGTTCGTCCTCCTTTAACATTGACCAAAGAGTACTGAGTACCCTATAAAAGCAGCATTATGCAGGTTGTCTGAATTTCTGTGAGCACATAATAGTGTGGAGTGAGTAGAAACGATGTTTTTGTGCAGCGTGGCATCAGAGCTGTCAAATTATGGAAGCTGTCAGTCGGTGCATTTCTGCGTATTAATACAGTTGTCATTTTGCTTGGTGGTGTAATCAGGGGCAATCCTTGTGTGGTTCAAGCAGAAATGGAGGGGTATAAGGTTTGAAAGAAATTTCTGGGAGCCTGAGGTATTAAAAGTTCACGAATTGTTCACTGAACTTCTGTGTATACGAAATTGCCAATAACAGATCTCATCAAGATTAGTAGGAAATGAAGGAAACGTTATAATGGTCGCCTATGGAAAATGCAAATGTGGTCCGACTCCTAATTAGGGCATCACTAAAAGGCGGGCCACAATTGGCAGACCGCGCGGAAACGGCAGACCACATTCACAAAGATGCCACCGATCGATACGCTCCATATTTACGTGAGGGGAGCCTTTACGTGCGTTGTTATAGTTGGCGCCTTATAGTTGCTGTTTTTACGGTGTTCTTGTGATGTTGAGATGTCTTTCAATAATAACATACGTGTAATATACAGTACTACAAATTAGCATATACAATGTTTGAAAGGCGAAATAACAATTCTTGGATTTTTTGTTTGTTTATATATATAATATATATATATATATATATATATATATATATATATATATATTTGTGTGTACAATGTGTATATCATGTTAAAAATATCCATATATTTACCTTACCAAAAAGGGTAAGGTAAAGGTTTTTTTACCTTAAAAACGTTTCAGTTGTTACAAACAACATGTACATATATCCATACGCAAATTAATGCAGGCATATAAATGCACCTGAAGAACCATCATGTACTGCATATATAACATTTATATAATAAATCTTAATATGCATATGACTGTTTATAGCTTACATTTATATTAATATTTTTTAAGTTATTAAATTTATATTCAAATAGGTTTTTACTATTACTTTTATATTCGTTTTTATATTTTATATTTATATTTTGTTATACATATTTTTTAACCCATTAGGCCCTACGATTTTATTAAAACATGCCCTCTTGTTCCCAGAATTTCTGTAAATTTTTGAGCGATTTTACCTCTATGTGTTAAAAAATCTGTAGAAAAAAATCTATTCAATATATTGTTAATTACAAGTTGTGTTTATCTTGAAGAGTACTCATTTCTCCACATGCCTGTACACATATAAATATGATTTCGTCATAAAATGTTGACACTTGATGCAGCTGCCCTCTATGTGGGACTTCTGTTTTTGACTGAGCGAATACTCGTAAGGCCTAACATTTAAATTTAGTTCTAGGATTTTATAAATACAAGTAATACCATTCGGTATTACATTTAGAATTGTTAGTACAACACAATAATAAGTCTCCAATATTTACAAAGCTTGTAAACATGGAGCGTACCGATCGGTGGCATCTTTGTGAATGTGGTCTGCTGCTTCCGCACGGTCTGCCAATTGTGGCCCGCCTTTTAGTGTGCCCCCCTAATTATATGGCGAGTGGCGCCACTCGACGGCATGCGTATTCCCACGCAGTAATGCGCATGTGCTGCAAAACGAAACCACCCACTGGGGTGCTCGCCCCGGCGCTTTTACCACGAACAATTAATCTATAGGCCTAAATACTAACCACTACCATACAAGCATAATAGTAATTATCCGCGAATGATCTTACACCAAAAGCCATCTGGTTATGCCCCATATGTGGGGCATAACCGGATTTGGTGTGGGGTAGACTGTTTCTGTTGCTTACATTACAAGGTATAAGCCGTTGGCGTTGAGAAATTAATAATCAAAGAAATTGATCTTTGCCTTTGGCTGACCAACTAGTCTATTCTTCTTTAATTGTAGCCTACTATAATAATCTAATTTTGGCCAAGAAGCTATCTACACAGTGTATTCAAGACGAATCACCAAAAGAATAATAATAATGTTCAGTTATTATTAATGATAGTTTAATTATCACAATTTAACTAGTCTAGGTGCATGTATAACTCACCTCAACGCCTTTGGCTTTGAGGCTACCCTCCGTTTCCTTGTTCTACAACTGAATTATGGGACTTTTATTTTGATTTCCGCCCACATGATAATTAACTTGTGTGAGTGCGGTGTGTGTGTGTGTGTGTGTGTGTGTGTGTGTGTGTGTGTGTGTGTGTGTGTGTGTGTGTGTGTGTGTGTGTGTGTGTGTGTCTGTGTGTGTGTGTGTGTGTGGGTGTGTGTGTGTGTGTGTGTGTGTGTGCGTGCGTGCGTGCGTGTGTGTGTGTGTGTGTGTGTGTGTGTGTGTGTGTGTGTGTGGGCGGTGTGAGTGACCGTGCGTCGCACGGGCGTCGATCGGTGGGGCCGTGGGGGACGGGGGGGACGCGTTCCCCCCACTTTTCAGGGTGGGGGGACAGCATAGGAATTGTCTCCCCCACTTTTCAGTTCAGAAAAATTGCGAGGCATATAGCCTGACTCAACACTCCTCTCTCTTAAAAGCCGCTACATAGGACTAGCTAGACAATGAACTCGCGATATAAAGTTCAGCAAAGTTATTTATCGGAAATTAACACGAGGCAAACAAGTTTTGAGGCATGTTTTGCTGTTAGTGCGCCATAATCCGTGATAGTTATTTAAACAAACGTAATATTTTAATGTATTGAACGAAATTTTAGACACCTCTTCACAGTTGTCATCACAGGAGAATTATCGAACAGCCCGTGGCATCTATACAAAAAAAGCTATGTTATTTCGCTGCACATTGATAATTTTAAATTTGTCGCGCATATGCTGAAAGACCAATCGGAAAGTTTATAACTACCGGACAAATGTAAGCCGCTGCCAGGCTCTTTCAACCTTGTGTTGATATTATTAATAGGCTCTAGCCTTGATGGCACATATTAAATGATGACATTTGTGTTGCAATTTCACCCCTCGCCTGCTTGATGCTTATCGCCTACGGCAGAAGCTGCGGATTCCTGCACTTTGTGTAACATATTCCCATTTGAGTGATGACCAATTTCTTTGCCAAAATGTTGGATTGGGAAGTTCTACACAGGCACAGCATGGGCGTCGATCAGTGGGGGACGAGGGGGACGCTGACCACCCCACGGCCTGAGGGAGTCAGTATAAGAAATGTCAGTTCATAAAACATATTTATAGGCATCTATAGCGAGACTGATCACTCCTCTCTCCTAAAAACCCTACATCGGTCTAGTAGTAAAATTAATAATAAGAACTAAACTTCCGACTACCTAGTGGAAAATCACTAGATAAACTGCTTGGTTGGCAGCAGCCCGCAACTTGATCTAAGTCCAGTAAATATTCATCATGCCAGGCTCTGTCATTTTGCACCCTTGTATTGATATATAGCCATCAAGTACATAATAGATTATTAATTTTTGTTTGCCCTGTCATCCCTTGGATTGCAGCCTGGTCGCCCTGGTGGATATTGATATCGCCTACTACTAGGATTTATGCACTTTGTGTAATTTGATCTCATTTTAGTGATGACAGGCACCCCTGTAAGCTCTGCATCTTGTCACTCTATGAATCAGGTAAGCAGTGTTGGGTCCAAAGTTTACCCGCCAAATGTTCAGTGATTGGGGTAGGCCATGGCCCCTCTTCAAATATATATTGCCAACGTAACTATTATAAATAGCATAACATAAAGGCTTTTTTTAGTTTAAAATTAGCACCAGACCAACAATTAATTGTTTTATATTTAAAAAATAATTATGTGTATTTCAGGTCATATATATATATATATGTATACTGTATATATATTATACATGCCATATATATATATATGACATAATATAATATATGACATATATAATATATATATTATGCATACATATATGTGTATATAAATTGGTCCCCATTCCCCCACATTTAAAACCGGATCGACGTCCCTGCGTGCGTGCATGTTTCTTCTGAATTTGCAGACATTGTATTCCGACATAAAATTGTTGTGTCAATATGTGATGCAGATTTGTGCTGTAAATTTGTAGGAGAAATCATGTTGTACCGTGAAGTCTTCATTGTATGAAGGTAGCGAGGAGTGAAAGCTGTTGTGATATGATGTCATTGATGACCGGTCAATCACTTCCACAGGGCGCCCACATTCCTAAACTCCCCAACACACGATGTCAGCTTTACACAGACACAGTCAGTGCAATCCTTGCATAAGTAACTTGTAGATGGCGATCCACTAGTCTTAGAGCATGGACACATAAGTAACTTGTAGATGGCGATCCACTAGTCTTAGAGCATGGACACATAAGTAACTTGTAGATGGCGATCCACTAGTCTTAGAGCATGGACACATAAGTAACTTGTAGATGGCGATCCACTAGTCTTAGAGCATGGACACATAAGTAACTTGTAGATGGCGATCCACTAGTCTTAGAGCATGGACACATAAGTAACTTGTAGATGGCGATCCACTAGTCTTAGAGCATGGACACATAAGTAACTTGTAGATGGCGATCCACTAGTCTTAGAGCATGGACACATAAGTAACTTGTAGATGGCGATCCATTAGTCTTAGAGCATGGACACATAAGTAACTTGTAGATGGCGATCCACTAGTCTTAGAGCATGGACACATAAGTAACTTGTAGATGGAGATCCATTAGTCTTAGAGCATGGACACATAAGTAACTTGTAGATGGCGATCCACTAGTCTTAGAGCATGGACACATAAGTAACTTGTAGATGGCGATCCACTAGTATTAGAGCATGGACACATAAGTAACTTGTAGATGGCGATCCACTATTCTTAGAGCATGGACACATAAGTAACTTGTAGATGGCGATCCACTAGTCTTAGAGCATGGACACATAAGTAACTTGTAGATGGCGATCCATTAGTCTTAGAGCATGGACACATAAGTAACTTGTAGATGGCGATCCACTAGTCTTAGAGCATGGACACATAAGTAACTTGTAGATGGCGATCCACTAGTCTTAGAGCATGGACACATAAGTAACTTGTAGATGGCGATCCACTAGTCTTAGAGCATGGACATATAAGTAACTTGTAGATGGCGATCCACTAGTCTTAGAGCATGGACACATAAGTAACTTGTAGATGGCGATCCATTAGTCTTAGAGCATGGACACATAAGTAACTTGTAGATGGCGATCCACTAGTCTTAGAGCATGGACACATAAGTAACTTGTAGATGGCGATCCACTAGTCTTAGAGCATGGACACATAAGTAACTTGTAGATGGCGATCCACTAGTCTTAGAGCATGGACACATAAGTAACTTGTAGATGGCGATCCACTAGTCTTAGAGCATGGACACATAAGTAACTTGTAGATGGCGATCCACTAGTCTTAGAGCATGGACACATAAGTAACTTGTAGATGGCGATCCACTAGTCTTAGAGCATGGACACATAAGTTAATGTTCGTCCACTGCGTGGTTAGTGGGGAACTCTCTATCAGGTTCAGGCCAGGACAATAAACCAACTTAATTTTAAGTCCCCCCCTCGAAGAGATTGGAGAGGTCACCCAGACCTATATATAATTATAATTGTTCTAATTAATCAGCCTAGACTATGCAAACCGGATAAAAGCATCTAAAACATACCAAAAAAACATCAATAGAAAAACTTCATTATCAGATCATAAACCTTGAGATGGCCTCAATACTCAAGTTTCGGCAATTATTGACTGGTTTTGGTATAAGATTTTGTGAAATAAGTATATATTATAAGATCTTGAGATAAGATAACATATATATATAACAAATAAAAATAACCGTCAACCATGTACATTACTAATGTACATGGTTGACGGGTCATTACACAAAATATGCTACAACATCATGCAAATGTTTGATATCTGATATGCTGTTTTGATCATTTGGATGGAACGGTTGCCTACAAATAACAGAATTAACTAAACGTGTTTTTTTACCAGCGAAAATATTCTTTCTATGAAAGTTTATTATTGTCACAGTGACATGATTAGAGCAGCATATCCAATCCATATATGTATACGGTCGTCTGTCGGTACATTATTTACTGTTAATGAAAGTAACTGAATGACACCAGACTGCTTGATATACAGCTGACCATTGTTTGTATTCTGAATAAATGAATACAAACACCAACATAGACTGTTGCACTCTGAGTCACAATGTACATTTCACATCAGACAAAACAGTGAAAAGGAGTTGAAAAATAAGCAACCAAACGTATTTCGAGTTACCCTAGGGTACCAGCCTAACAGGAATATATATAACCACTTATGGTTCATATATACAGATAATTACACACAAACACAGGCTCGCGTGGATGCAAACACATAACATAAGGGATTGTTTAAAAGCTTCTGCTCTCAATTTTGTTAGAATACATACCAATTTTCTCAAACTATCAAAATAAATCAATATTAAGTCACACTGGCATATTGTTAACGAGTTATTAGCTTTAGTTTATCAGCCCCGATGTACAGTTATTTAGGCATAGAAATGACACATCGCCTATCCTATCTCTAGAACATACTTGTGCATATACAAATAGCCTGTATCGATCATCAACAGTTGGGGACACAACAAACTGACCACATTTAGAATAACTAAACAGGTAGCTTTACCAACCTAAACTTTCTATACATACACATTCGGCTGTGAAATCTGTGGTTCGGCTAGATTATTCCTTCTTCTCCATATTTACAAAACATGTCAATGAAATGATCACAGTTGCCATCTCGGCTACTTCTTCTCTTCACCTTCGCCACAAGTGTTGTTCTGGATGCGCACAGTAAGTACTGTACTGTGAATGATACCCTAACGACCTAACCCTGCATACACGGGAATACATTACAACTATTTATAAAGTATTCATAATTTTCATCATGAACCATTATGTAGGTTAAAAACAAATACAAAAAAATCGTCTATTATATGATTTTTCAACATAATTAATTCCACTCGATAGTCACATACATTTCTGCATAAAATTAGGCAAGCTGGCGAGAAAAGTGCAAGTTGGCTGACGCACATAGGCATGTCCTCCTAACATGGTGCAATATGACAAAACATGACGCGACAAATATGACGTACCGATCATGCACAATGAGGTATCAAACATAATATAACCATTAACACATAATCCCACATATAAAACATGGCGCAAGACGTAGGACAAACTAAACATGATGTAGTAAGCATTGTGCAAGATGTTATTTGACATTATTTGACAGATACACAGCCGGTTATAAACATGATGTATCAAACTTGGTGCAAGAAATGCCACATACAAAATACCATGCAACAAGTACAGTGTACTAAAGGTGATGCAACAAGTACAGTGTACTAAAGGTGATGCAACAAGTACAGTGTACTAAAGGTGATGCAACAAGTACAGTGTACTAAAGGTGATGCAACAAGTACAGTGTACTAAAGGTGATGCAACAAGTACAGTGTACTAAAGGTGATGCAACAAATTGACGTAACAGATACAACATATCAAACTTGATGACACAAATAGGTCCTGAACAACAAATACGATGTACCAGACATGATGCAACAAATATGATTACAGGCCTGTACTACAAATATGAGGTACTGATGTGATGCAACAAATGTGATGGACCTAATATGATATAACATATATTCCCAACGGTTTCTGTCTGTCGTTGTTTCTAATAAAAATATCGCATTTCTTAAAGTTAAATATTTTAAACAAACTCATCAGTATGACCACAGTAAACATCCAGCTCAAGCTAACAGAAATGTTTACCACTATATAAAACTGGGGGGGGGGGTAAGTAATAACACTGAAACTTAACCAATGACGTACTCAATCACCATTTAATATTTCAAAATGGTCAACCTCTCAGTCTGGTGACGCAGGTATATAAAAGTAATTCAATATCAAACTTTGAGATCAGCATGATGGCGGCTTCCTTTGGATTCACACTAGTTCTGCTACCTTTTATATTTATAAATGCTTCTTTAAATGCTGCCATACGATCTACATGCTGGTTATCTGATTTTTCATTCCATCTAATTATAATATAATCTAGTTACCAAACGTACATACCATCAACTTTGTTATTATACTAGTTGAAACAAATGTATACATACCAATTTAACTAGGAAAATATATCACAAATAACACATTCACCTCGGAGAGCAATTTTTGGTGATGCATACAAATATATGTTCTTTAATGAAATTCACAGGTGAAACACAAAGCAACACATTTCTTCAAACAACAATATTTTTTGGTGATTCATATGAATTTATGCTTTTTTCTAAACGATACTGTCTTGTGAAATCCGTACCTATACAGCAACATCTGTTACCCATAGAAAATTTAATATACAAATGATAGGTTACCACATAGGCGACCATTTCTATATGTCCCTCAGTTAACAGTAGGTTTCACATCACATCATAATGCCAGTGTGTCATATCGTCAGCTGAATCTATTGGAATTTTACCACCATAGTTCAGATACCATTCCGAGACATTCTGGCTGAAGTACGACAAGACATGCATTGACTGCAGGAGCAGAGCTACACAGGTATCAGACATTGTAGAGGTACACCTGGCTCTTGCCAACGACAGGAATGTGGAACGGAGAGAACCACTTGAAGGAGAAGGGGTGTCCAAAGACGGCCTTCAGACTCAGCCACCACGACTTCTTCTCCCAAGTCGGGTTTTCACTTTTCAGCTGTTCAATGCCCTAAAATAGAAAGACCGTATTTGCCTTAAACTAGCCTTAATCTAGAAAGCGGAATTACAATTAAACACGTGCAGCAACTGTAACTAAAATGGGGTTATTATCATTGTGATTCACCTAGTCATTGACAGGACATCAAAGAATGTCTTTAATTGATGATAAAACAGGATGAAGTAAATGACCCAAGAGAAAAGGGGTGTTTTTATTCAGAATGCCTGATACATGGTGTAGCTTACTACTGACACATGCACCATAACATCACATTTCTGTATCATCTCAAAACTGTTCTAACAGTAACAAGTACAGAAAGCAAAAGCTAGATTATCTCATAAGTCATCTCTAGCTTTCAAACAAACTGAATATTTTCTTCCTTGCAATAGCTGATAAAAATTAAGTAACAATATTTCCACTTTAAATGGTCACACAGTTGAAACAAGTTATATCACGCGGAACGGTTAAAACAAGTTATATCACGCATTCACGTATTATGATGAAATTTGGAATGCGAAATTTTATGTAATTTTCCAGAACAAGCATGTCTACTAACCGTCTCATCGGAACAGATGGAGGACATCTGAGTCCCAAACATGATGGCTGTGAACATGGCAAAGAGCAGAGCCTCAAAGAGCAATATTATGAGGAAGATTGTTGTAGCCGGAGCTGAATAGTTGGAACATTCTGAAACAAAAGAGCAACATGAAAATGAAGTGTTTTATTATTCAGAACACCCATGCATGCATAGAGGTAAGTCACTGGATCATTGTTAAACAAAACAACAACATGAAGAGGAAGATTGTAGTGGCCGGAGCTGAATAGGTGGAGCATTCTGACACACGGAGCTATGTGAGCGGAAAGAATGTAGTGGCTGGAGATACAGTTGGTGTTGAATACATGGAGCATTCTGAAACAAAGAGCTATATAGCTATATCACAACAACACCCAAGGGGTAATAGATCTAGCACCCTGCAGTAACAAAGTCAACAAAAAGCTATCATATTCTGAGTAATATGTTATTATATTTCATAGTGAGATCTTTCCAAGAAATAACCAATAATAGTGGACCAGCCAAACATTGAAAAGTCCTCTAGAATATTTTTCATCGGCATTGGTTGTTAAATAGCGGGCATCCATGCTAGATGAGTCACCCATGGAATGAGGAAAATGACTAGGGTGGATGCCACGCTCGATTTTGAATTTAAAGGTCATTTTGAAGGTCACAAAGTCAACTGGGGTCGAAAGGTCGGGTTTTATTTTCGTGATGATTTGAACTCTATGTGACTAGATCTTTACAAAACAGTAACGGTTTTACGGTTGTGACAAGTATTGGCTGAGATATAAGATGTTAAACTTTGCATTTACACAGAGATCAATTAGATAATTCAACACAAAAATGTGATTATCTATAAATGTGGTTTTCTTGTATGTGAAAGTTGTTTGCATATCCATTATTGCAAAGTTATCCTGTTTTCAAAACCAAACACGTATTGTGTGTATGTCAGTATACATAACATCGTTCCTTAGCATGAATTGGGATTAAATAAAACTTGCCAACATGTGGGAAAAATTAATTTTTAAGAAGTTAGGTGACAACCGCAGAATAGAACTCTGCTTTGCAAGTAGGCAACTATCCCATGCTCTAGCAACTGATAGTGTTCAAATCAGCACAAACAAAACCGTAAGTGGTGTTGCCATCCATGGTTTTGAATATGAAGGTCATTTTGAAGGTCACAAAACCAACTTCAGTCAAAATATTGTTTTCCATTATTTTATATCCACTTGATCATCTTTGCACAGAACCACATATTTTATATTTGCAGATGTAATGTCCGTGTTATGATGTGTTGATTATTGAATGTACACACGAATGTATGGAATAATGGCTGGATGACCTGTGGAGAGAATCGGGTGTGTATGCAGCGAGCACCACTGAGACCATGCTGAATGGCAAAGCCTACTACTGTGGTGTGAAGGGGCACCAGCTAGCATATGAAGCTCTGTGGCACATCAAAAGGTCATGAAGATGAAGTGAATGTTAAAAAAAACCTGCCCAAAATGTGGTCAAATTGTTCCAAACGAAAAGTGGCTATCACACAGTAGGACCACTCTGCGACTCAGTGGAGCCACTGTCTAATATCCTGGGGAGTGAGCATGTTCAAGGTCTCCTGACAAGACAAACTTTGTCAATCCGAACTTCAGGATGTGGTCTACGTACATGAACCTGGTGGAGATTCTACTGGACTTCATCAGAGCTGAGAGGAATGGTAACTGGACTCTCCATATAGAAGCGTTTGCTGCAATGTTGCCATGGCTCACAATCTATGACCACACAAACTATGCCCAATGGGGACCTGTGTATCTTGCGGAAATGAAACTGCTTGAAATGACAGCACCAGGGTCTATGCAGAGTTCATGCAGGGGAACTTCGCTGTGAAGAGAACCAAAAGACGATTCAACCAAGTTGCCGCTGACCAGGCAACTGAGTGGATAGTCAAAACACGCAAGATGCAGAATGGCATCATAGGCATTGCAAGAATTGACCAAACCAGGGACAAGTTTTGTGTCACCTGGGCCAAACGCTCACGAATCTCCTAGGACAAGAGATACCTCTTCAACCTGGAAGATGAGGAGGAAGAGACCACTTTCACTCTCAGTGACAGCCTTCCTTCCGAGACGAAGCATGGTGAAGAAGCTTATCACACAGCTTACGTATTCAGAGTAAACACTGCTTTGAGAGAAGATGGAGACATGGATTCAATAAGTTGCGGACATACCCTTGATATCTTTGGCATCCAAAGATTCTGCCCCGACTGACGTGGTCAGTGATTTCCTAAAAGCTGAAGAACGGGGGAAACTGCATGTTGTCACCAACCTGAAGCAACGCCTAATTGAGAAAACTGTGGGGTTTCATGATGTGCTTAAGAAGCATCGCCCGAAAACCTTTGCTACTCTGTGCAAAGCAACCGTGTCTACCAAATACAATGTAAAGAAGACTGTCAAAGCCGACCGAAAGTTTCTGCAGTAATTACTCAATGCCATTACCATGGATCAAACAGTTGAAATGGGGAATATCCTGAAGCATGAGTTGTCCCCAATCCCGCTGTCTCTGGCTAAGCACAGAGGCGACATGAACTCGACAAAAAGTCAGAACTAATCAATATCCTGGCAGATGGTATTCACATACCCTCTGTAATTCCCGAAGCCAACATGAAAGCGTGTGTTGACCGACAGTCATGGCCTGATCCAAGCTCTTGAAAAGCCTCATAGGTGCCAGACGTATGGCGACTATGCTGATGTGTTCATGAACAATGTGACAAGTCAATTTAGATGTCATACAACACGAGTTGCTGTAGTATTTGACCACTACACTGGGCAACAGTCAATCAAGGCAGTGACAAGGTCAAAGCGAGTAGGGAAGAGGAAGCCAGTTCAAAAAGTCATCGATGGACGAAATGTCCCACTTCCACAGGTATGGAGCAACATCATTGCATCTGATCAGAACTACGCTGATCTCGCCAGGTTCTTGTCCAAGATCATCGTGACAAAGGGTACAGTTCTACCAGAACAATGTGAGCTTGTAACAGGAGGCAGATTCTCTTGTGCTACACATGCGAGGTCAACAAGGAGGAGTGAAGTCAAACTTCAAGGAAACCATGAAGAGGCGGACACCAGGCTGATACTCCTTACATGTGAGGCAGTCAGCCAGGGACACAAAATAGTTGGTCATCTGCAGATATATGGATGTCATGCTGCTTCTAGTCCACTTTATGCCAGCACAAACATCAGAAATGTGGAAGATCTCCAGAACAGCAAAGAATAGGAAATGCTATCCAATACATGTTCTGTCTGAGAGACTTACACAACCTCTGAGGGATAACCTGCTACATGCGTTCACAGGTTAAGACACAACGTCAGCGTTTAGTGGCCATGACAAGCAGTCTTGCTGGAAAACATTTCAGAATCATCCGCATCTTGTGCAGGAGATTGGTCGTGATGGAGAACCCGCACCAATTGAACAATTTGTATGTCACCAGTATGGCATACCTAAGCAGCCAACCGTCGACAATGCCAGACTCCAACTCTTCGGTAAGGCCAAGCTTGGTCTGCAGATGTTACCGCAACCAGAGACGCCCTGGAACTTCACACCGCATGTGCCAACTACCAAGCAAAGATCTGGCTGCAGGCAGACCAGGAGCATAATTTATACACATCACTTCTCCCACCAACACCTCTGCATGGACGATACAATCAGACTGCTTGAAAGCTATCTGGACAAGATTACCTGCTATTCCAGATGCGTGACTAGAGCTGTTCACTTGTGGATGCAAGGCTAAGTGCAGAACGGCCCGATGCAGTTGCTTCAAAACGTGCTTCAACTGCACGTTCGCCTGTGGGTATGATGGGGTGGACTGCTGCAACCCAGCTGGCCAATAGCCTTGGGAACAAGTGAATGTGACCCGTTATTGCACGTCATAGTGCGTATGGGAACATTACAGTAACTCAACCGAGTGTTCAACACAGTTCCTAATTAAAAAACGTTTTTTTTTTAGAATGACGTACTTTTGTGTTTCATTGTTCTATACTTTAACATTGTAAAGTGAATGTTTATTTGTCAATTACACTGATTAGATGCAAGTATATGAACATAGAAATTATTTATTTGGATAGATCTATTGTTTATGGTCCAAATTAATGCAAAAACCCAAAATACCAATTTTGACCTTTCTTGTCCTTGAAAATGACCTTCAAATTCAAAACCGAGGGTGGCATCCACCCACACCTCTTTCCACATGCTATGAGTGATCCATCTACCATAGTTTCATGGTATTAAAAAAAATGTCGATGAAAGTTTGATATCACATGTTGGCTGGTCCACTATAACCACGCTCCCCGGTAGCACCAAAAGCAACTGTTCACCTCTGCGGTTATTTATAGATTTACCAGGTAATTCCGTAACCATTTACGACTTACATTTTCCTACATTTTCCATATTTACAATTATAATTTAATGACTCCTTATGTGCCAATATCTTTGAAGATCAAGCTCAGTGGCATGACAAAACTAAGGGATTAAGCAATCTCGTAATCGTATAACAATGTACAAGTCGTCACGGATGGATGAAGGCGCTAGGAAGCTAAGGAGGATGGGCAGCATTATTCAAGATGACACCTATTTATCATAGTGATCAATATATATATTGCCCAGACAGCACAATATTTAACCATGAAATCTAACCAGAAATATACAGTCTTTATCATGAGTAAACAAGAGTTGCTCAGATTTCAGTTTTAGACCTTTTACAAAACAGAATATTCCTAAACCAAATATTTACCTACCTCTCCAATCACTTGTTGCACAGGTGATAAATTTATTGATGGCCATGTAGAGAGCATGGAATGACATCAGACAAATGTACATCTACAAGAAAGGCAACGTCACAATGTTCATATAATTTAATATGCCGCTGTGCAAGACAACTGACTACAAGGCACGCAGGTCTCATCTGCCGCCATATTGTTTTACGTTATTTTGCCATTTTCATTCATGATCTGGTCCCCAGTGATGCGACTGAGTTAGGTATTCTTTCACCTATCAGTGTAACTGTCACAGCAGAAACCTCCGCTGTCTGTTTGATAGATTTCCACCCAAAAAATATCATCTATACTATAGAAGGTTGGAATTATTATGCTGATAAGGTATTATTTTCAAATTGTTTGCATATTGCAGTAATTTTGACTTTGAATACGCTTACAGACAACAACGTGCGGCACAGTTTGATATGTTAAGGATTGCTCAAACTGGACAGGAAACAGGAATTACCTGTTTCTACGTTCCTGTAAATAGGGTAATAAAAAAACATAGAAATGTGTCATCAAAAATACGCCACCACAATTATGACTACCAAAGCTTGAAACATTGGTAAATACTGTAAAAACGTTTAGTGGTACAATGAACAAAATATTACTATAATACAGTTTCATAACAGCAATGTGATCAGTGTTTTTACAAAGTACCACAACAACTCTACTTTGATAGAATATTATAGTATTCTATCAATTATTACATATGTGTACATCATGGTCATACTTACAGTAAAAAGAACAAAGTATTTCTGGTTGTTTTCCCCGACACAGTTATTCACCCAGGGACAGTGATGGTCCATCTTTTTAATACATCGACGACAAACGCTGAAAACATATAGGATTTATGTATAATAAAGTTCCCTAAGCTTTGAGAACATGCATCTTATACTGTTTTTCCTTACTCAATGCATATTCTTTGTTTATATTAACCAAAATATAATGCAAGTTATTTTATTTCTAGCACAGATTCCAGCCAAAGAGCTTTGTGGTTTACTCCCCGAAAAATTTCTAATGATAAGTTAGTCAGTGTTAAACTAAGTTTCTTTAATATATTATTAAATCATTATAAAACATAAATAGCACGGCTTATTTTCATGCTAAAGTTTATTCTTACCTACAGTGGTGTGCTCGCTCTGGCTTTATGCTGACACACTTTGGACATTTAAAGACGACTTGTCCATCTCGTAAGCCCAATTTACGAATGTTTTCATCTGTGGCATTTCCCCGTGGGATTGCGCCCTAAAACAGCACAGTCAAGGGTAATCAATAAATGAAACTCAAAGTAATGTTAATCAAGTAACTTTTCCCTACACCTCCTACTAATTGGTTATACTTGCAGTTTCAAATAGGAATTTATGTATATTTTGACGATAACTTGAAGACATTTCTCACATTTGTCGGACTTGTTGTCATATTCATGATTTACAGTGTATTCGTTGGCATTTCTCTCTTTCTGTTCCAAAAAATATTGCAACGGGACTTGACTATTGTAATTCCCTTTTTCAAAATATTGCCTTTAAGGATTACAATGTGTTCAAAATTGCTTAGCAATGGTTGTGACTAGGTCTTCATGTTTTACTCATTCTATGCTGCTTCTAATGTCTCTGAGGTGGCTTCCTGTTCAATATTGTATCATCTCTAAGACCTGTACTATTACATACCAGGCACTTTACTGTAAGTAAGCATCGTATTTACATTCACTGCTTACTGCTGTAAGAAAACCTGTCCCACTTCGATCATCTAGTAATATTCTAGTTCCGATTTACTTTTTGTCCCTGAAGCCAATGCCAATATTGGGACTGGGGCGTTTGCTGTAGCTGCCCCTACTCTCTGTAATGTTTACTTCTACTGTTAGAGCAGCTGAAAATATTGCCAATTTCTGCCATCACTTAAAAACATACCTTTACAACCTTGCCTATCCACCACAGCTCCCTGGCGTATGAGAAATGGAATTGTTTATTGACTCTGATATCAATTGACCCTTTTGTATTGATGCACGTCTGAGCTAGGTTTTGTGTGCAATATTAATTATTCATAAAGAAATAATAAAAAATACATAAGCTAAAACTGATACTTCTACTGATAGTTTCACATCTGTCTACATTCATTATTTCAAACAACATTTCGGAACATAATTTGTTGGCTTAAAAGAACATTATCTGCCAACACACATACATACATTTACCAAAGCCAAACAAATATGTTCCAGATGCTGTACTTACATAATTTAGTTATTTTTATCAATCACACCATAAATTAGTAGCATGTTACTTACAGGATCTGTGAAAACAGTCCTTAGATGGGATGCCCCGACAAGGAATGCAAGCAGCAATGATAGTGCTACATTCCCCGCATCGTAGACAAAGTCCCGAATTGGTAAAAATACAAACAAAACCATCAGAGTTTCGCTTCCAACAAGCACAAGCCATGTCAAAATCACCAACACCATGCCCCTCGTGCTGTCTAGAAAATAAATATGGCTTGTGTTGGGTGCCAACTTGGTGACGAATTTCGGCAGATGTTTCCATAATTTGCCTGCCACCAAGTCTAGGCTCCTGGCTGGTACGCTGGGACGTGACTTTGGGGTGACTTTGGACGGGGCTCCAGCTGACATGGCGTCCTTTCGTCTCAGACGGGGGCCAGGTTGGGATGTGACACACGTGTCTGAACAAGTTTGTTCACAGCTTGAAGACATTCTGTAAGTAACGTAACAATGACAATGTACACACATGAAGACATATTTTCAGTGGACCTCTGAGGTGTGTTTTCATGCACCCTGAGCATAATGCATGATTGTGAAATGTTTTTTCACTCAGCGAAATGTTTGCAAATTTTCTCAAAATGTTGCTGTTTCATTTTTTGCATATAAAGATATTTTGTAGTGGCAATAGCACATGCTCAGGGTGGTACAACACACAACCATGTCAGAAGCCCACGAAAGGTAAGGCAGATACTCACAGGGTCTGTTACCACCGTCCTAACGTGCGACGCGAAGGCCAGAGCAGCAAACATATAGAATATAAGACCGTTCGCAAAGTTCAACCAACTGCCGTGGCTCGACGGCATAATGACACACATGACGACAAACGTCGCGTACAGGATGAGCATGTACGTTATGATGCAGCAAATGATCCCGCAAATGTCTTTCACTATCCACACATGGCGCCCACACCTGAGTCCGAACCGTCGCCAGAAAGGAGCACAGTTTAGAATGGCAACGGCCGGGTTAGGGTCTATACTGTGGGAGGTGGTGTCGTAGCGCGTCATGCTGTAGGGCTGCAGCATAGGGTCCAACTGGGAATCCCTGGAAGAAGAGAAAGCGCCAGAGGTAGAACGAGATGGTGCAGAACATAAAACACGTAACACAAAACGTAAATGATATAAAACGCATACAATAGGCAATATTGGCTCCTTACAACGTACCCCATTCAGATTAAGAAATACAAGGACTGGTCTTCCCCCCCAAAATGCAAGACGTATAACACAAAATATAACAACATAATAAAAAACCACAGGGGTCGTGAAACGACGTGAATGCAAACACTGAAAATATGTCTGTTGTATTTTTAGGATTACTAAATTAATAAACAAAACAGCACCTGGGTTCAGAACAGAAATCTGACAAAATGACTAGTAATTAAACAATATATTTTTAGACCATTTTATTGACCTTCAAAGCCAGGCAAGAAATGAACATTGGACAGCTACACTACAAGATTCAGAGAATTGTTGTGCACTCTTAAATTAAAACAGGGCGGTACAGGGTACACTGTATACTACACTACCTAATCTCAGGTACCATACACCTGTATACACTGTATAGCATAAAATGTATGTGAAATGACAACTTATGAAATGGAAAACAAAACATGCATGCATAAAATAACACAGGAAAAGACATCATGACTATTACATAGTAAGCACAAAACTGTCAACGTAAAGTTATTTAAATAATAGTGCAGAAAAGATTTACACAATAACACAACAAATAACTGTTGCAACAAAATAACACAACAAATAACTATTGCAACAAAATAACACAACAAATAACTGTTGCAGCAAGAGTTAAAGTTGTAACTGTAGCAGAAGCAATAGCAGAAGTACTGAAGAAGTAGTAAAGTACTAAAAGTAGTAGTTATTGTAGTCGCTTAATCATAATTGTGTGTTAATTTATGATATGCAGTGTACAATCCAGGCCATACATTT
Organism: Oasisia sp. SBJ-2009; assembly: GCA_964017155.1. Taxonomy (NCBI): domain Eukaryota; kingdom Metazoa; phylum Annelida; class Polychaeta; order Sabellida; family Siboglinidae; genus Oasisia; species Oasisia sp. SBJ-2009. Next base: position 15,840,555 of record OZ024862.1, read on the forward strand.
GTATCACAGTATGTTGCAATAGTTGCATTGAGACTTCAGAGTTAACTCACAACAGTGGTACTATTTCTAACTAAGTAGTATTTAACACAAAACATAACTAAACGAGTATACTGGCATGTACCAAGTATGATTAAATCATACTTGGTACATGCCATTATCAGTGTCAATGTCATGCATCTGAGACACCAAGAGAACAATGCTGTGCCATCGGGAGTGTTGGTGAATTTGGCCCATAGTGAATTTGACAAGATGAATTTGGCCCAATTCATACTATTGTAAAATTAATGGTGGTTACCGAGGTACATCGGCCCTGATATTTGGTTAGATTGTGTCTCATGGTTAGGTGAATTTTCTTGGATTTTGTATTATTATGTCATTTAATAACAATAATATGTTTTATTTGATATGGCGCCACATCCAGTATTGTTCATGGCACTTCACAATATACTTAAATATATAAAATGGTAGAATTGCAATAAATAAAAATATTAATACACTGTACATTTACTGGTATATATTATTTAAAATACTAGCCCAATAAGAATAAAATAATGAAGAAATACATATTGAATTATGTAGAATATCTAAGTAAAGAATAATTATATAAAAATGCTACTAATACATAAATATGTGTTTGATTAATAATAATAAATAGTTTAATAAAACATTTAACATAACATGGTACAGTGGTGAACCATGAATATTCATTATTGTTATTATGAAGTTATAATTAAAATTGGCTTTAGTAGGGGAGAGGGTTTTTCTAGAATGAGACTAGTATGACATACAAAAGAACTGTGTCTTCAATTATTTTTAACCTGATGAGAGTTTCACAAGTGTTAACACCTCCTAAAATGTTCCAAAAGAGACACAGTGAACGAGCCGTCTCCAACCTTGATACAAGTGACTTGCACTTTCAAACTGTTACTGCTCACAGAGCGCAAAGCTCTCGTTGGTTGATTACTATGCTGAAATTAATGTACACCTTTTTTATTGATCTGTTGGCATATAGGGGTTAAATAGTGCCAACGTACATATTTAGCTAGGCTTAGGATTTTAGGTAATCTTCCAGTTAACTGGCCTAAATTATTAGGGCCTTTTCAAAAAAAATGTATCACCTTTTTTGATGTGTATGTGTTCGGAATGCCATTCTACATCATTTCCGGTACAAAGAAGTCAGATATATTTTTTTATTGTTTGTTATGTCAATTTAATTCCGTTGAGTTGACATAAATATGCCAATGGCATGAGCAGGAGTGGTTAGCGCATCACAGAAGCATTAGGACCGCAAAGGCGATTTCTTGAGTGTGCATTGCGAAGTCGAAATATAGACAAAAATTGCAATATTTTTTCAATTTGAACTTAAAACATATAAATCTGCATTATACAGATTACAGAATACAAATTAATGATGTAGCCTAGGTTTGGGGACATATCCGTAAATCGCGAGACATCTCCTTGGCGGTCGTGATGCATCTGGGGTGTGCTAACTACTCACACCCTGTAGCTGTGACATCGGCTTATTTACGTCGACTCAACGGCCTTAAATTGTTCTAAAACACATTAAAAAATTATATCTGACTTCTTTGTACCGGAAGTAATGTAGAATGACATTCTTAACACATTTTGAAAAGGCCCTAATTAATAATTGAGACCAGGATTGTATATATTTCTTAATCTGGAATAATCCTTTTAAATTATCTTGTTAAGTAGGAATTATACCACTCATAGAAAATGGGCCGAATTCACCGTTATCCGCTTTTGAACGGCGTCGCCGTCACGGCGTCAGGCTTGGGGGACTGACAGTGACATGAATCTGACACTCGGTGACATCGATCGTGTCGTCTGGCAACCTTATCTCAACTCAAGCACATCGGTTAAAACATTTAGCCAGAACCTGATCAATGTTAAACAATATTCGGACTATCTGGTTCTTACTCACATTGCACAAATTGAAGTAGCTTAATCATATATGGCACAAATTCAAGACGTGTTTATTTTGGTAAGCAACACGGACCGGAACATTTTTGACTATCGTGTGGTTTGTTACACATAAAGTTGTGACGTAGAGCGCAAACAGCATGGCGAAAGTGTTGATGAGTGAAGCTGAACGTACTTTCATACTTCACGGAGTACAGGTTTATATTTCAAAATGCATGTTTGTTCATTTTAATGCCACAGACTAATTTGCATTAAATATCAGAAAATCATGAAGTCATCTAATTGTGGTACACCTATATCAGAAAATATGTGATGAGTTCCCATATTATCGCCCAATTGGCGCTACCACCACATCGCAAATCTACCAGAATATCCATGAAAATATTTGTATTGTTATGGCAGTTATATAGGTATTTATCCTGTATTCAAATAAAAAAGGCACGAACATAGTTCATAGCCTCCTAGTCCTAGTCGACCCAGACCTAGTATCACTATCAGGGTTCGTTGATGTTTTTGGTGTAACATAAAAAATGTGTTCTATTCACTGGACTCTTATTGTAGTATCTGCACACTGGAAATGTGCATATGCCATTGAACATTGTCATGCTCTATGTAATAGGCTGTGCTCATGGGTTGTGGCTTTGCCACTGAGCAGTGTAAACATTCTTTTGACCACTTCGGTTACCACTGCTTTGGACCTGTAACATTGTAATTGTTTTTACTTTATTTCCAGGACAACCTCCGATCAGATGGACGTGGCTGTGAAGACTACCGGTTCATGGAGATTGAGACTGATGTTGTCTCAAATTCAAGTGGTTCAGCAAGGCTGAGATTGGTACATAATTGCATTTTGAACATGTAAAACTAATACATAAGAACATGATTGATGATATCTCAAAAGTAGGATAGTGTACAAATAATCGTATGTGAAAATTATAAATGCAATGCTTTGTGTTCCAGTTTTTTTATAATACTCGTAATAATAGAATAAATATGGTGTTTTTTCCTCAAACAGCGATTAAAAAATCCCCAAATAGTGTACACAATTTGAACATTGTGCCAGTGATAGTTCTACCATTGAAATGTATACAAACCACAATATTAATCCTCTATCATCCAGTTAGTAAGCACAACTGTAACAAAAACAGACATTGGTCGGTTTTTACACAACTGGTATTTCGACGTTCAGTAGCACAAGTAAGTTTAATTACAACTTGTTCTGTGAACTTCCTGCGAATAATTGTGACCATTAATATATTATATTCCAGGCCAACACTGATATCCTCGTGGGGATAAAAGCTGAACTAGGAGAGCCACTGTGTGATCGACCAAATGAAGGACGACTAGAATTCTTTGTAGACTGGTGAGGATGTTTAGTCTAATTAGATCATTTCTACATAATGTCTCATAGTAGCAACATGTTTACGATGCTCAACACCATCAAACATGTGGTAAAAAATGTATCCGCTGTGTGCATATAATCAGTTGAACATATTAGGGTAGTTATTGCAATTCGCTCACACAATGATTCTGTTTGCAGTTCCGCAAATGCCACCCCCAAATTTGAAGGTCGCGGAGGGGAAGAACTGGCCAGTGAGATCAGTACTTTCCTGACCCGCGCCTACGCCAACCCCCACTGTCTCGACCTCAAGTTACTCTGTGTCATCCCTCGACAACAAAGCTGGGTTCTTTACATTGATATTCTGGTGAGTTCACAAACTTGACATCATCACACAAGTACCGTAGATTCATTGTTAAAATCTTCCATTTCTCACATCTTTTGCATCATTGAATCAGTTGACCTATTTCAAACCACCACGATAATTCATATATATATGTACATTGTTATTTCATGATTCCTGTCATTCATTGGCTATCCAATTTCAAGGATTTCAGAAGTAACAGTAGTGGTCATTTTATTTGGGTATATTCTCAGACTTTTCTATATTGACTTCTTTTGTCATTTGACTGTTATGCTATACAATATATGACTATGGACTGTTAATGCTGTAAACACTATTTATATTATTATTATTATTATAACCAGCATTTATTATGCACTGTATCTTTGGGACCAGCCCATTCATGGGTGCATGCATACATTGTAAAAGTATATGGAATTATAAAATATAAATATATATAAATTATATTACATTAACATTCACATTTAAAAAGATTTAAATATGCTTAGTAATTAATTCTTATTAACAATTATGATGTACCAGGTAGTAAAAAAGCAATAAAATGTATTATAATTAAAAAAAATAAGTTAAATAAGTCCAAATTTCATAAGATATATGCTTGTAAAAGTATCGTATACAACGGTTCCTCAGTAGAAGTAAACTAGTTTAAACAATAATAATAATAATAATAAGAACATTTATAAAGCGCCATAAATCTGGAAATATCCATTCGGAGGCGCTGTACATGAGTATATATACATGTGTTGTAGAATTATAATATTAACTTTGTTAAGGTAAATAAAATACCTAAAATATGTATAAAAAGTAATAGTAATAAATAATTAAATAAATAAGTTAGGTAAAGATAATTATTAAAATAAATGGTATATTGATAATAAAATAATGAGTACGACATTTTTTAAAATTAATGTAAAACATGTAAAAGATAATAAATAGATAACAAATAAAATACAAATTAAATAAACTGACAAGTGTCTACACTTCATACACAGCCCGGAATAGGTGGGTTTTCAGTAGTCTTTTAAACGTCACGAAGCAACAGGTCTTCTTCATATCGGCAGGGAGAGTGTTCCACAGTCGTGGACCAGCTACTGAAAACATTCTGTCACCGTATCGGCTGCGAGATAGCGGCACGTGGAAATCATTGTTTGTGGTTGAACGTAACACCCGCGTAGCTCTTTGTTCGAGTAGGTCGGTGATGTAAGGTGGCGCCAGTCGATGTTGTGCACGAAACACCAGTAGCAGTATTGCGTATTGCACTCGTTGTTTCACCGGGAGCCAGTGTAGTTTCATGAGAACTGGTGTAATATGTTCACGTCTGTGGCAGCGGACCACTAGTCTAGCGGCGGCATTTTGGACTCTTTGTAGCTTAGATATTAGGCACTATGGAAGATCATACAGAAGACAGTTGGCGTAGTCAATTCTCGATATAACAAGAGAATATACAAGGCGGACGGCGGCTTTCTGTGTGAGACATGATCGGATCGACGCAATGTTCCTTAGACGGTAGTATGATGTACAGCAGACATGTTTAACGTGGCTGACCATTGACATTTCCGTGTCAAATATAACGCCGATGTTTCTGCCAGTAGGACTTGGCGTTATGTCGCAGTCGCCGATTTTGATTACTGTGATGTTGTGGTTCGCTCGATTGTTGCGTGATGATAGCACAAGTGCGACTGTTTTGTCGTCATTCATGTTCAGCTGATTGTCGCCCATCCATGCACGAACAGCGTCTATGCACTGTTCAATTCGGCGTAATGACAACAATCTGTTAATTTCTGTCATCTCGAATTTGATGTACAGCTGGGTATCATCAGCGTATAGGTGGAAGTCGAGATTGTGCCTCCTAATGATATCACCGATAGGAGCTGTGAGTCTTAAGGACAATCTTGAGTTTGTTTAATGAGAAATTAACTTTACCTTGTGTCACTGTGGATTGTGATGTTTCAGTTGCTGGAATGTGGCGGCAATCTGCACGACGCTGTCTCTATAGCAGTGAAAGCTGCTCTCTTCAACACCAGGTAACTGGCTAATATTTGGCAATGGCAGGATTCTGACACCAAACACAGCTCCCCATCTATCAATGTACACCTTGAAATCTTACTGGACTTGATGTACCAGGGTACTACTATAAGAGATCTTGAGCAACATATGAACACATTTGTTGCTCGTTTATCTATAGAACACTGAACACACCAAAAATATTCTGCGTGGTTGGAAAAAAAATGTGTACCAACTGGGCAACATATTTTGGGTTTTAAGGTTGAATGGATTTTGTGACAAACAAGACGCGTGTGTTGTATGTATGTGAGATAGGTGTCCTAATGTGGCGTCACTTTTCAGATTGCCCTATCTCACCGTAACGATGGGAGAGAAGGGCGAAGCTGAACTGGAACTGTCAGACGACCCATTCGACTGTCGAAGATTAGACGTCACAAATGTACCATGTGTCGTCACACTGAATAAGGTGTGTGCGTTATCTTGTTTTGTTTTACCAGAATGTCTATCCTACACTCATGTACGTGATCAGTTTTAACAATGTAAATGAGCTGATCTGCTCAACAACTGGAATCCACCTGTCATGTGAGGGAACACCAAATTGCAATTGCGTGTAACCCTATCTGTTTCTATAATACTACCAATGTCCATTCAGACATCAGTGACACTGGGTACGTATAGGAAGTCTTCAGACATTTTCATTAATTTAAATTGTTCAATGTGAATATCATTTATACATTTTATCTACTTAATAATTTATTTATTTAATATACAGTTTTATTGTTGTATACATGTCTTATAACATGTCATGCATATTCACTCATTTTTAATCATGTTTACCTTGTTCTCAGATTGGTCACTATCACGTGGTTGATGCAACAATGCAGGAGGAAGCATGCACGCTGGGCCGGTGAGTGTCATGTGCTTCTTATGTGCTCAGTAACCAACAATAATTAAATAAAATTATTCCATTTGTTTTTATTTAAAAATCATGTTATTAAATAAAAAGTATATCAATTCTAACATACTAACTGCAAGAATTATTCCTAACAAGGCATACCATTTTTTGTATTTCAACAGTTCAAAGTGCAAGCTGTGATAAATGAAAGAAAGGTCATGACCCAAAGTCAATACAGTCTTCATGGCTTTGGACGTGAGGCAAAGCTTTCGAAAGTGGTGCATTGTAAACAACTTGTTTCCTACCGATTTTTCAAAAGCAACAATTTAATTAAAACACATTTTATATAAAGTTTTACATATTTATTTATGAACTTTATCTAACTTATTGCCTTATTTACTTTATCTATCCGCTACTCATATTCCTGTGTTTTATTACTATATATTTATATATAGAAATAAATGTATTAGTATTCGGGTGGTAAGTCATCCGGTTATGCCTATGAAACTAGATCTAACTGCTGAACTGGAATCTTATTTTGTATCGTGAGTATTACTATTACACAGGACGTATAACATGTTCAAAACATCTTGCATTGACCAATAGTCACTAAAACTGGGATGACTTTTTGGGGAATGAGACCATTTTAATAGTTACTTGTCTACAAAGAACTCCAGTGACATGTTCACAGTTACCTGTGCAGAAGTCCAATATGTCTACACGTCTTTGCACAGGATACTAATGGGGGTGACAGAGAAGGGAACCATATCAGCGATGAAGAAAGACGGGTGTGGAAGTCTGCATCCAGACAGCATTTACGACATGATGCAGGTTGGCTAGAAGTATAATTCAGGAAACGATTAACTCTGAATCAGTGCAAAAAATTATAAAACAGTTTCTAGTGATAACTTGGATGTACTGGGTATTCTTTGATGTTGTTATTTGTTTCAAGTAAAAATATTCATAAAATGAAACCAACATTGACCCATGTTGCAGTATTACAATGAGCAAAATTTCTGTCATCACCATGCATACACGAATGAACTAAATGTGAACTTTTTTGATTACATTTTCTGTTTTCATTCAGTGAAACCAGAAGCAGAAGTTTGGTTTTAATTAATACTGCTATTAAACATTATAATTAATATTGTTATTATACGAATATATTTATATATGACACTCGGTTCCGTCCTCTGTTTCACTGTATCATTTATTGCAGTCGGGAAAGAAAGCAGGAGAGACGTTGAATCGACATCTGATGGAGCAACTATGGGAGGAAGAAAAGATGGGACGGAAGAAACCACAGATGGGCTTCCTTAGGTAGTACACGGGGAATCTGGGTTGGGAAACTTGGGATCAAGAACTTTGAAATGACAGACATTGGTACTTCGTCAATTTTACTCACGAAAGTGTCAAGGACAGTGGAATCACTTTTATGGTCATCCTCTGGGCTGGACCAGTGGCCCAATTTGCAAGGTGGCCCTATTAGCAGGACTAATTTCATATCTTAGGGTGATCTTAATTGTGAGGTGGTTGTAGTATTGAGGTGACCATAAAGCAAAGTTTGACTGTGCATTACAACGTAACTTGTTTAGAATATATCTGTGCTCGTTTAGCGATATCATGTACAATGTTGAATGTCCATCTGTACTTATATGTATACAATACATACAATTATTATTGTGAATCATCACAAGGGTTAATAATTGGATGTGATGTACTTTACCCATCCCATCGTTGAACAGAACCTAGTCGAAATATGGGATAGCTATATTATAGTGAGTGAAAGAAACACGTAAAACCAGTTATCAGAATAGTGTCTTGTCAAGGAGTATAACAGTACCGCAAACTTTGCTGTATCAAGGGTTATTTAGCAACCAAAGTATTTGATAAATAACTTGGTTGTAGTTACAATTTTTATAGAACATTATGGTCTCAGTACAGCTTTGTTTCCTGCTGTATGACGTGATGTTTCCATGTACATAGTGATGTGTTGTGGCTAAAATATTGTGCAATGTATCGGCGCTTAGGGTTTTGTTACAGTCAACATAGTTGGGTAAAGTTATAAATTGTATAATTATTGTGTGTAATTAAAGTTGTACTTATGAAAAAATAGCCTTCGTTTCCATGGTTTTAATTTATAAACTGAACAGTGTGGATATAGCCTTCGATTCCATGGTTTTAATTTTATAAACTGAACAGTTGGGTGTAAAAAGTTTGTTTTGTGTTACCAGGTTCAGTCGGACATAAATGATGGGTAGAACTGGATGCTTCAATGGAAATAATATTCAGTGAGGGAAACATATCGCATAGTTTATGGGTTGGCCATTGAAGTGCGTGAACTCCATTATTATTATTACTGCTTGACATCTATACCACTCCTACATACAGTTGCACATTCCAATGTTGTCATTATAAAAAAATTGGGAAGGAAGACAGTGGAGTGTCTGAACACACCACACCGTCTGATGGCTTGTCAGACCTATTGACAAGCAACATGTGATGACTAAGGTCACGTTTTTGATAGCAAGCGAATGTGTTCAAACAATCCAACCTTATGCTGAAGTTATGCACCAAGGGTCGCTGCTACTGGTTATGGCAGTACCAGGTAGCAGTACCCCTGGCCGAGTTCAGCCAATGAAATCACTCATGTAGACTATGGTGGCCTCCAGACGTGGGATATAATTGTGGATGGCAAGACAAACACTGCTCTTGTTACATGCTGTTTGCGATATAGGTGCATTGTGCCAGACTGGTCATTATACTGGAATTCCCAGGAATTGTTTATCCATCTTCAAATTGGGACAGACAGAGAATGAAACAATCTTATCACAATATATACTGAATGGATTCATGTTTTCAAGAAACTCACTTTGATATTAAAGTTCATGTAAACAAAATGATGTCCATACCAATGGTCAATATCCACAGAAACATTGTTGGATAAAAACATACAATATAAAAATGCAGGTCTGGACCCATTTTTTCCATTGTATACTAGATTCACAGTTTCTCAATACACAAGTTCCTAAATTATATGCTTCTTATTCACTGATTTCAGTGAGTCGGTCAATTGCATGAGAAATTTTTTGGGTATTACAAATAAAGCAACTTCATATATCCATGGCTTACTGTAGTTACTCTTAGAACACTAATGCACAAAAGACAAAACAACGTGTGAATTTTAAAGAATCTTGATTTCTTTTCAAGAAACTGTAATCATGATCCATCAGAGGTCTGTGTGTTCACTGCATAAAGAAACACATTCAACCTCCCAGTAGCAAATATACGTTGATATTAGCCCACGCTGGACGGTTTCCTGGTGTAAAAATCCTGAGAATCAATCAACGTCCCATTTGTACCCGACAAAACACACATTTTGACCTCTGTGTGGAATATACACAGACACCTTAACAAAAGCCTTGTCTACACAACCAGTCGTCCAGAGTTTATGGTTCCCTTCGGTATAACCTCGGCTTCCGCAAACATGCCGCAGTACACTTGCGCACTCTGGACTTCGATATGAGCACAATTGAGCATGATGTTTTGCTGCGTCTCCACATTCACTGTCACGCCCCTAGTGGACTACCCTGCATGTTCACGGTGGAGGTCCCATGATGCAATGCTGCCGTGCATAGTGTGGTCATCGTGTGGTGTAGAACAAGCAGCATGCGTCGATGTGTTTTTAGTCACAGAAGCCAACGCCCAGAATCCACCAGTGTGGGTGACTAATTAACTATGACCTCGCGGTCTATTTCTTTGGCCGAAAGACGATCTTGCGGGATTTGAGGGAGGCCCACTTGTGGCGCTTGTAGTAGTACACGGTGAGGAAGAGAATGCTGAATCCCAGGATGGCCTGAAAGTAGCAATTGGTACAATCACAAGCAGCTGCCTCGTGCTAGTTCGTCTAATCAAAATATTGTATGAAAATATTGTTTCATATATCTTACTGTGGATGGAAAGCAGTCTATTTCATGACCATAGCCACTTTACAGTCACCAGGATTGGCGGCTTAGCCAGAGTTTCAGTGCCATTTACCGAAACTTCAAGGTAAGTTGACGATTTGGTTGCCATAAAAATCACTGATTTCAACTTTTATGGTGTTTCCAGAATGCAAAACAAACAGACATGCCTTCTCCAAATATTGGGGGCTAACCCTATCATCAAACCCATATATCTGGAATGTTAAGCACCCCCCGCCCTCAGTTCCAATGCCTGATAGATAGCTATAAATGTTTTAATGATTCCGATTAAAGAACTGTATATCACACTGCAAAATATACTATCAAGCAATCGATGTTTATGATGTAAACCACCAATAAATACACAACAAACGGAAAGGTGCTGTGTACCTACTTTCTGTATTTAGTGTCATGTCTAAGCAGACTGCTAGAAATGTATTTCTTATTTCCACAATACACTTGTATGTAATGTGGGACAAGACACTTCTTTGTACGATAGTAATGCAATCAATACATTACAATTTTTTTGTCATTACGTGAACTGGAAAGAGTTAATAACATATATTAAACCACAGTAATGAATGTAACACGCTGGTTGCAATGATGAAGACACCCATACCTTCATGGCCATTCTCTTGCGCTCGTCATGTTCCGGTTCTGATGCAAACTTCAGGAAGGCAGAAACATCTTTTGCTAGCTGACTGGCAGATGGGTTCGTGCCTGAAACAGGAGGCTATTTAGTCCCAACCAAAACTAGTAACCATGTGTAGATGTGACACAACACATAAAACGCATGTGACAATAGCATACTGGTGACAGTAAAATGTAACTATCAATTACTGTCGTTGGTGGTTTACCGACTATTATTTGTACGGATAGCTGTCAACCAAATATTTATTCATGTTCTCTCGAAGCTCCTATGTACTCTCATGATATTTATTCTTTTATAAGCTACCTAATGTCTGACCTTGTGGTTCTATTGTCAAAACAGTGTTCAAAGTACTGCAGGGCATTCCACCATCTACCCTCTTTGCGTGACAAAATGTGTAAGAAATAATTTTTATTTGTGACACTAGAAGAGTGATTACTTGTTTCTGTAGTATGTGTAATATGTTAACACATTTATATCTATAACATTATATACAATATGCTACTAAACTATGTAGCTTGCCTGTTCTTACGATCCACGACCACAGCCAACAGGCTGACATTCTACTTGCAACTGTTACTGAGCCATGCATCTATGAACAAGGACCAGAATATGATATGACAGCTCACCATCATCGTATGTGACAACTTCGTTGAAGATGGACTGGGCCATGGCAATGGCACCTCCATTGAAGTAAGGGTTGAAGTAGAGCCCCTCCCTCATCTCAATGCCCGCCGGGGGGTCACAGTAGGACGTCAGCAGGGAGAAGATGTAGTCCTACAAAGTACAACAATTGGGGGATGTCTGTCATTTCATTTGGAAATATGTATAAAGTGCCATGTATCCAGGTTAGAAGCCTGCTCAAAGGCGCTAACAATATAAAATAAGTAAATACATGACACAACACATAAAGGTGAAACCATTATTTTGGTTTTTAAATGTTACATTTACAACTGTAAAAAAAACTACCTTACATTATTTGAGTACCAATAACAGAACTAAAGTATAACCACCAAAATGAAAGGCACAAATCATGTGTGTTCATACACACAAATTGGTTCTAGAAAATGCCCACCCACCTCACCACCGTGTCTGGCCGAGACGATATATGTCAGATCTGGGGGATACGCTCCATTGTTGGCGGCCTTGGCTGCTTCGTCGTTGGCGTACGGACTGGGGAAGTAGTCTGAGAGTTTGCCAGGACGCTCAAACATCTTGCCCTCATCATCTGGCCCGTCAATCACTGTGATCTACAAGTATCAAAACGATGTAGTCAGCATCAGTAATGTGTCAATTCCATTTAGTAAATTACTATTAATTGTAAAAAGTCAAATTTCCAAACTGGATTTTTTTTTATAAATTCAAACGTTAAAAATCCAAGGAAAACTGTAAATACAATTCTTGTTGATAATTTTATTTGTATTTAAAAATGTATGTATAGATAATCAAATCAGACTAACTAAAAAATAACTACTGTCCTGTCAACACCAATTTCAAGACAAAATAATGATCCAAAATAAATCCCACTTCTGCATGTGATGTTTGATGGTTAGTATATCTACCTGCTCTGCCTCCTTCTTAGCCTCATCCTCTGTGAAGATAGTGTTGACAAGCTCACGGTAGGCCATGTACTTCATGCTGTGACACGCGGCACACACCTCCTTGTACACTTGATAGCCACGACGCAAACTGCAACAGGATATCCCTCAAAATGACACTCTCTCAATATCTTCAATATATCTTAAAAAAACACTCATCCTGACCACGATTACAGTGTAACGTTAATTTTTTTGTCACTGAATTATCTATTACGGCATGGGAGAACTTTGTTGCTGCCTCAAATGCCAATAGGCATTTTGACGTAAGGAATTCTGTCAAAATTCTAGTTTAAATAATGGTATACTGCAATGATTACAATGGAAATCTGCAAGAGTAACCAACCAGGAGAAGGACAACAGTCGAAGGCACAACTCCAGCCAATCATATAAAACACAATCCAAATAAACATCCATTTTAAGGATTTACCTGGCATGATCGAAGGAACTAAACGCCCCATTGTGTGTCCAAGGGTAGGCGGGAGGATGTAGCTCAAGTTCTGAGGCTAGGACAGATGCCTGCAGAGCAACACCCAGTCCAATAGCACCAGCAGTGACCGTCCCCAGCACTCCGACAGCCTACATTCAAAAAGTGGCACAGTTATTCAGGCACTATAAAACTGCGGCATTTGCATTATAGGCATGTGCAAATACACAATGTTATATTGCTATTTAAAATCAATTTAAGCCATGCATCAAATCTTAGAAAATGGACCTGTAGGCAAGATTAGAATTACAACAAATGTTTGGCTCATGAATTTAAAGAAGTTCACAAGAAAAACAACAACCACTCACCACTGACATCACCGGTTACCCGGTACATCAACAAATAAAGACTGTAATGGAGTACCCATTAACCAAACATGCTCTTTATATACGGTTAAGTTTTATTAAGGCTACCAACTGAAAAGGTCATGTGTACCTTTATGTTTACTTAGAATCAAGCCATCAAAAGTGACACAAACACCGAAATGGTCACACGTGACCTTTGGCATTCATTTTTATATATTCTTCAAATCACAAAACAATATAGCTTATGAAGCACTATTTATTTATAAACTATACATATATTAATGTCAATGGGTAACAGAAACAACGCAATACTCACTATCTTCTTGCCCCGCGATAGTCTAGCAATCGCTTCTTTGAAGGACAGATTTGCCTGCAAAAGATAAACAGGAAACATTATTAACTGATTGAATATCATGCAGAGATAATACTAATAATTTCCAGTACCATCGTGCCTTGTTACAGTGCACACTCCCAGGTGTACTCAGGGTACACAAAATGATATCCCTTTATTGTGTGGCATGAAACATGGTACCATATCTGCCACCACAGGCACTGTGACTGACACTGTTTTTGCACAAAGGTCCTAGAATGCCATAAAAATTTGAAACCAATGTGCTGGTCTATATGCAGGTTATAAGGCCTAAGACTACCATCCAATATTTGTTTTAATGTCATACATTGTCAAATATTTAACTGAATATAAAAGCTGGTCAAGATTTGGTCAAGATACACCTGTAATGAACAAACACAATAACTTCACAAAACAACTGACGGTTATTACCATATTTTTTACATTTTTTTGCCAAAATCTAATATCTTTCTACATTAGTTACATCATTTATTGCCATCCCATGCACATCCAAGTTTAAAATATTTGCATATTAGTGCATTTTTGATGCCCGGAAACTTGCCTACTCTGCATCAACATGATTATAGTAGGAATGCCCCAGTGCCTGAATGCCCCACTACCTGAATACACAAAACCTAGTCGCAATGCTCCAATCACATAGCTGGTGTATTAGTCGCAATTCTCGCAACGGACCACCTTTGGTCAGAATACCTCAGTGATTTTACTATTGTCAAACCTATGTATATAATAGATAATATAATTGTATATATTAAAACACTACATATTCAATGTATCATTATTATAAAAATTATGTTTCATTTAATTTCTGTATATTCTTGAAAGTTTTGTCTTCGTGAATATAATATATATATATATTGCATAGCCTATCATTTGTTTTATTAAAATGTATTATTTTATTTATTTAGTTAATTTAGATAAGTGTTATTTTCTATTATAAATACTGTATGCTATTCAATGTAAAGCTCTGTGAACAACATTGGATGTGAGGCACTCCGATCAAAAGTGGAGCAATGCAACTAAATGATTGTGGCATTGTGACTACACAGTGGGTGCATTGTGAATGGTACATTCAGGCAGAGGTGCATTGCGACTATATCCCCTGCAGTGATATATGTCCATAGCCATGCAGTGCATGGCTGGCACATGTCTGATCACTCTTTTTGGGTCTCAAGTGTGCTAAGATGCAATATTTTTATAGCATAAATATGCCTATAACAAAACACCTGTCCAAACTGTAAAATTTTGTAAACTGCTTGTTGATCACTGAAAGTACAATTGTTTTATTTTCATTTTGCTAATGTCGTAATGAGCCCAGAAGTAGTAATGGATGTCTAAACACAGAAAGTAACTATGCTCCATATTAAGGGATTGGTGGGATTTCGGTTTACTACAGCTATATCGGCGCAACACTACTAACACTTTGTTGTTGGTGGACCCTAGATAGTCGAGGGATGACAGATGCCGGATTTGTGAAGTCACGTTCTATTGAACAACTGCTCTAGCATTTCGTGTTATTCTAACGGTGACATTACTTGTGTCACCTGTGAAATATGTATGTGTATAACAAACGGTAATGTTCATTTGCTGCGGATTCGTGCATATTGTGTGTCATTTTGTAGTTACAAGGCAGCGAAGGCTGGCACTGACAGCGGTAATGTGTTGCCGGTTGTCAGTCAAGTTCACTAAACGATCTGAAGGTCAAGAAAAGTGTCGCTAAACTACATATGCGAATACAATGTTCTATGGCCATATGCAAAATTTAAAATGTTTCTATATGTGTCAACTATGTGGAGTCGGCAAAAGACATACCTGTTGCACAAAAAGCCCATTTTGAGCACGTAAAAGTGCCTGTCCCGTTGCTCTCCCGATGAGCGCCGCCATGTTGCCCTTCTCACCTCAGACGCCACAGAACTACTTCCGACTCCCACTGTACACTTCGTGCCAGAGCCACCTGGCGGACAATCATGTACCAGCCTGTCGGTATCGCCATCTGTTGGAAAAACTGTAAAATATCTGTTTTGGTCCGAAGTTGCGTTTTGGTTCTCGTCTAAGTCCGAGATCAAGTGGTCTGTGCATTGAACATCAGTATGACATCTTATGATTATTATGCCAACATATTTATATTATCCCTGTGTAATTTGTGAGGTCTTTCCCTATTTTGATAGATCGGTTTCATCAAAAATCGATATACCCCTGTTCGGCACATGTGACTTATACATAATATCGCCCAGCTGTGGGTGGCCTCGTGCAGTAGCGCGTGGGCGTGGCGGTGCCAGTGGTGCATGAGCAAACTGGCGTTATCGGAGATAACCATGTCGGGGACGTATTATATTTCAAATTATTCTACGTGGGAAATAAATTGAATGATAAAGTGCTCATCATCGCAGTAATCGAACAGAAGACATTGCTATAATATGGCACACCGGCTAAGTCTAAGAAATAAAAAGAATTAACATCTGTCATCTCTCCTGTATTACAATACAATAAGACCACATCACCAAAATCACAAATGTTCGTTGAAATATGCCTAAGTTACTCAGTCCGATTTCAACCGCTATCTCGGTACGCATCACTGTAACATTCTTGCACGCAGGATGATGTCAAGCGGGGACCACACTGCCGCCGAGGTTGATACACAAGGGGCATCGGCTGACGAGTATTTCTCCAGCTATGCAGACCTGAGTGTCCACGAACTGATGCTAAAGGATAAGTATCGCACTCTCGCTTACAAGACGTTCATTGAGAAGAACCCTGATCTGTTCCAAGATAAGGTAGTCGTCGATGTTGGAGCTGGAACTGGAATATTGTCACTGTTCGCTGCACGCGCGGGGGCCAAACAGGTACATGTAGCCAGAATTCTAGTTTACAATTATAGTTGGACCACGTAATTACTGAAAGTCTAACTCTACCCAAGTGACCCTAACTATTTTCACTACTAACCAATAGACATGCTCTTATGACTATAGTGAGATTGACACTAATAATTTATTTCCATCATGTGTATTATTCCGGACTGAATATTGTTCAAAATTTTTAAACAAAGTGTATGATTGCAGCAACAAACTTACCCGTTCTTTTGGAAAGAACGTCATTGTTTGCATCGTTCAGTCTGTCCAAGAACGTTCACATGATAATTTTGGAGTACACGTGTGTGCGTGCGCGCATGCGTGTGTTCTACTTTAGCTGTTCTATCGGTACTTCTGACCTGTTCTGAATGCTCCTCCAGGTGTATGCGATAGAAGCGAGCACTCTCAGCGCCGTGTGCCGACAGATTGTCACGTGTAACGGCCTCGACGACAAGATCACCGTCGTCCACGGCCGGGTGGAGGATGTGTCTCTGCCGCCCGGCGTCCAGGCCGACGTCCTGCTCTCCGAGTGGATGGGCTTCTACCTGCTTCACGAGTCGATGCTCAACTCCGTCATCGTCGCTCGCGACCGATGGCTGTCCCCGGACGGCGTCATGGTGCCGTCGGCGGCGACGCTTTACCTGTGTCCGGTGTCGATGAAGGACTACCACCGAGAGAACGTCGACTTCTGGCGGGACGTGTACGGCTTCGACTACGAGCCGTTCCAGTCGCTCGTGCTGCAGCGCCTGCGGTCCCAGCCCGTCATCACGACGGTCAAGCCAGGTCAGTGTCTGGCAGGCGCCGAGCAGGTGGTGCGGCTCGACCTGAAGTACGTCGATGCGGAGGACGTGCGCACGATTCCAGGACACTTCCGGTTCGAGCTGCAGCAGTACGCCATTCTGCACGGCTTCGCGTGTTGGTTTGACGTCGAGTTTGAGGGTGATGTCGACGTGACGCTGGGAACGGGACCCGAGGCACCGGAGACACATTGGCAGCAGACCGTCATGCTCCTGCCCGACGCCCTCATGGTGAACAAGGGGGACACTCTCGGCTGTAGCATGCTGTTGACGCAGGACTCGACGAATGCACGCAGGTATAACATATGTATTGAGGTCGACGAAGAGGCAGAAGATGAGGAGGAAGAGGGAGACGACAGCGCGACAGATAAGGACGTCGCGATGGAGGCAAAACAGTTGATACAAGAAGCCATCGCATCGCACGGGACTACTAAATAGAACAGCAGGATGGTGTACTTATATGCACGATAGATACTTACATGCAGCACTTATTGGTGTTGAACCTTGTTGTTGTTGTTGTTGTTGTGATTCGTTTCCCGCAATGATTGAGACACACACGCCCTTTTCACACACGCGCAGGTGCGCGAACACACACACACACACACACACACACACACACACACACACAAACAGTGTGTGCATGCGTGCGTGCGTGTGTGTGTGTCCGGTAACACACACACATACTCGCATACATGGTTCACAAACGTCTACTGTCAGTTACATATTTAAGCTAAAAAAATACATTTGATTTTAAGATAATACATTAACTTAAATTATTTGTCCGAAGTATAGAATACTCTTCATTCTCCAAAATATTCATCACTCCATATGCAACATTGTAGACACGATGCCGAGCATGTCCAAAAAATGCGATTGGCTGCAAGTAATGGTGCGCTTCTCTTTCTGAAACGCGGTATGAACCTTACTCGTTTCCATTTGCTCATACAGGCCGGGTTGCCCTGTTTATAATAATTGTTTTGCAAGCCAAATTAAGATCCCAATTCAGATTCCACGAAAGGTATCATGGATTGAATCTGACTACACTGTGTACATTTCAGTAAGACGTTTATAATGGCCGTATCTCCCGCTTTTGAGTCGGCCATCTGGGAGAGCCACCGTTTGGCTGTATGTGAAAACCGGCGCGCCACCTAGCGGTTGTGACGATACGTCTTCTAACATCGATTGGCATAGAAAAACATGGTGGCCAGTCCAGTGGGTCACGGCTGGCCTGACGCGCCCCGTAAACAGCCACCGTGCCCCCTACAATAGAGCTTACTCGCCCACCGCTTGAGCTGACTGATATGCCCAGAGATCGGCATTCAGTGTTTTCAGTGGGGCGTGCAGTACTGGTCGGTCTGGGTAAGTCGCGATCGCTGCCATTGTTACGTAATCTATAATGTAAACAAGCCGTGACGTGCGTGTGTGGACGAGTCGCGTTTCGTTTCTGATTTTATTTCAAAAGAACGTGATGAGATGCGAATTAAGTTTCATTGATGCTGGCTGGGCGGACCTGGGGATGCTTTCACTAAGATAAAGAGCTTTTATGAAAAAAAATCATCATTAAACAAAATCCGTTCTTAAATTAAATGAGGTTTTCTCTCAAAACGCGGCTGTTCATTGCTGCATTACCAGGGACGCTATTTAATTCCTTGGCATACTAGTGACGATGTCCCGCTGGCGTGTCGGGGTGTTGACCATTTTCTTGTATTCAAGAGTACTTGTTGATTTTAAAGAGCAAAATCGATGCTAAGAGTTCTTAGCAACGTTAGTGAAATAGTCTCCTTGTTCCCAGAAATCCACCGGAAACGTGAAGCGGGACGAGGTGCAACCTATCCAATGAACTCCCGTGCATTCTGCAGGGATATGCTTTATGCGTAGACCCACATGTGCCAAAGGTAGCGTACCACAGCCGCCAGACGAGAGGACCCACGTGTGCCCGCACATGGCTATATGTGAGTCTGTAGGCTAACGGTCTGGGGGCGGTTTTATGTAGCAAACATTACTTCTCAGACAAACTACAACCCTGCGTAATGCCACTGTGGACAGTGGAAGAGTTTTCCGCAAAATCACAGTAGCATTATGGACGATAGGATAGGTCCATAATTGCGTCCTGGAACGATTAAATAAAAGCATACATATTTTGTGTTATATGAATAGGCGCACACAATGGAGGAGTACTGTATAAAAACAACTCTTTCGATACATGTACGATAGACTCGTATGAGTGCCTGGTACGATAGACTCATACGAGGCAGTCGTACCAGTCTATTGTACGTGTGTCACCGTTAGGTCAACGATCCTCACGCCCGGCCTGCAGGCAAAATGGGTTTCCAAATGAGTTCTCAAATGGGTTTCCAAATTGTGTCCAACTGGCTCGCGAGTCATGCTGAACAATTTTAAGGCAAGTTCTTATATAGCGCAGTATCCAGTCTTCAGGACCGTTCAAAGCGCTTTACAGTTTACTCTCCTGACAAACATGTTCACACCATCTCGGCGTCTCTGGGAAGCATCCAGCCATATGCTACAATTAATGCGCGAAGGCTGCTCGTACACATATCCACCATTGTGTGTGTGATTATATTCATTATCCTCGTTTATAATATATGAGCAACGTTCACGCTTCGCACCACTAAAACATTCACACTGGGCCTGACTATACATTAACATTACCGGTACATTGGATGTCTTGTTATTGACGAAAACAACCTATTGATCGTGTAGCCATATGCGTGACCTTACTGCACCGGAAAGAGTTCTCATTGTTAACATTGTTTTGACATGAATTAGGCCGGCATCTTGGCCCACGTGTAGAGCTACGCACAAACATTAGCTTGTAACTTGCATAAGCCGCACTCATACTCGCGTTGCGTCACACGGTAGTCCCCTGCTGTTATGTATTAAGCTATAGCCCAGTTCCCTCTCGCGATTGGGCGTTGATCGACTACTTCAAGAACCGTTGTCAGGTTAGTCAAATGTGTGACCCGGCGTTTTCTTTCAGTGTTTAAAATATGTACAAAAATATTGGCTTTGTCAGCCTGGTGTGTAGGAGTATGGCTTCAGACATTTGTCTGGCCTTGGGATATGTAGCTCACATCACTCAGGACTTTCTGTCTCCGTTTCTCCAAACCTATTCTCCAGCCAGTCCACTTCCATGTTCCGGCGCCTATGTAAATACATATAATCTGCCACATAAACACACCGGCAGCGACACGCCCATGCATGCATAAGCTGTACATGTAATACTATTAAAGCAACTGAAGCGGTAAACAGATTACAGTTGAACTGTCAGTCTGTCTCTTTTTTCTCTCTAGTTTCGACAGGCGCATTCCGATATTAGCGATTAGTAGCGCTAGCGGGGTTATATTCGTTTATATTCGTAGCTTATTAGCCCATTCGCAATAGTTCCACAGTGCCCACCCCCCTCTCTCTCTCTCTCTCTCTCTCTGTCTGTCTGTCTGTCTGTCTGTCTGTCTGTCTGTCACTCCTCTCTCTCTCTCATACACCCCACACAACACACATCACACGCACACACGCACACGCACACGCACACGCACACGCACACACACACACACACACACACTCCCTGGCCTTTAATAATTTATTTTATTGTAATTAATCTTTTTTTTACAAAACATCATGCAGACTGTAGCACGAAAACATTTCAGGATCTGTTGGCGGCTCGATGCAAAGATGATCGTCATCAGTTTCACGGCACGGTGTCTCCGGGTCTCCGGCGGAAGACTCGCTGGCAACAGCGCACGGCTGGGCGCATCATGGGTTCACGGCCCGGAGACGACGGGGACCACGGGTACCATGGACTGTCTGTCCAGAAACAACGGCGCACTGCACGTACAGCCGATGTCAACATTGTCGGGTAAACAAATAAGGCACTTGTTGCAGTTTTAATGTTAAGACACACGCGAATAAAATATATTATGAGCACGGAACGATGTTATAAAATGTTACTGTTTCTGTAAGTTTGACGAGTTGACGTGTTGAATCTTCTTTATAGCCTATACACACGCACACATTCGCATTTAGTAGGAGTGCTGTAAACATACTCGCCTCGCCTGTCTTCAAGTGCTTGGGTGACATGTTTTCGGTATTTTATACAATAACGAAAACTATATTCTCTTGTTTCCATGTGGTATTTCTTAATTAACGAGAATTTATTGGAGGAGGAGCGCACGATTTGGGGCCTCGTTTGTGTTGGGATAATCATATTTTCTCGGTCAGACGGATAGTGTTAGATGGTAGATACTGCTGTTGAATCCGTCCGGTGATTCTCGCCATGAAAGAACACTACACTACATGTGCAGGACGTGATGCGACCACACCAGTTCTGCACCGAGGCTCTCGAGGCGGGAGACACCGTCGTGAGCCGGGCCACCACGGCGGCAGGCCGGAGCTCGTCATCTTCGACAAACACGGAACACTCATCAACTTCAACTCGATCTGGGGCCCCTGGCTGCAAGCGTTCACGTCGAGGTGGGTAGTGTAGACAGTGCTTCTCGGTAGGGCTGTATCATAGTGGAGTGAAGTGGAGTGTAGTGGAGAGTGGAGAGTGGAGAGTGGAGAGTGGAGAGTGAGAGTGAGTCGAGTCTAACATAGTAGAGTAGAGCGGAGCGGAGCAGAGCAGAGCAAAAATCTGGTCTCCTCTTATACGCCCCTTCCCCCTCCGCGGGGAATATAACTTTACCCCGTCGTGTTGATCTTCCTGCGCCAGGTGGCTGATACCGGAAGTGGCTCGCCTCTGTACTTTTCCAGGTGTTCCAATCGTTAACAATCAATGTCAGGATAACAGGTTTGCATTCGTTTCGTTCTCCGGGTGCAACCGGAAGCATGTAGTGCAGCGCCGGACTCTCACTCGAGATCTTCTGTGTTCTTTCTTTCAATAGTACTTTGAACCTTAGGCAAGATCATTCACGCTGTGTTACTCCAGATCACACAGATATACGTAGTATACGTATATAAAAATGATGGACGTTTCTGGGAGAACAACTGTAGCGGGACTGACTGCTGCAAGGGGCGCGGTGGCGCAGTTAGCGGCTAAAACACCCGACTCTCAATCACGAGAACCCGGATTTGAATCCATGCTGTCGTCTCAAAACACACTATTTAAAATAGCTTTTAATGTATAATAGGCTACCTCTACGGATGTGTGACAGAGTGCGTGAACATATTTAATTCGTGCCCTAGCATTCCTGCACGAATAGCCTTTGTACATTATCTGTAACATGCCTGGATACTCCAACACAGTCGTGCGAACCGATAGCCGTGTCTTTTTGAGTTGCCACAATACTGATATGATGTCCAATGACTATGTTAAGGGTCTATTATTCATCGAATACAAACATAACATTTACATACATACAATTTACCATGGACGACCCAACCTTTTACGCACATGATCATGGTCACCTAGTTTCATAGTGCGCATGTTGACCACAACAAAACACACCAACGTCAGTGAATGTCCGAGAGGTGTGGCCGTAGTGTATTAGATTCCACTGGACGTAGGGCTTACGTAGTTACTATGACGTCACAGTCACGTCTTCTGCGGATCACAACCGATTAAATATTGATAAGGCAGCCAAGTAATATAAAAAAAATGGCAAGATATTGTATTATATATATATATATATATATATATATATATATATATATATATATATAGGCCTAAACTATTATATATATATTATATATATATATAGGCCTATATATATAATATATATATATATTAATATATATATATATATAGTTTTGGTTCAAGCCAATGCTGTTAGCACGCACGATTCACACAACGCACACATACACTGTCTAAATAACTATTTTGACCCTCCTCCTCATCGTCAGTTGCCTTATTCGTTGCTGGCCTGTGTAGTTCATTGCCCTCTAATTTCCACGACCCTTCATAAAATTGTTCTGCATGTTGTGATGTGTGAAGACGCTGCATCATGTAGTCTTTCAAATCACTGCCGATCTCAAGGTTATTCCCAAAAGATGTTCTCAATTTATCTTTTCAGTTGCCTACAATCATTGTTGTTTGAACAGAAACACGTGTAATGGATTTGTTGTATTGAAGATTGCTGAACATACTTTAAATAAGATAGTTCATATTCAGTTTAGAATATTCCGTTTTATCCTAACGGTATTTTACCTGCTACAGCCTTTCGATCCACACCACGTGTACAACTGCGTCATCCAGCGCCATAGATAACGTAGAAGTCGATGACGAAACCCGTAGAATATGTCAACATGTAAGAGTTTGTATTGGATGTATTGCAGACTGGAGGCAAGTACATGTCTGGGGCTACGTGAACAGATCTACCGGGGCCTGGGCGTGTGTTCGATCACGGGGCGGGCCCGACACGGCCTCCTGGCCGACGGCACGCGGGCCGACCTGAAGAGAACCGTCGAGGACATCCTCCTCGACCGCGGGCTGACTCGTCGCCAGGCACAGTTGGTCGTGGTACGCCGGGTCGCTTTCGTCGGTCAATGTCACCACTGGTTTCTGTGTGCCTCACCCACAGTGGCATAGATAGAGACTAAATGTATTTCCATGTAATTAGTAATGTTTCATACAATGTTAATACTTGTGACTTGTTTGGGAAGTGGTTAATACATAGGCATAAAGCGCTTCCATCACCCCTCATTTCCAAGTGTTTTAATTGTTCGTGTTAAATGAGGAAAACCGTCCACTCTTACTTTCATCTGCACGTGTTTAGACGGTCATTTGTAGAAATTTGGTTATTGCCAGGCTTTGGAACTGGTATTATCCATGAAAACACTGCTAAATACCGCTGCATTCTGCTGTGCGTAATCACGATGCGCAATAGTGTGTGAATAATGGTCCTATTATTATACTACAGGCCACTGTGGTTACTCTTTATAGCTCTCACAATTCCTTCTGGAGAGTCCAGTGGCGACCAAGAGCGCATGCGTAACTACACCCTCGATACCCGTCTTTCAATCTCGCCACCAACTCCGCATCAATCTTACGACTGCTCCACTTCCATTCATTTACGCAACTTACAAAGCAGTCTCTGCCGTGCAGGAGACGTGTTGGGAGGACTGTGACGTGAACCGACCCGGCGCCGTGCAGCAACTGGAGGACCTCGGCGCCATCTTCCGCCGTCTGAAGGAGTCGAACATCAAGATCGCCGTGTACTCGCCCGTGCCGAGACGTAGCGCCCTGAAGACACTGCGCCACTTGAACCTCGCCGCGGCCGTCGACACCGTCGCCTGCACCGACGACCCGGGCGTGGCTCGACGCACTGACTGGCGCCAGATCCACAGGTGCCGTATGGGGTTTGAGATAACCGAAACACGCGTTATAAGTTTCATCGACGTTTTAAACCGTTACCACTACTTACTTGCCAGTCCTTTTTCATTCCCAGTAGGACATACGGCTATATATATATATGCTCCTCCACAGGGTCCTGTCCTTCGCTGTGACATGCGCTTCACCACACGAGAGCCCCATCTCTTCTAGTTCCGCCATTACTTTCTCCCGCCATGCTGTCTTTGGTCGTCCTGACATCCTTCTTCCGGTGGTGTCCATCTTAAGACAACTCTGGGGATACTGTCTTTATGCATTCTCACGACGTGTACTAGCCATAAAAACACATAGCACAACATTTCTACGATATATTAACACTACCATTACCAATTGTATTGATATAATATAGTAGAAATGTGTGGTTATTTTGTTGGGACAGCATAACTAGTCAAATCGAACGACAACATTAAATAAAAATCAACGTTCCGGAATAAAAATGCTCGTTTCAATACGGAGCCAGGGTGGAGGTGGAGTGGGCCGATCTTTGCCAACCGACGCAACATCTACCAGTCACAGTACCGGAGACACATTGTACGTGTTCCGCCTTGCAGCATCTGCAAAGAACTGAAGGTCGACCCGCAACGGACCGTGCTGGTCGGCGACTCGTCCGTCGACATGGTGATGGGCAAGGACGCCGGAGTCGGCCTGACGGTCGGCGTGCTCAGTGGCGTCGGCACGAGACTCGACCTCGCGCCCTACGCCGACTTCACCGTGCCGACCGTGCGCGAGGCGATGCGGCACGTCTACGACGCGTCGCTCTGGCGGCACGCGCCACGACCCGGCCGCAGGAGACACGCCAAACACCGGCCGGCCGACGGCAGCAAGGCGTCGCTCGTGATATTCGACAAGGACGGCACGCTGATCTGCTTCAACGAAATGTGGACGCCGTGGGTTACGGATCTAGTGAGAGGGTAAGCGGCGTGCGATTGTATCGATCTTGTGGTGTAGTTGCAAGTATGGTGCAACGTCTATAGTGATTAATTTTCTGCAACTTGTATTTATTTCTGGCTACAATCGTATATTTTGTAACGCCGGCAAGCGTTGTAAGTGACACACATCTTGCTCTCTTCAATTGTATAACGTATGAAGGTAGCAAGCGGTAGGGCGGAAGACCCAGATGGTATGTGTTCGCTTTGTTTGTACATTTTGCCGCTAACGTCGTTAATATTATCTATGCCTATCGATGTTTGAGTCTTCAATACACTACGTGATGACGACATGTATATACGTCACGACGAAGCCAATACCTAACCATGTGACGACGATGAATAGATACAATAGAATTGATACCAATGATAAATCCGTTCTTCTCCGAGATTTTTTCATAACATAACAAATCTCGACTTCTCTGTGAAGAATATAACCCACTAGAAATAATGCGCAACTGAAGTCTAACGTACGTAAACATCACCAATGTATTTAGTCAGCTCTGTGGACACGAGCAACGTAGAGCATACACGAGTGTGACGTAGCGCCAGTAGTGATCTACGGCTGACGTACTTTCCGTTTCCTGCTTGCAACTCCGTGCTTCCTTCCTGTTGACAGACTGGAGCAGAAGACGGGCCTGACGCTGAGTGAGAAGATCTTCACCGACCTCGGCTACGACCACGCCGCCTCCAAGTGGCGCTCTGGTCTGATGGCCGAGGCCACAATGGCGCAGGTCCGGGACCAGCTGAAGACGCGTCTGCGGCAGGAAGGTATGAGCGCGACGGACTCCAACAGGACGGTGGACAGCGTGTGGGAGGACACGACCAGCGTGTCGAGGAAGACGGTGAAGCCGCTGGATGACCCGTCGACGTTGTTCCAGCTGCTCCAAGACGTGGGTGTGAAGGTGGCGGTGTGTACGTCCGACTCCCGGGCCGCGACCCAGCAGTGCCTGAGGGAAATGGCGGCGGAACCGTTCATCGACCTGTTGGTGTGCGGCGACGACCCAAACACGGAACCGAAGCCGTCGGGCCACAACGCGCTGCTCATCTGCCGGACGCTCGGCGTCGAGCCGACGGAGGCCGTCGTCGTGGGAGACACCCTGGCCGACATGGGCATGGGACGGTCGGCGGAGCTCGGGGCGACCGTGGCCGTACTCACGGGGGTGGGGGGAGTCGATGATTTGACCCCTCAAGCCGATCACGTGGTGCCGAGTATCAAACACGTACTGGGGCTCGTTGCCCCCGAATACCGACATTCCCCCATCATAACATTGCCCTGAACACTGACCATAACATTGCCCCTGAACACCGACATTGCCCTGAACACTGACCATAACATTGCCCTGAACACCGACCATAACATTGCCCTGAACACCGACCATAACATTGCCCTGAACACCGACCATAACATTGCCCTGAACACTGACCATAACATTGCCCCTGAACACCGACCTTAACATTGCCCTGAACACCGACCATAACATTGCCCCTGAAAACCGACCATAACATTGCCCTGAACACCGACCATAACATTGCCCTGAACACCGACCTTAACATTGCCCCTGAACACCGACCTTAACATTGCCCCTGAACACCGACCATAACATTGCCCCTGAACACCGACATTAACAAATGCCTATCGAATTTTACTGGATATCTCACCATACTCAACAAGTACAACTTATTCATAAACCTTCCTGTAATGCAAAAAAACGTAAAATATAAATATGACAGTGATACAACACATCTTTTATATATTGATAGCTTTATTTTTATCAATGTGACAGTATTACATATTTACAATGAACGGTTATACTCTGTATTTACAAATATACATGCCAACAAACAAATCATGAGAACGATTTACAAATAAAACACTGCAACACTCGATTCTAACGTGATTTTCGTTTTCTTGCAAACATAGGATTGAACTGCGAGTTATAACCCATCTGTCTTTCGTCAACCACAACTTCCTGTTCACTAGGAACTTTCTCCCCTCTCAGTTTTGCCAGCAACTTCTCGGTCTTGACGCGCTCCTCTTGTTCCCGCTGCAGTCGTTCTGCCCGCATCTGTTCTCTCGTCTTGCTGGGCTGGACGTCAGAGCTCTTCTTGTGCCTGTGTTTGTGGCCATGTCGTGACCTCTCCTGCCAACGCATGCATCACATTCACGCAACCGAACAAGCAGATGGGTGGACAATATTTAATCATGGCATATTGATATATTGAAGTATTCATGCATTACAATAGTCGATGTGACAATATATAACAATCAACAGTAATTTCAATAATGATAATCACCGTCGACAGTATATTGAATTATAAATACAGCTGTAGTAACAATAGTAGAGCTACTTATATTACATACAAGAGCAGTGTGTATAAAACTGCTTTTAAAATTTCATTTTTGATTTTATTTATTTATTAACCCACCGTCAACAATCGCCAACCATATCATCTTCATTCTTGGATTCAAATTATTGAACCAATTGTCTCTATGACTGTGTTATGGCATCACACTTCAAATATGACTGGGGACTTCTGTTCCTATGTATTCACTACTGTAGTACAAGTCTCCAACACCCACACCCACCTTCTCATGTGTTCCCTCCTTACCACTGCGACGGTCGTTGACCTTTCTCGTCTGCGCCAGGTATCCCATCATGCCACAGAGTGGATCCATCTTACGTTTCTTCTTTGCCTCATACTCTTCTCTGAAACAAAAATAATTTCACGGATCTTATTTTCTAAATTCACATTGCCAGCATAGTCAACATGATGGTTATGGGCATTTACTTGAAATTGAAACCAAATGCAACTGGCCTATTTACTAAATGACCACATAACATACATATTCCTTATGTGTTTTATTTTGTTAGTGTATTTTATGTAACTAATACAACAAAGTTAATTATATGATGATGCTTTGCTTGGAAGTAAACGGAAACGTAAAATTTTGCTAAAATCCTTGAAAAATTAGGACCTAAGTGTCCACAAGTATACCACAGTGACACTGTAGAACTCAAGAACAATAGACCAAGTGAATGATCACCAAAAGCTGGAAATCTTTACAAATAGTGTTATGTCTGAACTCACTTCTTCTTGTCCAAAGTGCTTGTGAGGTTATCTTCTTCAACTTTCTGACGTTTTTTCTCTGGAGCCTTGAAGTACCACGGCTTCTCAGCTGTCAATCATCAATAACTGTTGAAGTATCTTAGTTACTTACTTAGTATCGTATCCAAAACACAATGGATACGATTAATAATTAACATTTGCATAAGGTCGATTTAGATGATAGACAACATCAAATATCTGTCACATTTGGGTAGTTGTGATCATAATCAAAATTATTACCTTCAACTTCAAAATTCAATCAGAGAGTAAAAAATCCAATTATATATGAAACATTTCAGTGTTAGACATAATGTCATAGGAATAGATAATTAATTACTAATGTTCTGTAGATACCATGTTTCCATCATTACTATACTGGACCTTTTCCCAAAATGAATGTGTTACAATGGTTGGCAATAAGCTGTCTCAAGATAACATGCAATTTACCATCCACATCATACTTATTGTTTTATGATTTTGACATAATTATGTGTACATCGTAATATTATAAGCCCATCTTTCAATGTTCAGCTTACTTTCATCTACAACTAATTCCAAACTATTAAAATACTAAATACATGGATGCATTTTGTAAAGTGTTCATAGTTCAGACCAGTAAACCAAAAAGTACTGAAGACATCTGGATAATAAGTTTGGCATTAGTTTACATCAGTGTACCTAAAAATGTACAAAACACCATTTCCCAATTGTACACATCCAGGTATATGGAAAAGTAAGTAAGCAGTAAATGGCTAAGTACTGGCATATGTTCTAATGCTAATGCAATACCTAGTGTTACCTACATTGTGCCTCAACTGCACTTTGACCCAGATACGTTAGAAGTCCAATGGCGCGTTCCTGTTTCTCCTTCTCATCTTTCTTCTCTTGTTCATACTCAGCATTTGTGCCTTTTCCTTTTATCTACAACACAGTGACAAATTGTTGACATTTCTCAGGCTATCTGTTTTATTACAAATCCAAAACAATATTTCAGTGGTGGACTGGTGGTGTCTATGCATGGCGTGTATATTACTAACTGACAAGATATCTGTATTGTTTTAATGTTTCAGGTGTTGTTATCATAACTTTAATAATATTAATATAATTATAACACTTGTGGATTTTATATTTGTTTTTTATAAAACAATGACCACCAAGACAAAATACCATGATTAAAATGCTTTTCAGAGTAACAAACATTCAAAGTTGTTTCCTAACAAACAAACGAACGAACGAACGAACGAACGAACGAACGAACGAACGACCGACCGACCGACCGACCGACCGACCGACCGACCGACCGACCGACCGACCGACCGACCGACCGACCGACCGACCGACCGACCGACCGACCGACCGACCGACCGACCGACCGACCGACCGACCGACCGACCGACCGACCGACCGACCGACCGACCGACCGACCGACCGACCGACCGACCGACCGACCGACCGACCGACCGACCGACCGACCGACCGACCACATATGTCAGACACTCAGAATTAATACAAACCCCATCTTCCAAATCTT
Organism: Oasisia sp. SBJ-2009; assembly: GCA_964017155.1. Taxonomy (NCBI): domain Eukaryota; kingdom Metazoa; phylum Annelida; class Polychaeta; order Sabellida; family Siboglinidae; genus Oasisia; species Oasisia sp. SBJ-2009. The sequence goes on from OZ024862.1 coordinate 15,871,019, forward strand.
GAAAGAAGTTGATGTGTTTGTTTTCTCCAACGAGACTAACTGACGATGTGCCACTCGAGGCAAAGTCAATTGATGGTATCTCTGTAACATCTGTATCACACTCAGTTCGTTTTCTCTTCCGAGATCTCTCTCGTAGCAGATCTGTCCGTGCTTCTGACTCCTGTGAACTCAAGATTTATCAAATACAGCTTGTGTTTTTACCTGTGATTGACTGACAGACCATTAAATCAACACTGCATTTCTAAGAGTTAGCACTGAGTAGGGCCAGACTAAACAGAGCTCGTCAGAGTTGAATTACTAAATTCTTTATCCTTATCTGGCATATCTCTTAATATTGGTAGTGATGTTGACGGTAATATTAGTACTTATAATAACTGACCCTCATCATATAACTTACATATTTGGTAAAATGGTGGATGTATTTTCCTCCACTTTCGGTCTATAATATTAGTTATGCACAGTGTCTTTTATAACTAATATTCATAGTTCCCACTAAACCAGAAAGTACAGAGGTGCCATTATTTGAATTGCCATAGAAACAGCGGATATTGGTTTATTTATTTCAAAATATTTTAACAATATTTGAAATGTGTAATTGGATATTTTGCTGTAAGATAGGGCTATTATTTTCCGCAGGGGATACCCAACAATGTCATAACGATGCGTTATTTTGAAAGGCAATCACAGAAAATAATTGATTAACATTCCACAGAAACATATTAGGGAAGTCAAGGATGAGACTATTCAGAGTGCAGTGACGTCACTGCTCTGTGAATTAGGGAAACAGTGCCAGTATTCGCAGAGCAGTGACATCATAGGGGACCGAACCCAGGCCACCGGCGGAAATGCTAACCACTACACTCAGTGCTCACAGAAATCAGCCTCTGAAGACATCAACTTCTGAACTTACAGCCAAGGCAATTTTGCGCTGTCGTTCTTTTTCTTCATCTGCTGCCTGGGACTCATCTTTCCGCACCCGCTCAATGTTGGCTTTCGTGCGAACATGCCAACTATCAAACAAATGCTCATACAATCATCGGTGATGAGGTACTACAACTTGTTTGATAACATATCAATTTTTTTAATTTAAAATGTCAATGACAAGGTTATCAGTAATTAAAACGTTTACAATGTCTGTGACTAATATTAATGTCATATAATGTGTCAAATGTAACGCTTACAATGGCAAAAACAATGTCGCCGCACTCTAGACTAGAAACACACTAGGACAGCTAACACTGACGATATTATATACAAGTCTCAGACTCAGTAAGACAGTGCATGTTGGGGATATTGGTGATGTACTCAGTCTCTACTGAGACGTCTGAGTCTGACAGTCTGAGACTAACTCGGTCTCTCTGACTCTGTCTCTGACTCTGGCAGCTAGCCTAACTGACACCAGCCTAATTAACGGCCTAGTTGTAACTTACGACTTTGATCAGTTAATTAAAATAGTCCATGTACTCCGACACTGCAAATGCTATTCGTACTTAACTATAATTGCCAGAAATTTTGAGAAAAGACTTGTCAACAAGGAAAGCTTGCGGTAAACTACATATATTATCGCCCTACATTACCTAACCACTTACCTCTTTTTTGGTAGAATATTCATTTTTCAACAGTTGGTCCACCTCGTGAAATCAATCCTGAGCACAAAAATAATGTAATCTTCCTTTCAAATTGCTGTCCTACATCACACTGAAGTAAATAAAAATGGGAAAAATTATTTTGTGTAAAGGTTTTTCACGCAGCGCTACCTTTCGATTACGGTGGAACTATGTGTGGAACAGCGGCGACGCCTACCGGTATGCGTGGAACATAATTTCTGTATAGGCTAATCAAGGAACCTTGGGCTAATCCTGCAGTGGCTGCTAAATTATTTTATATTGATGTGTTTAATTATATTAAGTGAATGTTTAATGATTAAATAAGAAAAAAATCATAAATAGTTTTAAAACAAATTTTAATCTTAAAAAACATCGATAGAAATAGATATAGGACAATTCTATTTTTTTCTACACTTTCACTTTACTTCAGGAGTGACCATTTAGATCTTTAGAGAGAGAATGCATTTCATTTACCCAGAATTAATTTCCAAAATATAAACACTGTTTATTTTTGAACTACAAACTGTATGGATTTTTTGTAAATGTCCTCTTGTGACACCTTATTATTAGTGAGGGCTCTTAATGTCAGAAAAGGCCATACATTTTCACATCTGGACAAAAGCATGAAATTTGGCACAGATGACCTCCATGCCATACTATTTCAGAATTTTGATGGAAGCAACCTGAGATTTTGATGCTTCCACCATTTTTTGCAATTTTCAAAATGGCTGCCATCGAAAATAAAAAACTTGCTTTTCCATATTTCATGAACAGTTTCACATAAAACATTAACATTAGGCTTAATGTATACATATCCGTGTATTATCATTTCAAATATGGTATATTTGAACTTATCCGACATTCACATTCGCCATTTTGAAAGATGGCGGCCGTATTAACTAATGTTGCTATATCTGATAAAGTACGATACATAGAGTCGTTATTTTGGCATCAGTGTATAGATAAGTGGATAGCGATTTCAAATGTATCAAACATTGCACATCTGACCTTAATTTGACCTTTACAACCGCCATTTAATCAAATGGCGGCTGTAAAATCGAATTGTTTATATATCTTTAAAACGAGATATTTGGAGAGATGCTGTACGGACACTTTTTCAATATATACATATATTGGGGTAGATATTTTAAATATTTTACTTCTTGACCTTGACCGACATTCACATCCGCCATTTTTAAAGATGGCGGCCGTATTAATTAATGTTGCTATATCTTGAGACAAGCAAGGCAGCGACACCAAGATGTCCCGGATGTTTCAGCGTGGGGTTGGTCGCAAGACGTTAACACGAAACTCTGGGTGCCATTCTGGACTGTTCTAGACGACGCCAGCAAAGCGTGTGCTCTCCTCCACCACTGTGGATGTGGAAAGGCGTGCAGAGGAAACTGCAAATGTGCCAGAGCAGGAATCAAGTGCACTATTCTGTGTAACTGTGAAGGCGGGTGCATCAACAACGATGGAGTGTAAGCTATGCGATGCTACAAATACGGACATCTGTGACTGATGTTACGCCCTACGTCATGATCGGAAGGATATTCTTTTCACATATATGAATTAAACTTCATGTTTTCTACCACAACATATTTATGTTTTAACTTTATAATTATCATAATGTGATATGCATTGCCTACATCATATTCCATGACAGAGTCAGCACCACTTGCGCTGTACATGTAGCTTTGATATCGATTCTAGGTGGTAAAGTTCACAGGATATAGCGACATTAGCTTTGAGGGCCACCATCTTGGAAAATGGCGAATGTAAATGTCGGTCAAGGTCAAAAATATTTAAAATAGCTATATATTTTGACAAAACTGTTCATATAACATCCCTCCAAATAAATTGTTTAAAACATATGTAAGCAATTCGATTTTACATGAGCCATTTTATTGAATGGCGGCTGTGAAGGTCACATTAAGGTCAGGTGTAAAATGTTTGACGAATTTGAAATCGCTATCCAGCTACCTATACATTGATACCAAAATCAAGACTATAGGTGCCATATTTGATAAGATATAGCAACATTAATGAACACGGCCGCCATCTTTAAAAATGGCGGATGTGAATGTCGGTCAAGGTCAAAAAATAAAATATTTAAAATATCTACCCCAATATATGTATATATTGAAAAAGTGTCCGTATAGCATCCCTCCAAATATCTCGTTTTAAAGATAAACAATTCGATTTTACAGCCGCCATTTTATTAAATGGCGGTTGTGAAGGTCAAATTAAGGTCAGATGTGAAATGTTTGATAACTTTGAAATCGCTATCCACTTATCTATACACTGATGCCAAAATAACGACTCTAAGTATCATACTTTATCAGATATAGCAACATTAGTTAATACGGCCGCCATCTTTCAAAATGGCGGATGTGAATGTCGGATAAGTTCAAATATACCATATTTGAAATTACAATACCCGGATATGTATACATTAAGCCTAATGTTAATGTTTTATGTGAAACTGTTCATGAAATGTGGAAAAGCAAGGTTTTTATTTTCGATGGCAGCCATTTTGAATATTGCAAAAAATGGTGGAAGCATCAAAATCTCAGGTTGCTTCCATCAAAATTCTGAAATAGTATGGCATGGAGGTCATCTGTGCCAAATTTCATGCTTTTGTCCAGATGTGAAAATTTATTACATTAAGAGCCCTCACTATATATTAATTATTGATGTGGATGACATTTAATATGCTTTGAATATATTTCATAGCAGAATACTATTTAACTTAATTAAAGATGTTAAAATAAAGAATTCTTGGCATTTCAAAGCAAACCACTGGTAAAAGTAATTACCATATAACACATGATCCAAAGGTCATCCTCAGAAACACACATCCAACATTATCAAAATGGGTTGCACAAAACAAATCACCATTCAGGGTTACAAATGTTTATTGCATCTATATATACACAACAATCTCAAGCCGTTAATGGTTGTCGTTTAGGAGAATTACACCTTCAGTAAAATACTTGTACATCCTCATTTTTAGAATTACTAAAGTTCAGGAAATTATGTATTTATCCAAAACATTTTGTTACAAACGTGTGATACAATCAACACCAGTTGCTTGCTGCTATCAAGTTGATAAGTGTGATGTAAGTGCAATATGTATTATATGTATCACGCTACTCTAATACTGGCCAATTAAATAACATATTTTTTACCTGTCCAAAACAACATACTTTGCAGACACACATTTCATGTACACGTTATTCATAATCTTACTGTGAAACAAGGGAGACAGTTTATTGTCATTCACATCATGAAAGGTTTATAAAAAATAAGTTTCATTAATAATATCTTTACATTAAGTTTACCATAACTGACGCCCACAAATGAATCAATGTTTTGTATATGAAGGGTCACATTCTGGATATATGAATTGTCAATTGAATTGAAACATACAGCACGCTGGGGTAATAAAATATGAAAACTGGTGGCCCAAACAGCTTTAAAATGGCACAGGAACAATGTTGATGGTGGGACATGCTTAGCGACACTCTATACATACATAAATAACTATATTGTGGAGGAAATAATTGATATCTCAGTAAAACTGTATATCCATAAATAACTATATTGTGGGGGCAAATCCTCTCAACACATGTCCAACATTGAAAAAGGTTTTAGAACGTTGGGGGAAATTGAAAGCTGAGAGCACAATCGGAAAAAAACTATACTAGAACCCAAGACATGATTTCTGCCCTGTACAACAAGGACATTGAAGTAAACCATTCCAAATAAATTAGTTAACAAAATACTAACTATTATATTCACATGTAGCATGTTAAATCTGGTACCTTGAACAACATTTATAGTACAAGTCTACTACTACACAAATTCCAGTCAATCACAATTTCTAAATAAATATTATGTACAGTAAATGTTATTAAAAAGTCTACAAGTGTATAGAATGTATAGATATCAAATAAAACACCTGAATGGGCAGTTTATAGTTATATAATTAATTTGATAATACACTGTATCTGGTTGGTATAACTATGAAAACATCTTACTATTAATGAGTAGTGTTGATAATGTATAATCATATACAAGTAACGGCATGTGAATGTTATCACTATACACCAACATAACATTGATTGTTATAAGGTTGATAACACAGTGGCAATTCTGTAACAGTTGATCACTGAAAATAGTGTCAAACATACTGTTACTGCTACACATCAAGCTAATTAGTAGTAGCAGTGTGATTGATGGTAAATTTATATTGTTGACATGAAGTGTAACTCTAATTTAATATTCAAGATTTGTTGCCAGAATTCACATTTTATGTGTCATTTGTACAATTCAGAAAAAAACAGATTTAGTAAGAAATATAATACAGCCCTTTCTTCACAAACCTACTCACAGAGGTAGACACAGGGTACATAATCCAACTAATGCATTGTACACATGTCTGACATGTGTACAATGCAATCAACACACACAACAACAGAAGTGACAGTCACACCCGTGTGGAATCATAAAGTGGCATGTTCTTGCTGCTAGCTGGTACACGTCAGGGCAAAAGTGGTAGCTTTTTGCGTGATCTGCACAGGAAGTCGGAAGAAGAAACACATGTAGGCCAAACGACAACACTGGCGAGGAGTTACACACAATCTGCCCTTAGATGCACAAAGGTTCATCGCTTCTCAGTTGGAGCAGAATATCCATGGTCCTTGTTGACCATCACACTGACAACATTCTTGTCCACGTCAGTCTTCACTGAAGCAGTAGGAATGTTTGTCAGAGAACAATGCCCATCAGATGTGCCTCCAGCATGTGCGATGAACAGCTCCTTTAGTAAGCCGAGTTCTTTTGACAAAAGTGCAACCTTATGTTCCAAGTCGGCGTTCTCCGCACGTAGTTTTTCAACTCTGTCTTTCATTTCACGGGCACGCGATCGGCTTTTCTGCCGGCTTTTCTTCACCGACACATTGTTCCGTTCACGTTTGTGGTGGTAATCTTCAACATCAGAGTCAACAGGTTTTCTGCTTTTACCAGTTGGACTGGATTTCGCTGACCTTGCCTTTGATGATGGCATGATTGGTTTATCTGTGCTTGCGCAATCAAATGACACAAAGGATGATCAGCCAAGATGAGTCTGTGCTGTCCTTCTCCGCAGTGAGGTGGTCATTGCGATGCAACTGCCAACGTTTCTACCAGCTGGGCCACTGACTGAAACAGAAATCACTTATATAATTCACACATAAGTGATACATAGATGTAATCATTTTTATTAAAATAATTTCCTTTAAATTGAGATTATTAAAATTGTATGATTTTTTAGAAGTTCAGGTATTAGAAGTTAAGACTGTTGGAATGTCTGGTGATTGCCATGTTTCCATTCTTACGCAGAACTTTAATTGTCACATTATTATTAAAAGTATCTATGCTTAGTCACATATGGATTCTGGAATATTTGAGGCAAGTTGAAATTTGTAGCATTGAAATCTTGTTTTCTAATGCTATTCGCTTTTTAGTGTATTTTAATAAACAGCGAGGTCTCGCACTATTTCGCATGACACCTGAACATCTACCCAGTGTAGATTTTTGGTGTTTGGCAAACTGCAAAAAAGTATCCGTATCCCGAATATTGTATGGGTGCACAGCATATCTAGACCAGCCTAGTATTATGAAATAGGGGTTTGTGTTAGGGTCAGGACAGGCTTAGGTTATTTGTACTGCATAATGCAGCATGCTACAGAAGCCCAGCCTGCAGGGTAATCAATCAACCATATATAGGTTATGAACACAGTATGAACCCTGACTACTAGACAACTATTTTTTATAATAGTAGACTGGTCTAGATAAGTTGTGCGTCCCAAAGCTGACATGATCCGTAATCAATACAGTATACATTTCACTAAAATCAAAACATCTTTATTAAATGGATATTGCACCGACAGTCAGTCCATTAATGCACGACTATTGCAGCGACAGTCGATTTGGACTAAACCACTATTCCAAAATTGGGATGTGAGGTTGTTGCCGCTGTGTGGCTGTAACAATGGGAGCCCGACTTGACTTGTATTATTATGTATAAAACGTATTACCCTGACCCTAACGCTAAAGGCAACCCATTTTGGAATAGTTGTTTGGTCAAATTCTTTCGATGCTTTTTTCAACAGTGTTTGGGGTTGTTTTCATTGGCTTTGCCGCATTAGTTCAGGTTTTAACAAACATTCTAACAGATGCGCCGACTCCAAACACATTATGTGACACCAGCAACGACGGCATGCACATTCCAATGCACATGCGTCGAAAAACTGTCGGTGCAATAGTCCCACAACTATTGTAACGACTTTAGGTACAATATAGACTTCGTAAATTTAAACTTTAATCAAGACAAGACTCACGTTTCTGCAGCCAACGGTTAAACTTAATTAATAAATTGCCTTGGCTTTGGCTTTGTTTGAAAAACTTGGGAAAAAATGTGTGGTACATTTAGGAAGAATTTGATCAGATTTTAGTTGAAATGGAAAAACACCATTGGACCCTCGATTACTGCCCACAACAGTATACCAACTCTGCAATAAACAGTGACAAGCAGACGTAAACAATATTTCATCACCCGTCCGACATCGCACTTGCAGTCAAGGCAGTGTCACCGTCGGCGGCTAGTCATAGTGCCAAGTGCGTCTACACAAGACACCACGTTCTGGGTAAGTTAACATCTATATATCTATCATATATACTGCTGTCGAAATTTAACACAAGAATCACACTTACCAAAATTGTATTTTATGACTGAGGGATTGAAATGTTCACAACCAGACTTTATCACCGGATTTTCTCAACTCAACTGCGTAAAGCGGCATGCCAAATCAATCAATGCGATTGGATGAAAATTATTCGTATGTAAATAGAATACTAAAACTAATGTTGTATTAAATATATAGGTGATGTCACATTAAAACTAATCAAGTATTGTGTGCAGTTACTTTATCATATTGAAACGTTGATAGTTTGTGATATGTTTTATGTGCGGCACTACTACGGGATCTCCTACGCCAAATCTATCTTTAACGTGGGCATCCCGATGACGTGATCGACAAAAATAACGATTTAGCGATGGGTAAAAATATCCAGCCAATCACATTAATAGGAGATTGCGAACGTCTCAAAATAGTAACGGATGCTGACGACTCACCAACTTCCTGAGTATTACGAAAAGAAATATAGTAAATCAGGTAACTTTATTTCAAAATTTAAACAGATTATCGAAGTTTGCCTGGCACATAGTTGACACTAGTTTGTATGTTTTAATATTCAATCGTGTAAAGTTTCTAAAAGCGCATTTATTGGCTGGAACGGGTGCTGGCTAGCAAGTCGCGGACTAACACAAAATAGGTTGTCGGCTGGGCATGCCCCTATATAAGCGGCAGAAATTCCTGCATTGACACAATTTCGTTCTGACTGGGTGCGCTGTGAGCTGCGCTGCTATCCCCAAGTTAATTGGCTACTCGCCGGCGATTATCACAGAAACCTCATCGCGTTCAGAGACAACTGAGCACGTAATTACTGAATTACGCATCTCGTAAATTAGTGGCATTTTACGCTCTTTCATTGGTGAATGCCTGAAATGAGCGTTTAGGCCAGAAGGAATGGAGATTGCCGAGTTTGATTCCCTGCACATGTACGAGTTTATCGATAGGAGTTCCTCGAAGTACAACGAGAAGGCTCCCCGAAACGCTTTGAACATCGACGATATTGTCTTGGATGACATCAGCGACCTGGATCCCAGCGTGGAGTTATCCGTGAACGTTCAGAACTTACTTGACAGCGCCGGGCCGGTACGGTCGACGGCGGAACGCAATGCGTCGCTCTACGCCGGTATGCTACCGAGAGGAGACTCGCAGGTAAGCGGCGCGGCGCCGAGGCTCGGCTTCACCGGCGTAGTGCAGCAGCACAACGCGTGCCTCCAAGCGACGGGCGTCGGGCGCATGCATTTACTCGAGTCGCTGCCGAATGACATTCCGGCCGACCTGACCGAATGCAACCCGGACTGCGAGTTGCTGCAGCCGCCGTCGCAGATGTCGCTTGACCAGTACGACGTCACTCTGCTGAACCTCAGCCACTCGAACTTGCCGGCCGGCGCGGGAACGCACGGGTCCGGCGTGCCGGTGAGCCGGTGTCCGAGCCAGCTGACACGCGGCTCGAGGAACTTGCCGTGTTCGCTCGCACTCGTGCCGGACTACGTCCCACCGTCGCACGTCTCCATTCCGGACATGTGGGATACGTTGTCCGACTCTAGCAACCCGTCCATATCGGCGGCGACCACGCCCAATTCACCTGTCTCAGACTCTTGCTTCAGCGAAGCCGGCACCCCGACGTCAGGGGGAGCCGGGTCAAAGTTCAAGATGACGCGCAAGGGGTCATCGTCGAAGAAGCGCCAGTTGGAGAAGGACAGTGAGGAATATCGACAGCGGCGCGAGCGGAACAACGTCGCCGTGCGAAAGAGTCGAGACAAGACGAAGATGCGCCATATTCAGACGGAGTCGCGAGTGCAGGATCTGACCAATGAGAATGACCACTTGAAGAAGCGCGTTGACCTCCTTACTAAGGAGCTAACAGTTCTCAAGGGATTGTTTGCGAATGTTGACATTGCCATCCCCCCGAGCCTGGAACAGTTGCTGCAGGACCAGTGAGGCGCGGTGGCCATTTTCGTGCAGTGCATTTTAATTGATCGTAGTGGTCAGAAACAGTGGCGAGTGCCTTGCGTGTTCACGATTCATATCACAAAGTTGCGGTTGATTCACACATGGTGGCACTGCTGCAGTGCCTGGTCGGTCGGTGTACTCATGTGTCGGTCGATGTACATGGATTACCAGGTGTGTCGATGGACGATTCGTTAAACAATTGACCAAACCCGAACAGGAACACTTCATTTTGTATTACCGCAATTTTTGGTAATGTCAAAACTGTTATGGTATGTCGTTTGCACCTAATGAGAATTTCACACACGTTACACTGAGACGCATGTCTTTGCAGCTAGAAATGCAAACGACTGTTACCGAATGCTCAGTAGGACAGGATTTTCGTATTCAAGTTTTTTACATCTGAGAACTGTTGAACTGTTTAAGTTTGGATCTGCCAAAACAGAAGTGTAGATGATGCACTATTTGTACAAAGAACGTTTTGGTTTGGTTTTCTTTCTGTGATGAATCTATGGTAGCACAGTTGCTGTAGCTTGTTGTACTGTTATGGTTGGCTGAACCAGAAGTGTTGGTGCTCTGATAAACTATCAACAGTGTCATGTGCCATGATATCTTCACACATTTTTCTATTTGGTTCAGTGTTGCTAGGCAACAGACAGAAAGACTGCTATAATATTATCATCGTATGTTGATCTCACCAAAAATATGGAAGAACACTCATTTTATAGAAAAAAGCTGACCAATAAGAGTAATACTGGACTTGCCTGCTGTGTAAATGTCATTAGTCAGAAGTTCTACCAAATGGTAGTTCTTCTGTACTCATCAGATACTTGTTGGTTTGCATTTGCAGTGACAAAAATAAACGAATTTCATACAAATTACATGCTGTTTGTTTAGTAATCGGTTGAATTATCAATATGTATATATAGATGAGATGGAGAGAACGTCTGTAGTACAATATTATCACCTTCCAATTACAGTTAACCACAGACTACCAAGTAATCTCTAAAAGTACCATAGTAATATCTAAAAGTAACATACATAAAATGAGTTCTGCTAATGGAGACACCTTGCTAATGAGACCACTTTCACCCAGTCTCGACGGTGACCTTAAAAATGTGATTCCATTGTAACTGTACAACTACAGTCAAACCACAAAAGTGACTCAGGTAGTGACCCAGATACAGATCAGATAACGATATACATGATTATGTCTGGCAGAAAAGCCAATGTTAATAAAATAACTGGTTGGAGGGGATTCGCTGAACGTATAGGCTATCTAGGTTAGTATATGACATTACTCTTCATCATCATTGTAACAAACGTGACGTTTTATTTCATAACAACTATGTATGTGACAGTAAATTTAAAACAAAACTCTAATCGCAGAGTTCAACAGTAATAAAATACTCCGGAGGCATCAGACAATTCAACTTGTATTGTTTAATTCACAAACAGGTTATCTTATTCTGACCTACATTTTGTTCCACGCACACATTGGAATTAGAGATTTCGCAACTGTCCCACAAATACCTTAGAATTCACTCACTGTTAGCGGGAAAAAAACACTAAATTGTGTCGCAATACGCATTTGTCCATGATCGTCAAGTGCTGGCTGTCGTATGTCAGACTGCACCGTACCACTTGTACACCTTGAACAGTTTGGGCAATCCCATTTTTTAAAACACCGTACAACGCCAAGTATTGCCGCTTCAGAGTGGGTGGAATATGACTAAGTCTGTCAAGTAGGTCGAGAACAGCCACTCCTCTACTGCACTTGAACAGCAGTCACATCACCTCATGTCTTAGTTGGCATTTCTTGCAACACCATGAGCCGGCCTGATTCCTTCCGTTTCCCAGTGCTCACAACGACGCACGTAAGCGGGCCGACGCTTTTCCCAAGGACGTGTTCCACATCATAGCCCTGAAAAAATGGAACACAGCTCATGTATCCAACATGTATGTCCTACACTCCTACTTTAGTTTCAATGACTAACCTTTGCAACACACTTACTGACGGACACTCAAATCCAAGTCATGCGAACACAATACTTTTTTTATTTTCACGTCTAAATCCACTGGTATCGTGAACAGTAGCCATCACGACAATAATCAGGAAAGGTCTAATGTAATTAATCACGATCAACCCCTTCCATATCTTCTAGATACAGTGAGGGCAGCCCAATTAGTCCAGTTTCGCAATAGCGGCTGAATCATGCAAGCATTTCAAGCACTCGTACACCAAACCCGAGTGGCCATTTGAGACGATAACTGTACAAAGACACTGTTAGCCGCCATCAGGAAGCATCTACACAGTCACTTAGCTGGGGCTGTCAGGTGGCAGTCAACCGCCCACTAGTAGAATGTTGATTCTGCCTCCAGCAAAAATTACGTCCGCCAGATGGAGAATGGTACTGAGACACTGCAGTGAGGTTTATGCCACATGTCTGAATGTTTTCTTTTTACTTCAACAAGTTCAAAGTACTGCCATGTGACTACAGCGTCTGTCCAATGTTTAAAATTAATACTGCAACATATGCATTTTTTTATAATCATGTTCTTATAGCTACTTGTATGTATGTTCCATCTGAAACACACTCGAATACTTATAATTAATGTATTGTAGTCAAGTAAACAATCTAATTTTAATGGTGTTTTCCACTAACCAACTTATCACATAGACAGAACTATTTAATTTGTTTGTAGCAACACTGGTGATTAACTTCTAAGAAGAAACAGTGCTGACCTTTAAACTAAAAACTTGACATTCTATCAAAGGAACTATGATATCATCCAAAGCAAACAAGTTCAGATATCAACCCAATTTCGGGTGGTTTTCAAAGGTGTGTATTATTCCAAAACTTGACCAATATGAAATTAACCACGTCGAGCATAGTTTATCTATAAGATGTTGTTTGTGTTTTTTACTACCCTTACATTTAATACAGCCCTATGACATTTCGGCTGTTTTTTTGTGTGCATTACTGACTCATTTTGAAATGTGCTCATAATAAATGTACTCTTATCACAGAAAACAATTTATTAACTTGCTGTTCTTGGTATTAGTGAGTCATTTTAGACAATGACGTGCACTTTTAAAATTGTCTAAGTGATATATGTCAGTTATGTACAGTCACGATTCTTACCTCGTCATCCTTATGTTCTGGTAGCAACGTCTCTATGGTTGGCTGCAGAAGCTGAAAGGAAAAACAATTACCATCATTAATTGTCATTAATTATGACAACTTCATATATATATATATATATATATGTATATATATGTATATACATTTATGTATATATGTATATATATAAATATATATATACATATATATATATATATACATATATATATATATACATATATATACATATATATATATATATATACATATATATATAAATATATATATATATACATATATATAATTATGTATATATATATATGTATACATATGTATATAATATATATATACATATATATATATATATATATATATAAAATTCCAAATAACCAACACTATGGATACTTGACAAACATGAAAACTGGAAAAGACAAAGTAATAGTAATTATGAAATTGTACAGTGAAGTACCTGAAAGTATTGATTTTACAAGCTGAAAGGAACAAATGATTTGAACTTATTACTGTGTAAATGCATTTTTAATGTAACCAAATCATAAATATCATAAATCTTGTTACAAAGTGAAACACAAATGAAACACTGACATAGCATAAGCTGTAAATGTACACACTGTTCCCCAAAAGTGTCAAAAAGTAAAACAATCAGATGTGTTTTTTGCAGAGATGATAACTGCACTCTTGGTTAACCAACGGCTTCCTTGCCCACTGACCGTCTGTTTTCTGTGGGATGGCCACCTGGCTAGAATTTGGTTGACTCAAGAGAATTTGATATAGCAAGCCCTTTTACATAATTAATATGCAGATCATGGCCGCGTCAGCATGTTTACGTCACATGGACACGTCGGCATGTTTACACTGCATGGACGCGTCAGCACTTTTCAAGCATGGTTTACTGTGGTCTGATACATACTAATGCATCTTGTGACGACAGATAACTAAATGTATTTGTAAAAGCACACTGAACAAAAACAGATTTACTTACAGTTAGATAACAATAGAATTTTCTATTTTAATTTGTCAGACTTACCATCAACACCCTAAAGCCAATGTTGACTGCATATTGGGAAGCACAACTGTTCTAACAAATAAACAATTAGGTTCCAGATAATTCACAACAATGTCAAGCATTTGACTCTTGTTCCTTTCCAGCATATCTTGTTTATTAGTGCAATGACAGTGGATTATAAGTTGACATGGTTTCTTTTGGGTTAATTATAGAAAACATGAAATTATTATTGACAATATGTCTCACCTTTACTTTACCGACATTCTGTGGTTGTAAACATTTCACAAACACATCCATGTTGACCCTGGCTATGGGCTGCTCAACGTGCTTCTTACACTTGCTACATTGGAAAGTTCCCCTGTAAAATATATTCACAGTCTTAATAATATTTTGTATCACCTACACAACGGACAGTTATTGCACAATGTTTGGAAAAAATTGCGCAATAACTGTCCATTTCACATTGTCGTGTTATTGTAATTAATGGTCTGTGCATGACACACGTGTACATCACACATGTGATGGATCATCGCCATAAATGTGGTGTCAATGTTCACGATATAACTTGCTTCCAAGAACTATCAATAAACTAGTATTTATGTATTCAACAGTAACAACGACTAAAAAGTACATCAGACCAAACCAGAATCTAACCAGTAAGGTATATATGTGAGAATTAACACATATTAGAGTAGGTTGCCAGGCCTATGTTTCTAGTCTTCCTTAAAATCACTTGGCATAACATTAACAAAGAAACATAAAATTAATATCATCTTTGTCAAAATTTTCTCCAGTAACTTAATAAATAGTAATAATTTGAATAGTTTCATTTCACTCTCTGGGCAATCACAGACATTGAAATAGGTACATAAAACATGCAAAGTATATATAATTAAAGACATTAGCATAAATATAAATTATAATGTAGACAATATACGATATGTATCTATAAAACTAATTAAAATAATTTATATATATATGTAAATATATGTGTGTGTGTATATATATATATATATATATATATATATATAAATTTACATGAGGCACAATTTCTGAACATTGTTGAAACAAAAATAAACAATCAGTATATACACACACACATGCAGCAATTTAACAATGGTTACTATACAAAATACCTTTTTCATGTGCCCATTATCAATTATGGTGCTACAGAGATACATTTACTGCATTTAGCATGAGTTCATTGGTTACTTTTGTGCTAAGCTGTCAAAAAACAAATGACTGACCTTGACCCACTTCCTGCCACCAACTTGTCACTGTGACACCCGTCACACTCCAGCCAGGAGAAGGCTGTGGATTCATCAACACCTGTTATTTGCCCTAATCACAACACAAGTCAGTCTCAATTATTACCGGATAGATATTCCATGCTTTTTCTTACTTTTCCAACAGCTGTCATTTATATGTTGTTTATGATCACCAACAAAACTAAATGTCAACCATAATGTAACGCTTTCAGAAATGCAAAGCGTATATTTTCTGTCATTTAAAAAGCACGTTCTACACAGACTTATTCTACCACAGTCTTGGGTGGTGTCAGTGTCTCACTCAAAATCATGTAGTAGTTTGAAGAACACAATTCCTGTTGCATCTAAAACTCTAAATTCTCTGTAGCCTCAGGTAAGAGGTGATCAAATCAAGCAATGAACAAACCAGATTTGTGATGCAAAATATAACTTATAACCATCACCGGAAACTGACAAATATTTTGGGTACACAAGAAATAAAACAATTGTTAAAAATGAGTTAATTATAGATTTGTGAGACAACTACAGCAAACTGAAACTTTGATTTAGGAACAAGCATTTTAGTGTGATTCCTCAAGCTGTGCTGACAACATCATTCACTAAGGATCTATGTATTTAAATTTGGATTATGTGTTTATTTGTGTGGTTAGCAGTTAACAATACTTCATACAAATACCTTTCACTTCCACCAAATCGTACACGTGTACACTAGGTGTCACTGGAGGTGGACTGAAGGTTGCCATGGCAACAGTCGTGACCTCATCTGCAGCCAGCGAGAACTGTGCCAATGTGTCTTCGCAAGCAGTGTCGTAGATACGACTGTACGGGTCAAAATAACATCTCCCTGCACAAAAGCAATCAATGTGAACATGACCAAGTGAACTGCCAAGGTCGAGGTCATGTTCCATTTTGTGATGACGTATACACTGTATATATTGTCTTTGTGTTAGAAAAATAGACATTAACTAACTTATTTATTGACACTGTTTTGACTTTGCCATTGAGTAAATATCTATTTAAATAATAATTTATCATCAAATTTTAGCTTCTATTTGTACATTTATGTAAAGCGCCTGAAAGCAATACTATTGATTTGGGTGCTATACAAATAAATTGTATTAGTATTATTTATTATTAAATAGAACCACATTATGGTCTAATACGTGAACTTATCTTACAAATAAAATCCTGTTATCAAAAGAAACTATTTGAAAAAGAAAACTTCCTGTAATGACACAACAAGACTCTCTAAACTTCTTCTAAGAGCACGATTACGACAACAGTGAATTTGCCATGAGAATAAAACACACCTGGTTGATGTGAAAGGACGTCTTTGAAGACTACGACACCTGTGCCAGTGTCCAGCCAGGAAGGAAGACAACATGACTGTTTCACCATCACCCACACGTATCCATTCCCCCGCCCCCCTCTCCTGTCCGTCCAGCTCGCGTCTGTCACATACACGATGCTCCGGACACCATCTACTGATGGAGAACATATCTGAAAAATAATAATAGGCTTTCGTCAGAAATCAGTCTGTCGTTAAATTGGATATTATTAGTTTTAGTATCGAAACTACACAATACATGTGGTTTAAAAAACTCCGGAAGTTGGCTAAAATTAGTAAACAGCAACCGATAAATGTGATATACTCAGCTGCTTTACCTTAGATGCATCGTTTATAACACAATTCTAGTTCGTGGATCCCAACTACCGCATTATGACGAGGCGCAATTGTACAAAGGCTTGTATTCGCTGTTTTCTTCTGTATGCAATATTGACGATATACGTTTTGGATATTTTATAATTTTTTAGTGAACATAGTAGTTATAATGGAAGTTATGGATTTTTTTAACATTTAACATACACACAATTACGGTTTTATCATGTCTTCATTGCTATGTAGAATGATGTATTGTTGACAAGAAACATAAAGAATTACTGCGGTGTTCAAGATTGCAAGTAATAGAACACCGACAACATCACCCCTGATTCACCAAAACTACATGGAAATAAAACATACATTAGCGTACTTTCTTGTAGTGGATACTAGATAAGTTTGCTTTTCCACAAAAATGAATTTAAAATGAGACATGCAAACAAAATGTTGCCTTTGAAGCGACATGATCATTTCATGGCTTTTAATTTTTATTGCAAAATCAGGTTAATCAGTATAAGTTATAACTATTGTAGCATCCTGACCGCCAATAAATGTTTTATCGAGACAGAACTGATTTTGTAATGTTAAATGTTGAATGTTTACAAGAATCCCGATGTTGTCACTCAAATCGCCACGATTGACACCCACCCTTTGACCAACTGGGAGCTGGGCTGGGTGTGGCATTAGTGGCGCCAACTTGTGTTCACGTGATACTGCATCGCGTGATCATGCATTTCCTTCTGGGCTTTTAGCCACGCCTACAACGGTTTCGAAAACACCTCGTGGTCGATGTGTAAACAGAGTTAAGCGCCCTTACTGCGTCTATATTCAACTCCTAAATGGTACATGAAAACATATTTTGACTGTCTTTATGCTATAATAGGTAGAATTTATACCGTATAACATGATTTTTGTAAAGCCACTAACGGACCATGTCGCTTTAAATATGAAAGACAGAGACATTGTATCTTAAAGAACTTAGTCAATGAATAGACATAAACAACAACCTACATCGTCTTTGTGATAGAGTATCCTCGCTAGCAGCGTCACCCTGCCCTGGGTGTCAGTGAGGGTGGCCAGAGGGGTGTGACACACGGGGCGGTAGAGGGCGGGTGTCTGGGGGGTGACAGGTGACAGGGAGCAGACACTGTCGGGTGACACGGCCACCAGGTGGTAGCAGAACCCGGGGGGCTCCGTGAATGTCACCGGCTCCGACTACAAACAAATGAGTTGTTGACCGTGACAATATCATACTTTGTTGACACATCTAAAATATTTAGAATATTTTTATTTGCTTTGGCTCCAAATTGACAGTTGTCTGTGATGCTTTACAATGCATTATATCCAATAAACAAAAAGATTTAATAATCAATAAACTGAGTCATTTTAAATACATAGTAATTTATTAATTAATGCATAAAACATAATCCATTAAAGTATATAAATTATAAATATATGCAGTTCTAAAATATTATTAAATAAATATGATCACAATGGAACTCATGTCAAAGTGATGTACAGCATATAAAAGGATGTATTTTATAACCAGAGAAAAAAACACTACATTCATTAGAATCATAAATTTATGGTGCCAAATGGAAGATAATCTAATAATTTTGGACCATTGTAATTACATGTTCTCCCAGGCTCCGAGTTCCAATCATCTCTTTCTATGTACATTCTGTTCCGTTGCTGGGAATCACAAATTGCGAGCTACAACTCCGTGGACCATGGAATGGTTCTTACGGATAACTGTACCCAAAACTCACCAGTTTGTATTCAAATTGGGCCGTGTGTGGGGGTGGGCAATGTCCCTGTTGTTGTGAGTGGTACAGTCAGTCATAAATCATGAAGCTTCTTACTACAATTCAACTGACTGCCACACATGGCACAGATCTGCCAGGGATAGGGTACGTGTAGCTTGCAAGGATGATTTCAATGTTTGTTTGAAACTGATTGTCATATTTAGTTACCATTACTACCGTAACTGTAACTAATATAGAACAGGCCACTAGGGGACAGTTTCACTAAGTTGAAGAGCTCTTAAGGAAAATTCATCATTAAACAACATCTGTTGTTCAATTACCTAAATGTTTTTTTTCTTCAAAATGCAAATATCCATAGCCATATTATCAAGGATACTATTTCTTGTTACATATCAGTGACAGTATCTCACTGAAGCATCATAGTGTTGAAAGTTTTCAATTATTTAGGATAACTGTTAAAGATAAAATATATCTTAAAGTGCAAAGCCTGGTTTAAGATCTCTTAACAACGTTAATGAAATAGTCCACATAACCTAAAAAATGTCCATTTATGTAATTATAATATAATAATAAATACACACCCCAATTGAGCTATCCTGACTACCATCTTCATGTCTTGACCTGGCTGTGGTTGACCAGATGGTGTCTATGACACTAAACAGGCCGACACATCTAAAACACAATTGTGGTGAGATGCAACACACTGACTGCAAGAATGTACATTCAGAAGGGTGATAAATGAGCCCTTTTATATTAGGCACCTGAGATGTAAACACACACAGGTACATATGCATGTACACATACATGCACGCATGCATGCACACATGTATGCACAAACATACACACATGAACATACAATAAAGTAATAGTAAATAAAAGGTAAAGATGCCGCCTCACATTCCTGTCCTCAGGATTGCTCAAAACATTTTACACTTGACTGTCCTGTTCAACCAAACACCTTCTCAACATTTGTGGGAATCATTCAGCCACCGTGCAATTATGCATAATGACTATTCATACACATATATCCACTATAGTCTATAGTCATGTACACGTTCATGCATTTGAATGAACTGAATTAATCCCAGGTCTGAAATGTCAGCAGATGATTTGAATTACGATGGCAGATAATTTGAACTACGATGGCAGCAGATGATTTGAACTACGATGGCAGCAGATGATTTCAACTATGATGGCATCAGATGAGTTGAACTATGATGACAGCAGATGATTTGAACTTAGATGGCATCAGATGATTTGATGGCAGCAGAGGATTTGTACCCAGAATCTCCCGACTGAAAACATGTTGTTCCACCCACTGTGCCCCAGCGCCCTACAGGTGTGCACTCACCTGGCGCGACTGGTTCTTCGCACCAGTCTGAGCCCCGTGAAGGCGTACACTTTGCCCTCCCCCGAGTGTAGCGCCCCCGTCCACGGCGCCCTGTCCGTCAGTCTGTCCGTCACCTCGATGTGACACACGGCCCCGTAGACGTCCTGCACCAGCAGTGACCAGGACACTCCTCTGGTCAGTGTCGTGTCCACTGCTCCCGGCTCAAGGCCTGTGCTGTAGAAGTAGTCAGTCATGTTCAATAGTAGTATTTTGCATATGTTTGATTATTATCATCATTGTGATTATTAACATAATTTTTATTTTAAACATGTACATACAGTGCATTCCATAATTATTCGTAGGTAAGTACATTTCCTTCCTGTCTACAAATAAAAAATTTACTGTTATGGTTTTAGTTTCTCGAAGGACAGCCGAGAAATAGTTCTAAAAGCTTTAACCCTTTAAAAAGCAAACATGATAAAAATATGAGTACATAAAAATAAAATATGGTTATAAATTAGATTATGAAAAAGTGTAGTATAAATGATAATTATAAAAAATTAAATAAGTACAAAAGTACAATTTTGTATATATATATATATATATATATATATATATATATATATATATATATATATATATATATATATATATATATATATATATATATATATATATATATATGCAAGACATGATATTGATCTAACTGGTTTACAGTGTGCAAAGATTTGTCTCAACCACTGCCCACATTGGGCCATTCAAAACAATCAATAACACATGTATCCATTATTCTCACAATCTATACTATACTGTGATGTAAGAATTTAAACCTTGTCTGTCAGTTGGTGAAAAAATTGCATTAATTTATTTAATTAATTTATTCATGTTTTGAGATGACAACTTACAGCTTGACCACAACTGACCAGTGTGAGAAGACTCTCTGGATGGTGCCAGTGAAGCCAATGCCGGCCGTCGTCCCCGCCTCCTGCTTCTCCACACTGTCCAGGATGGACAGAGACTGGCCACAGTGAGTGACTGCCTCAGTCCCACTGACCGCCACCAGCTTATGTGTGTGGTCAGTGGGGACGCTGGACACACAGGCGGGAACTTGTGACAGGCTGCTGGGGTGGTCACCTATGGTAGACTGACAAAGCAAAGTAAAATAACCATAATCAGGATAATTATATGTTTTTAAAACATATTTTATTATCCTATTTATTTGTTATTAATTTGTATCTATTTATTCTTTTATGTATTTACTTTTTAAACTTATTATTAATTTTATAAATACATTTATTTATGCATTTTACCTGAAATAAATTTATTAATACATGTAAACTGTATTTGGTAAGAAATGAACTTACTTTGGAGCATAGTTTGTAAAACATAATGTTTCGACCCATCAGCTATCCAAAGTACGGGTAAGTGAATTTCTTTTAAAATAGCCAAATCTTGGAGCCATGAATAATGTATTCCATCTCTATTGTAAACAAACTATTACAACATCAAGTGATTTTAATCAGCAAGATCACATGGATGCATCAACACAACTTCTTTACAATTACAATTGCATTTTATTACACAATTACCAATGTCAACTGCCAGGGTACTCATTGTTACAACCATGGTTCAGTCATTGTGTCAAGCAAAAGTAGTTGTTCACCTTGCCAGTTGTCCGTGCTGTGGAACAGGGGAAACGCACGGCCAGACAGTCTGAGGGTGTCATGGATCTATCTGAAACAAACTCGTAATAATTGTAACACTTCTATAGCACCTATATCCTTGAAACTTCAAGCTCAGAGGCACAACAAACAAAATCATTTTGTGTAAACGGGGACAGGCCAAATATTTATGGCGGAAAAACAACCTCAAACAAACATGTTTTGAGTTTTTTTTATGAAAGGTGGCTACAGTTTCAGAAGCTTTAATCATAATAGGGAGTTTGTTGATTGTAGGCGCAGCCTGTTTGCCAATGTAGAGCTTAGTTTTAGGAACAAAAACTTGTTTGTAAGGGTGAGTATCATGTTATTCCCAATAGATGTGCAACACGAGTACAAGGGCTTCGGTAAAAGGGGTAGGCAAATGTTAGGCAGTGTGCATCTAAAGGGGGTAATTCAGTATCTACAGCTATATGAAGATCAACACATGGACATCTGAAGAAAATAAAACGGACTGATACAATATAGAGATATGGACTGACAGGATTATAAATAACTATAATTAATACAATATAAACACAAAGTCATCTCACGTAATGTATCAGCTAAGAAAGATGCTCAAACCACATGATTGCCATTAGACAGAATATATTTTTTTAAATATGAGAGCTTATTTTAGTGTTCTCTAAAAAAAAAAACAAGAGATGACCCAGTCATTCACAATGTGCTGTTCCTTGCTTGCCAGAGATGAACCAGCATGCACTGTGTGGCGGACTGTTTTTTGCATTCAGGAATGGCACAAATTAAGAAAATGAACCATCGGCGCCGGAAACAATCTCAATATAAGTCTCATGCGTGTAATTGGACACAACTATGAGAAACTGACTACAAGATTTTGAGAACTGTGTACTCTATTAATAGGAGCATTACAATACTTATTCTTTCACAGGGATATTCAAAACTTATCCTGTCCACAGAGGTATGTCAACACTTACCCAGTTCACAAGGACACCTCCAGGTGGCTAGCAGTGTGGGTGATGAGCGGTGGAGTGTGACAGCGGGTGCTTCGAGTGGGAAGACTTCGTGGAAATGGGCACACAGGATCACCCTTCTTCCCCCTGTGTCCAAACTTTGCCTGAGAGACAATAACAATTCATAACATCACCCTTTAAACCAAGGCTATTAAATTATTCTACTTTTTATAGTATTCTTAGTATTCAAATAAACACGTCTTGCCAGGATATGGCCTGGGTTACGTTCGCCCTGAAAGTGCTCAGATGACATCATGATCTGGCAGACTTACCACGGAGGGTGGATGTTGACACCACAGCCTGGCGTCACCTTGGAGGAGCTGCCGAACAAGACAACTACATTGTCATGGTGTCTTGGCACTGACGTTGAAGGTAAGTACGAGCAATCAGCTACCACCAGTGAACACTCTCGCTTCACCTTCACCACTCTCACAGCCAGCACCCTCGAGTCTGAAGCATTACAAACACAGTCTGTAAACTCACCCACTGAGTAAATGTACAAGTACATTTGTAGAACGCGCCGTATCCAGACATTAGGACTGATCAAAGCACTTTACTGACTGTACAGTTGAACATTTTCTCGCGAATTACTTCTAGAATTCCTCCTTGCTGCAATTAATGCATGACCACATCGCTTACATAACATTATATAGCAAGTTACAACAACTATTGTACCTTGAACATCTTTTGTTTCTGCTGTTGTTGTTGCTGCTGCTGCTGTAGCTCCTGTCTCTGTCATTGCTGCAACTTCTGCTGTTGGTGCAGTTATTAGTGTTGCTGCTGTTGTTGGCATAGCAGCTGTTGTTGCTGCAGAGGCAGATGAGGCAGCTGATGTTGTCCTGTTGGTGGTAAGTTTGTGAAGCCAAAAGGCCACAGCTGACTTCTCTCTTGTTATCAGCCGCTGAAGCTGGTCTGCCAAACCATTTCTGCAAAGAGGGATCATAAATTATTCTGACAAACTATGACTTTCTACAACTGTATATTGCAAAACAGTGGATCTCCAAGTAATTAAACAATGAATTCTGAAACCCATTTTGGTGTGCTGTAAATAGTAGTGTGGAAACTATCATCAGCTTTGCAGATTGTGATGTATATGGCTAAAAAGTGCTGTCTGTTTCATGAAAACTAATTGACACATTTGTATAAACAAGTAAACAGGTTATACTTGACAACACACCGTTCAATTTTCACATGGTTAGCCTGTAAGCAAATAATGAATAAAACATAACTGCAGATGGTGCTCTTAGGAAAGCAAACTTGTTTAAATACAAAACTGTGTACTTGAGTAATCGACACAAAACATACCTCACGTATTTGGGTTTCTTTTTTGTCGAGTCGGCAACATTACTCTCTTCCACTGCATCATTCTGTTTCTCTGGTGTTGTGTCCTGCCATTGCAGACTTTTCACCCAATCACTGACCTTGCTCCTGTTTGCTGCGACCTCACTTGATGGTGATGGACTCATGGAAGGAGTGAGGCTGGCAATAACTGGCGACAGTGAACTGGTGGTCTGAGCAACATCCTACAAAAGACCAAGAACATCTCTGACAAGACACTCCCATTGGTTTGCTGTAACATCAGGATTTTATCCATTTAAACATTAATTATGGAATTCCAGTCTTTTATTATTTGAGAAAGGTTCTTACAGACTACAGTGTACATTCAGTCCATGAAAACTGTAAGTATTTGGGGCTGTTTTTGGCCACAACAAACAAGACAGCTGAGAATATAACAATTATTAGGTGTCCAAATATTGATTTTTGTACTTAGAGTTATTATAAAGTAAGTGTATTCAAACGTCAGTCACTCACTCAACACTCCACTGCGATGTTCCATCATCAACTACACCAGTCACTTTACCTGCTGATCATGTGTAATCCTGTCAAATTCTTCACTTTCTTCCCCTGTGTCCGAGTCGTAGTCAGATATGGACACCTCGAGCGACTGGAACAGTGGAGATGAACAATTTTAAAAGAAAACATGTACTGATTAACCACTAACAAGGATGCAAACACATTTTTATTAGCAATCAATACATTAACCGTCAATATCGATTGTATTATACGGATTTACACCCAGTGCTGAAATTTGATAGCGTAACTTTTGCCAGTAAGAATGACCTTTCTTACTGTCACATAATAAGGTAATGATTACTATTCAAATTCAGTGACTTGACCATGAATTAATGGCTTTATTTGGTTACACAGTTGTAGATAAGAAATGGTTTCCATGGAACCTCTCTGGAAGCCCAAATAGACTAATAATTAGAGCTCAA
The DNA here is from genome assembly GCA_964017155.1 of Oasisia sp. SBJ-2009. Taxonomy (NCBI): domain Eukaryota; kingdom Metazoa; phylum Annelida; class Polychaeta; order Sabellida; family Siboglinidae; genus Oasisia; species Oasisia sp. SBJ-2009. The sequence goes on from OZ024862.1 coordinate 15,896,451, forward strand.
GTGTGTCAATCATTGTCGTGTTATAGCAAACTGAAGACAGTATTATTAATACTAAGTTAATACTAAAAGTGACACAAATACAAAATCTCATTAACGCATCATAATCAAAAGATGTAACACAATCAACATGTCAGCTATTTATTAAAAATAAAACGAGAACAAGAAGGCACATAATAAGAGGCAGCTGGATGCAATGTTTACTTACAGTCACAATAACCATCACAAAAACCTATACTACCTAATTCAATATGACAAATATTCATAACCTAAGCTAAGTACAACACACATATGATAGCCATTGTTGGGTAAAAAAAACAAGGCCTGTAGTTCTACTGCCAGTGGCTTCCCACCTGCTAGAGCCTAACGCCATTCTTCCCTGAGGAGCATACTTACATGCTGGTGAGTACTTTGTGGGCCCACTGCCCTTCTGTTCCCTTCAGGCCTCTTCCCTCCTCCTCTCCTCCTGCCAGCAGGAGTCCTCCCTGAACCCACAGCCTCTGTAAACGCCCTCCCTCTGAAAGCACTCGCTGACCGACACCAGGGCCTGTCTTTTGATGAGTTCCCACTTGTGTTGGATTCCTTCACGTGTGGAGTGTCTTTGTAGCGCGGTTGTGATGATGACGGGACTTCCTGTCCCCGCAGGCTGCCGTCCTCATTCTCAGATGCCCAGTCTATGTCCACTGGGGAGCAGTCATTATCTGCATTAGGCCCTGAAAAGATTTAGGCAAAACTACGAATAATGTTGTATAATTATAATTGAATATAATAATTATACTATATTAATAATGAATAAATGTGCAATAAATGTCAGAATGCATGCATTTTGTGGTGTATATGCAAAAGAATTAGTCTACATAAAACTGTGTATGCATAGATGCCGATTTATGTAGACCAGAGCACCGCCGGAAGCTGCATATATTTAGTTAGCCTTTTTTTGCGGTAGACGCCAAATCTAGTAAACAGTAAAACAGTATTGAGAAATGTAAACTAAGTCGAAGCCCAAGTTATGTTTGTTCACGGAATGTATCGATGCGATAACAAGAAAGACCAACATTTTTTCAAGACAAAATGCAAGTTTGACTAATTTACACGTAATAATATAGCCTTTTGCATCAGTATTAAGCATATCATACACTGAACACGAAACTCCAACCCTTCGTTCGGTATATATCATAAATATAGATTTAAAGAACTTTGACCCAGTACACAATATACTCAAAAATATGCACGGCGCTGGAGAAAATATGCTCAAAATCACTTAAGATGTTGTTCATTTAAAAATTAATTACGCACAGTACTTCACTGTCATATGAACTGTGTGCACAAGCAATGGTACTAATCAATTCAATTGTGTTAGTTTTGAACTAACACGTCGAATCTTTATGTAGACCAGATTTGGTCTACATAAAACAGCGGTCTACATTATATAAGCTGGTCCTATATGCATAATCGGTCAACATAAGCTGCCTTTAGGAGTATATATATATATATATATATATATATATATATATATATATATATATATATATATATATATATATATACAGTGGTAGAACTTTGGCATTTATTTTACTAGACAGTGGGACTAGTAAAGACAACAGTTTACTAGTCCACCAAAAGGTTTACTATTCCATGAAAATTTAAAAAACAACCCAAATTGAAGTCGTTAAAATTTTTTTAACTAAAAAAATGGCGTGCTTTGCAACCCCAAACAATGCAATGTTCATAAAGGTAGCAAAGTAGTAATACAGAAAAAACAAAAGTAATTCATGAAGAACTGAAGATATGATTTGTATAAAAAAACTGCAACTGAAAAAGGTTGCCTTTGTGCTCATTGACCAGTAGGGTAATCCAACCAGTGGTACCACCCTACCAGATATGGGGCAGCCTGCCATTATGAATTTTTCATAATCATTCCGGAAATTGACCTAATATTATGGTCTTATGATTATGAAAACTGCTCTGCTGAACTGTATTAATAGAAATAAAAAATAAAACATTACAGAAATTTATAGACATCGAGAACCATTAATTTATAACTACATATGTAATGCCCAGACAACTTCATAGGTAGTGGCTATGCTTAAGAGAATGTCATCATTTATCAATAAATGAAGCTGTCACTGCTGTAGCCGGTTGTTCAATGGCAGCAATTTATCAATGTTTTAATGATTTGGGATTCAGTTACATCCCCCCACCCAATCGGATGGGTTAGGGTTAAGGTTAGGGTTATTGTGACAACAAAGGCTTAACTGACTACTGTAGGGTAGGGTGGATGACATGTTGACCTTTACTAGACAACCTATTGACCTTTACTAGACATCCGGACTAGTTATTAGGCAGGTTTACTAGTGTATAGAATAGTGGGTTATTGGCTGGTTTAGTTTGTTTCCAATGCAAACACAGTGTCATTTGACCTATCTATTTAATTATTATTGACCCGTCAGTTTGTTTCACTGGTATGTGGGCCTCTAGAATTGGAACTGCTAGGTACAGGTGCCAACTGGTCCTGACTAAATTCCACCTCTTTATCAGTTGTAATCACCTGTCTTGGTGAGACAGTCTGGCTAAGCTCTCGCCATTCCTTCACCAGTAACAGTGGCATAGAGGGACAGCCATTTGTGACTTGGACATTATCACAGTGAAACCTTAGGCCGACTTCGATTGAGCTACTCGAGTTACTCGCGTAACTCCAACGTGGTATCCGGTTTATGATAATTTAACTGCGCGCGCAGTACTACGCGCGTAATCCAACTGAACACCGATGATCGTGATCACGGACATAAACCCCTTATGTAAATAAATAAAATAAAGTAATATGTTGTTTAGTGTGTAAATTGTGTCCTTAAATGATTGTGTCATGCAATGTTTAATTAATTTCTTATGCGGTAGGGGGCCTACGTAAGTTACTCGAGTGAATCCTGTAAAACTCGCGATTGCCTCGAGTAACTAATCTAGGTCAAAAATGGTCACGTGCTCGAGTGATCTCGGCTGTTCGATTGGGACTCGGGTAGCCCTCGGGTTATGCGAGTTACTCGCGTAGCTCAATCGAAGTCGGCCTTATTTGCTGCATGAAAGGTCGTTTCTCTGTGAGGAGAAACTGGCAGCTTGTGAGAGCAGTACTGCAGTAGGCCTTGCAAGATAAATATAAAACTTATTTTAAGTGAGCTACTAGTCAAAGCTACAAAGAGTTCAAAGATAAATATAAAACGTGTTTTAACCGCGTTATATGGCAGCTTACCTCGTAGTTATACCATGTTTGTATCTTATTGTAGATTTTATTTATTAACTTAATTTATATTTTATGTCTGTTACATCATAATATCTTACTATTTTATATCTATTAATATTGCATGCCTGCACGATTTGTGTATGAGGACCTCACTGAAAAGAAATCAAGTGTATATTTTAAAGGGAAAACAAAGGCAACGGGTTGGTGATATGGGCCTAATAGAGCTAAGAAAAACTAACAATTTCCAACCTCAATCAAATTTTTAACGTCAGCGGTTTAGCAGAAAAAAATTGTAGAACATATATCTATAGAAAGTCTATGGAAAACGCCATTTAAAAAAAACAGTGACGTATGAGACTCGCCGCCACTGATAGGCGGTTGTCGTACTACTTCTTGGCAACTCCGTCGGGTGGCGCTGTGACTTTGCGCTCACAAAAGAGCGTAAATAATAACATGGATTTTCTGATTCTTCATCTGACGGAAATAGCACGGATTCAGAAGTGGCTGGATATAGATTTCAGCCACAAAGACAAAGGTCTGTGTTGTCAGACAGACCAGATGTGCGTGGTGGTGAAGACCCAAGGGAAATTGAAATGACGAGAAGAGAAACAACCAGTCCAGAGCCGAGGCAGACACGGCGTCGACTGGTGTCAACAATGACATGTACTGTCCGACCTAACCATGAAAACGACCGCCAGCAGCCGCCAAACTTCTCATCACTTGTCTTACATACATATACATACACTATGTTATAAAATAAAATCACTTGCATTCCTCTAACAAAGAAAATTCACAAAAGTAACTCGATCGCAGATCCCGACGGCAACTCAGGCTCTTCGGTTACCGTAACATCGCTATAAAAGTTAGATTTACACAAAATAACGTTAGGCGGCGCGGTGGTGCGCGCGAATATTTATAAACTTTATTTACTGCATTAGCACGCGCGAAATAGTTTAATTAATCAAGTAATAATTTATTATTATCATTACAAAGATCTTCAGAAAATGCTAAGTTTTCTTATAATATAATTATAATCTTTTTTTTCTTATAGCGCCAAATCCATAATTGTTTGTGGCGCTTCACAATATGATGTTATTAAAATATATGCAATAAGAAGAATGCTACCCACAGGTAATATTAAAAAAATAAAAAAATGTATGTGTTTGCATAAAATTACGTGTTGTTCGATGATGTCACATTGTTAATTTTCAGAATATTTCTATAAACATCCTGCGTGTACTGCAAGCATGCAAGCTTATATTATATAAACGATGTTTTTAACAATGATAACGAAACAATAACATATTATTATTTTTGAATGCTCCAAAACCTTCTTTTTCTACCACCATATATTATTGTCCCGATAATTAATACAGTGTTTTGTCCAAAAATAATTATTATTACATATCTGGTGGTGGAAATATAATTCATGAGTAGAAAAATGTATAGCTTCAATAATATTTTCTTATGCATACTGTGTGTATGTGCTGAATGAATTATTGTTACCTCGTAATTATTTTACCATCTTAATTATTTATTACCTTTACATTAATTTACCACTATTGTTGTTATGGAATTTGTATGGGTTCTTTTTAATACTGATAGGTCACTTAGTTAATTACATAGACACACATATTTTCATTATTTATTTTTAAATATTATCTGTGGGTAGTATTCTTCTTATTGTATTTTTAATAGCAGTATGTTGTGAAGCGCCACAACCAATTATGGATGTAACGCTATATAAATAAAATACTTTATTATAATAAAACTTATAATTTCCTGGAAATCATAGTGATGATAATAATTAATTATTACAATATTATTTACAATTAATTAAACTATTTTGCGCGTGCGAATGCAGTAAGTAAAGTTTAGCAATATTTGCGCGCACAAACGTGCCGTCTAATGGCATTTTGTGTAAGCCTAACTTATTTTTGCGATTTTACGGTACCGGCCAGCGGTCATCGAAATTGCCGTCGACATCAGCGCGTTTGTTTTATGGATTTTATTCGTTAGAGGAATGCAAGTGATTTTATTTTATAACGTAGTGTATGTATATGTATGTAACATACGTTAGGATAAGTTTGGCGGCTGTTGGTGGTCGTTTTGATGGTTAGGTCAATAAAATTGGGTCGTCTTGGATCGGCGCTGTGTCTGTGACTGTCCCAACGAATCCACCGAAACACTGTTTCAGTTCTGCTCGATTCAAAGGTTAACAAGAAGACATCTTAGTGATACTGTCTTTCACTGTACTGTTACCATAAGCGTATGAGGAACAGTGTGGCATATTGCTGTCGCGATTTCGTGGTAAACCAACCTAAGGCAACTGTTAGCGTACCGCTTGGCTCTCTGTTATGACAGCTGAACCAGCAGACGACTCTCTGACGTATTACTTTTCCAAACTGCTGGGTTGTGATTGGTTGCAAGGTCCAAGATGGGCCGGTTCATGGTGTCGGTGATTTAGCTAGATTTTCCCACTTTAAGACCACTTTCTGAGGTAACCACTAAGGTGAAAAATTGGATTGTAGATGCAAATGATTAGCTAGTGTAAACTCTTTTAGGTGCATAAGACTAAACTGTTGCCTTTTTTTCACTTTAATGTACACTGTATTTAGCTGAGCCATCCTGAATAAATATATTATATCATCATCACTAAAAATATATATTTCTGTCATCAGAGTGATCAGACATATCACATAAACTCACCAGGTTCTTCTCTTGCTGGTGCAATACCTTCAAAGCCTTCCATCCTTCTGTCCCAATCCTTATCGCCATGACAACCAACAGATATCTTATGCTCCCTTTGCTTCGGCGCCATTTTCTTCTTCGGAGTGTCAAAACTGCTAACTACCACTTGGTTTCCTTGATAATCGTAGTCGAGCTGGAAATAAATATTTGTGGACACCATTAAAAGTCTTCATCTACATTGCATTTGTTTATTAAATTGTAGAAAACTTGGTACAACACCACACTATTCCAAATTCACTGGAATAAATATTATAAATTAATAAATAAATTAATGTTCTTTAGAAATTACAGACTGTACAACAAATAAAATGCCAGACATACTGCCGATAACAATAAATGACAGGGTCACAGATAAATTTAACAAGTGAACTGCACTCTCCTACTAGGGGTCACAATTTCACATGTCCATACGTGGCAACTCTACATCAATGAAATCACTGCAAAAGCACCACAACGCCTATACTTCATTATCCTGCTCAAGTGACCAGGAGTAGAACCCAATCATCTTGTCAAGATATATGCCATAATCATCCCCTCCGTCATCGAGTATGCCTATCAACTTGTATCAAGTGTGGCATATATGAGCCTAAGAAAACGACAAACAAACCAACTCAAAAACTTACAGAAAAGGGCCATGTGCATTATATTTTGTGGAATGTCTTATAACGATGCCATTGCAAGACTACCAACGCTGGCAGACCGGAGGGAGGTGCTTTGCAGAACTCTGTTTGCGAGCGTGCAGCAACCCAATCACAAGGTACACCATCTCCTGCCTCCCCCAGAAGACCTAATTATGCAATTTGTAACGTACGTGTTTACAATATTCCTTGTTGTAGGATCAACTGTTTCAAGAACTCTTTTGAGTTATACACACTGTACAATTGGCAGCAACTGGACATTCCATTTCACATATGAGTATTGCTATGGACTGTGAATCTATTTAGCTATTTATTCAGTGATCTATTTTATAATATTTATGAGTTACAATTTCACGTATTCAGATTGTATTTATAATTTTTTAATAATCTACTTTGCTAAATGTTTTAGATTTTTTTACTGACACTTTAATCATAATATATATATATATATATATATATATATATATATATATATATATATGTCAAGGATGGACGCGGAGCGGGCGGTAACCGTCAACAATCTTTATTGTACATGAAGAACAAGACAAGACCCTGTAACAATGACACAGGTGTTACCACATATATAAATATACACACATACACAATACAACACAGGGATACCTTTACCATCAATCAAAGTAAACATCTCACAACTGATGTCAATATACATTAAAATTAAGTACATGAACCGTAAGTTAAAAGACTGTCCAACAGCGCAACACAACCAACTGAATCCACTTAAGACATCCGTTCTCTGTTGACAACTTTATGACAACAATAGCACTAAGACAAATACATACCAACACTCGAAATATAATATAAGAATACAAGAATTAATCACGATATGTACCTGCCCACAGCCAGGAATGTCAGGCACACACTTCTTGGCGCATCAGTTAGAGCAGCACACACTGTAGAATAAAATATTTAACAATTAACACAGTGGCCTTTACCACATTCTAATAAGTGTCATCAGGACATTCAGGCCCATCAATGGTTAACCTCCAGCGACTACATCTGAACTCACTCGCCGGCTCAATGCCGCCCTCTAGCGAGTATCATAGTACATACACAAATTTGGGTTATTACATACAGGACCATTCAGCAAACTTCTTACTTTTTGAAATATCTTCACTGTATATAATCGACACCATAACAGTGCTACTCTAACGCTATTAGCGTATACACAGGATACATACAAACGACGACATATTATTCCTATGAATAACCTAGAATACAGGCGGATAAACCATTTATTTTATCACCACGACACAAGGGAAAACCAATTCGCAACTGATACAAATTCTAATTATTGACAAGTTCCTATTATAAATTGTCACTGATCGCTAGCTGCACAACATCATCCTGACTACGCGAGTGTCAACACGTGAAAATAAAACAGTTACTCACAATCTTTCAAGATAATTCGTCACATCTCGTAACGTACATGCGGTTGGTTACTCGACTTCGTTGTTTGCAAGTCTCGAGTCCCGGGCCTTCCTCCCGCGCGACTCCCAAATATCACCGAACCAACTGCAGTGCCACCTATTGTGACTGCTAATTAACACTACCGGCATAACCATTAATCGCCAGGTGGAGACACCGATTACGGTTCATGACATATATATATATTCATATTATAGGCCATTTACATTTTTATTTCCATGCTTTCTTTTATAATTTTATCAGATATTCTAATTAGTAACAATTTCATATATCGCTATATATAATTATAGTTATGCTTTCAGATATAGGTTTAATAATATACATTAATGAATTGTTTTATCAGTTGTAATTGTTTTTATTGTACTTTTCAGCTGCTGTGGCTGCCAGAGAATAAACATTAATATCATTATCAGCAGTAACCAAGTAGGCTCATTGGAATGGATTATAGATTTAGATTGTTTTATTCTACCAAAGCATTGGTAATCTAACTCTAAGTTTGGTCACAATTCCCAAACAGTTCTAGTAAGTAATGTAGAAACGGAACATGTTACTTATATTATCTCCTTTTTATTTGCTTGTGTGACTTGTTTCAGTGCAATAAATGTTCAAAGTTTGTTTGAAACTTTGGATCAAAGACGCGTTCGAATCCACACCCTCTTGTCTGCACCAAACGGTGGCGCCACATCGCGGTATTTAGATAATCCAGGCTACGTTTGCAGACGATATTATTTGGGCGATAATATGAGATACAACTGTCAAGTTTGCTGTAAGAAAACTATTACGATGTGTCTAACATTGACAGCTTACCTTTCTCTTTCGTTTTGATGTGTTGCTGATTTTGTGCATAACTGTATCTTGCAACAGCCCTGTTACAGCAATTATGGCACCATAAACCACAGCGTTCTCACTGAAAACAAGAGCCTGCCAAACGCCCAGCATTGGTTACCGTGCAATGCAAATATACGTGTCGACGGCTGGGCGAGTGAAATAAACGAATATATTGACAAATATATATCTTAAATATACGTTATCCCGTTGAAGGTGAAGTAATATGTGAAAGTATTAACTGCGTTTACAAAAATAGGAAAATCAATAATTTGACTGACATAATCAGTACTTAATAATTGCCGTTTCAGATAAAAATGCCCGTACTTAAAATAAGTATATAAAAACGGTAATAAAATAAAACTGAATAATAAATAAATATGTTGCAACACATTACAGTTGTATCAATTAATGTTAAGTTGCCTAAGGTTTTGTTTACATGTTTCGTCGGTGAAGAAATTTGAACGGTTTAATTTTACAATATTTTACGAGACTCTTGTCATCGTATTAACGGGTTAAGCACATTTTTGCCATTTCAGAGTTGCTCGCAACTGACCAAGGCCGAGGCGTTTACGAAGAATTACGGCTAACAAAACGTTGAACTTATTCTTGACTACTTTTCCTTCTGTATTCATGGATTCGCCAGGAGGAAGTTCGGTGTCTTCTCTTGGTGCCTCCGAGGCAACTAAGCTGCTTAAAGAGATGTTGAAGATGGGTGGGCTGGGGAACTCCAGCCTCGGGAAATCCCGTTCAGAAAGCAGCGGTAAATTAAGAAACAAGCATGAGCACTTTATTTGGCGCGCTTTATTAAGTTTTATATATACTTGCGACACAAAAATGCTACAACTTGTGGAACAAACCAACATTTAAGCAATGATTAGACCAGTTGAACTGATTTGTTTAAATCGAGTCTGATGAATTTATGGATTCCCTTGTAAAAACAAGCTCGTCCATGCCCAGTCGCAATCCCACCGGCACCGACTATCAGTCAGAGCAGTGCCGAACCCCACTCCAATCACTCACTGCCAGTGATGAACAGTATTAATTCAGGAGTTATATAGCTGTAAAGAAATACTGTATTGATTAAATCAACGAATATAGTAATTTTTCTTCTGTCACATATGTACTTTTTGTGTCAACAGATACATCAACTGCCAGTCTGGCATCACATGTGAAAGCAGCCTTGGAGAATACTGGAAGGTAATATGAAAGGACAAAAAGAGGCTGACTAGCTTAATGAGTAATGACTCCATTGTATCCACATTCAATGTTTTAACTGAACCATTACATCATCACTTTGATTCGTAGTTTGTGATGTATTTCTTATTAGAGATAATATTTTTAATCCACACCTTGTTTACTCTCTGTGTGTTGTAGACATTTTAGTTTTACATCGCATGGCATTAGTAGTTTGGGACCATGGTGCCAGACTACCAGTTCATAAATTGCAATAAGTTGTTACCAAGTTTCGCAATTATAGATTTATGGGAGTACTGCATTCAAACCCATCTTAGAGATGGTTATCAATGCAACTTTAACATTTCTTAATACTTATGATTGATTGCTTCAAACAAACCAGCACAGACCTGTATCACATACTAAATGCTTATTTTTAGCGTGAACTATTTAATATTTAGATATGACAATCTTAGACTAGATATTATACTTAATATGAATAGTAATACTGTTGTGCATATCGTCTATATTATGATGTTGGTTTTAGTTCACAGAGCATTGACAAAGTGGACATTGATCAAGAAGTGAAACATGAGAACGGGAATGCCTCTTTTGAAGAAATATCTTTGCCTGGTGCAGAGACAGTTTCAGGCAAACAGACGATGTAAGCATTTGTCTTGTTCTTATAAGTAGCCATTATTACAAGTCTCTTCTTAAAGGGTATGTGGTGGCAACTTTTTTTTCTTATTTTTTTTCTTACATGTATAGAATATAGTCTGAATATGACACAAACAATGGTAAAATAATTTTAAACCCAATAAATTTAGGAGAAATAATAGTTAGAACGCTCCACATTCTGATGCACATTTTCACCGCGAACTATTTGGGGAACGGCAGCACCGGTGCCGCTGACGTCACACCTAGAACCCATTCGCGTATGGGAAATTAGCATGGCAAAACCTTCTATTATCACCCAACGGCTTCGTTTCAAGTGTGATCGATCTCGCGAATTTAACGATGGTTAAGCGGTGTGTTGTCTACAACTGTGATCATACAAACAAAGGTAGACATGCGCTGCACGAATTTCCGAAAGACGGTGGTCTACGGAGGCACTGGGTACGAGTTTGTGAGGCGTGAAGCACGCCGACTTCAAGCCACTCACTCGCAATTCATAAGCCGTCGTTTCTTGGCAATCTTGCCGCAGTGCTATAGCATGGAAGTCTTGTGGATGGCATAATTGTCAGGATAATTAAGTGTACTCATTGTTAATTAATAAGGGACCACAGAGCTACGCGAAGATCAGCCACAAGTAATGGTTCCTGCCTTCTTCCATCCTGACAAAGATGAGCCAGTCGAACAACATACCACCACCAGCCGTTTCAGCCAGTAGACCAAGCCTAGGGCTAGGCGTCGGCATAGGCCCCATAGCCCACGGTCATCGACAGTCTCAGCAGAACATGTTGCATCATGTTTTTATTGTACAATATTAAAAAATCAGTTCATTGATCCTATGATTTGTCAGGCATACCTACAAATTGTTTTTTTTTGTAATAAAATTAATAGAAAATGTGCAGTAATAAACAAGGAAACAAACCTAGCTGTCAAATCTACTATTATGCTAAACGTGACAAACAACAAAATGGTCATTATGGAAAATATTATTAATGGCTCAACGATTTATTTTATGATACAAATCACAAAGTAGATTTCTATGTTGGCCATTAAAATCCAGTATATTGTCCGTCTGGCCTAGGGAATGTTTTCCTGATCTTGTTGACCACACATGAGGGCCTGTTGTCAAGCCCAACAATACCCTAGCTAGCACAATCTGACCAGCTATCTATGAATGAATGACTTTATTACAGAAATAAACATTCCATACACAAGAGTGTGCATTATATAAATCACAATCAATCATAGAAACACATTATTTATCGTTATCATTCTATACCAATATCGCCATATACTGGACGTAAATGGTGTATCATAACTTACTATGTTCCTGATAATTACATTATTTTGATCTATTTCTACAATGAAATTATATACATATTTGCGAATTAACATATGGCGCATGGCTGGTAACAAGCACTGCTTGCGCTACATCACTTGGGCTAGTGACATATTCGAAAGAAGTTATATGCAACATACAATTTATTAATAGATGTGTTGATGTTTCCACCATAAATGGCTTGTACACAGTGATGTACAGTATGTGGTGAAATACAACACTACCTTTTTTTTTACAAAACACTACTGAACGAGTTTACACTATCTGTGTACACGCACGCACGCACGCACATCTATGTATATACAATAATTTTTCATATTATTGCGCATGATATGACCAAGATATTTATATGGCTGGCGTATTTATATTGATTAACAATTGGTATATAAACACCGTTAAGCAAAAACGTTTGACCAACACAAATTAATATTGCACTTTACTTAGTATTATACTTGTATCATATAATCATCACCATAGTTCTCACACATTTTCAACAGTGCATGAAGACCTTTTGCAGACGATGAACATAGCATGAGGTGATTAATTTTAGGTATGCCCATTCTACAACCTACGGGTATACTGTTGAGATCTTGACTAAATCCATCCATTCAAATTTAATATTGTACTAAACGTGGCAAACAACAAATGGTTAATAAGGAAAATATTATTACTGGCTCTAAGATTTATTTTATGATATAAATCACAAAGCAGATTTCTATGTTGGCCATGTAAATCCAGTGTATTGTCCGTCTGGGCTAAGGATTGTTTTCTTAAACTTGTTGATCACGCAGTGGAAGCTGGCTGTCACGCCCAACTACACCCCAGCACCATCTGATCAGTTGTCCATTTGCTGTATGCACGTAGATTCTGAAAAATTAAATGTTTCTCTGTTACTGTCAATAAAATGTTAGTATCATATCTGTATCATGACTATTTCATGTTACTAACAGTTAAGGTATGCAAATAAAGTTTATTTGTAAAGATACAGCAAGTAAGCAACATCCAGCACCCAGGGATTTCGGCAAACCTGGATCAGTGGACTGTCATACATGTTACATGTGAGGTTCGTCTTGGATTTTAATTTTGACGTCAATAGGTTTAATCATAGTTATGCCAATCTGATTAAAACACCACAACTTGATGACAACAGCATAACAAGGTATTACATCACATCTGTCAATCGCTGACTTTAATCCGAATGATATACGCGGCAGCCTAGCCCTAGCTGAGTAGCTCGGTAGCTGTCAAGTTGCGAGTCGCCGATACAGTAACTTATTATCGCCCGGTAAACGGTACTTTTCTGTTACGTATTTACAACATAAAGAGTGACCATGACATACTAGATACACAAATGATCGAAAACCATTTTAAAGAGGCTTAGAACAGAAAAGATTTGTATAACTGAACGAACCAATTCGTGTTTCCAACTCGGTTGCGTCGATCAACAAGCCCGCTGCCGCTAGCAGCCTCCGACGATTTCGGCTCGTTTCCGTTCGAATAGTTCTTCTTCAGCCCATATTGGTAACCCAATACTGCTGTGTGGGTGACGAACTCTTCTTCTGATTGTTCCTCATCAGACTGAATATTACTATCATCCGCAGATTCGGACATTAAAGTCAATATAGTGGATTAACAGCGAGATTATATGGATGGCTTTGTGGATTAGCGGAATGTTCTACGTCACAGGGTACATCGGGTGTTTCCGGAGCGACCTCGGGGATTTCCGTGGAAAGTTGCGATTTTGGGTTTAATTTATCGATTTTCAATTAGATAACAGATGCTATCGCGAATGATATTGATAGATTGGGGAACAACTACAAGGACTGGACATATTCCCAAAAAAAATGTCTTTGCCACCACATACCCTTTAAATAAAAAAAATAATCCACATGCTTCTGCTAAATTAGAACTAATCGAGTATATAATTTGCCTTCCAATGACAACTGTTTAATTATAAACATGATCTACCTAGAAGCAAGTTGACATTATGTGTGCTGTATCCTCCCAAGCATTTTTGTTTCTGTTTGAAATTCCCATAGGTTAAGACTTATTGCCAGTTATGGATTTGTACTGAATGAACATTTGACGATCGTTCAAATCACTGGAACCAACTTAACAAGTCGCAGGTCCAGGGCGAAACCATAACTGATTTCAGCCATCCGATCTGTGGCTCAAACACTCAATAACATGTGCACACACCCCCCATCGTATATAATAGCCAATATTGGCTCCTTATGACGTATCCCATTTAGATTCAGGTTATATAGTGTGTTTTCTACAATTATTCAAAATAATGTAAATTGTTCACTGATCATTTGGGAATATTTTTGTGCAAAACCATTTAAACAAACGCATGCAGCAGTGCAAAAACTTTCATTCAAAGTTACATCATCTTCATTAAACATCAGGCATTCTTGATCGAATGCTTTGGGATGCATCATTCTGCATACGTTTGTATGAAACACCTCATTAACGTAATATCAAACTGATGACTTGATTGTTTTCTTTCTGACCGTACAAAATACCAGACAGAATGCATTTGTGCTAGATTATGTAATGTTTTGTATATAAGTGTGACATGACATCTGATGACGTCTTTCCTGCTTTTAGTCTCTTGCAGGGAACGGACACAAACAATAGCTTTGCGATCACAGGCCGACATGTTGAGATCGTTGAAAGTGAGGCCAGTGGCTCATCACAGGCCACCTCTGGCAGCAACAAGGTCTGTCGTTTCATGATCGTCTCCGTAATTCAGGAACTATTTTTATACCACTAAAGTACTGGAAATTATTCCCGCTAATAATTAACCTTGGTATGTATCACATATTTGTATTTACTTGGGAGCTGGGCTTCATGCAGGCTAACAAATTAGCATGTCACACATTTTTGTGTGTGGACATGTTAACTCATTTACATTATATGATAGTTGATATGTGTTATGTGACCAGATATAAACTAGACCTACACTCATTTTCAAGGCACAACTAATAATATCTATTTTCAAAACGTTTTTTTGTTCCTTCATTTTTTACCCATCCAGTGATATTTCTGCCCATCCACAACGGGTTTTACACATCCACAATGACAGATGGATGGGTCTCTGCATAAAGCTATGGTAAATAAAAATAAATATTCATATTTGCAGGTGAAGATAAACCCTGTGGTGAAGTTTGAGTGGGAACATCGGTTCTACACGGGCAACATGGTGGCCGTCCACACAGACTGCGTCCACGTGGCATATGTTCTCAAAGGTACACAGGCACACAACTCACAGACACACAACTCACAGACACACAACTCACAGACACACAACTCACAGGCACACAACTCACAGACACACAACTCACAGACACACAACTCACAGGCACACAACTCACAGGCACACAACTCACAGGCACACAACTCACAGGCACACAACTCACAGGCACACAACTCACAGGCACACAACTCACAGGCACACAACTCACAGGCACACAACTCACAGGCACACAACTCACAGGCACACAACTCACAGGCACACAACTCACAGGCACACAACTCATAGGCACACAACTATCTGTCGAAAATACAAAGGATCTGGTAGTTATTTCACAAGTGCGACATATGTTGATATAGCATTGATTACCCAGCCTCGATGAGGTGGCAGCACTTTTTAGCGCCTGGCATATTAATGCTCTGCCAATGTTGTCACCAGGCTGGCCTTATCAGAAGTAGGTTGAGATGCAGATTGGCTGTCAGGCCAGCTGTAAACAGAAATACAAATTTTGAGATTTTTATGAAGCAGGAATTATGGCAGGATAAGCCTCAATTAGCCAGGCTCCGTGAGGTAGCAACTACTTTTAAGCCTCTACCCCAGATAACATTCAAAAGCCTTCTACGTCAGCAGGCTCTCTTCTTGGCGAAGTTACACAGACGAGAAAGAGCCAGTTAAGACAGACTAATGCTGATACAGTTAATGGTTAATGTCCATTATATTGTGGGGAGCGGTGGTCGTGCGGTAGAGCGCCAGACTGTCAATCGAGGGGACGGTAGTTCAGTCCCGCCTATCACCGTTTTCAAAGGCAATTTCGTTCACTTCACATTTGCCTGTGTCTTTCGGAAGATACACTAAAAGCCGGTGGTCCCTTCTATCTGGTGTCTATGCCAGGGGAAGTAAAAGATCACACACAGGGGGTAAATGTGTAACCTGTAGTGGACTCACAAATTCTAGAGAAGGACAACTCCTGATTTAGCCCAAGTTTGGGCTGTTTGGAGGAAACCACTTGAGACCATTAAAACACATTCACTCGCTATCAGACAGGTGCTTAGACTATTACTTTTGTGATATCTCGTGATTTTATGTCTTGCAGGTAAGAGTGGTGGCATCGTGCGCATCATCAACCGGAAGACAGCCCAGAGGACCCTGCTGAAGGGGTTCAGTGGGAGGGTGCAGGACATCTCCTTCGCCCACCTCAGCGCCCTGGTGTTGGGGTGTGTGGATGAGGCGGGCGACATGTTCATCAATGAGGTCCATGACGGGGCGGACGGCAACATCACGTATCCTTCACGGCGGCTCTGTCAGTAGTTGATACATGGCAAAGGGATATGGAAATAAAAAATTCTTATCTTAGGTGGTTTCCTCCAAACTTGGGCTAACCTTACCTAACGCAGTAGTTGTTGTCCTCTAGAATTAGTGAGTCCACTACAGGTTACACATTTACCCCCTGTGTGGGATTGTTTACTTCCCCTGCCATAGACACCAGGTAGAAGGGACCACCGGCTTTTAGTGTATCTTCCGAAAGACACAGGCAGATGTGGGGTGAACGAAATTGTCTATGTTTTGAAACGGTGGCAGGTGGGATTGAACCACCGTCCCCTCGATTGACAGTGAGCAGTGAAGATACAGTTCCTGGTGGTGGTTGAAACGTTGATGTGAGTTAAAATTTATGAACTCTACTGCGCAGACTGTCCAAAACCACCCAACCCAGTTTGTGGGCCTTCCATTTACCGCGATCTGTTCCTTCTTTTACATTAACCAGCCAGCTCAAACTGCTGGTCTAAGCTCCTGTAAATCCAATTTGATATTGAAACGAATGCAGTTCATCAGCACATTACACTGCTCATAGAGAAAATGTCAAATTGATGAAAAAATGTGTGTGACTCATTTTTAGTAGCTCAAATTCTGTCAGAATGGCCTTGACCTTTGTCCAGAACCACGTTACTGTTGAATGTCAGTCACCCCAAGGGGTCGCCGACATGCACCAATCACCGACTCATCTGGTGTCCGTACATTGGCGATGCGGACGATTCGTCAGCAGCAAACACTACAAATACAACTGACAGTCTGAGCACATGTGACTTCAACAAGATGCTTGTGCTCACTCATGACAATACGGTACTAAATTTGTGCAGCTATTCCATCTTGTGTAGCAAAATATTTCCACTTGCTGCAAGATTGTCTGTTTTGGCAGGCCTGTGCCATTGTCATTTTAAAATTGTCTGGAATAGATGGAAGATCGGCTGAGATTTGTGTTAATTATTGTTTATAGAACATGATGTCCTATAAACAATAAATATTTTTTTTTAGACTATCATGTTGTAAGAATTGGCCGGTCTACTAATTTCCCTTCTTCGCATCTGCCTTGATCTTCTTCGTAGACTCGGTGTTCTCATCTTAGGCACGTAACGCAATATTCCCCCTCCGTACTGACCCCATAGACAGTTAGCCATGACCTATTCAGTTCAGCCATAGTGTCACTGTCTATTTGAAATCAGATACTCACGGAGAGAGATCCTAATTACTCAATCATTTGCAGAAGACTTTTCCAAGTGTTCATTTCAAGAACTTTAATACAGACAGCATAATACAGAAGTCAATACAATTGTCTAACTGGCCTGGCTCCGTGGGCGCCAGACGTGAAGTTACATGGTGTGTGCTCTCCTGCTCTCTCTTTTCTGTCTCTGTCGCGCACTACTCTCCTTAAATACGGGCTATTTCGCTCTCTAGCTATGTGCTTGGCTAGTGTACCTCCAACTAACTAACAAGGAGCTGGTGTCTCCTACCTACGGCCAACTGAGTGGTCACGCTCCCACTCATCCCAAAACTATACTTAGCGAACTCAGACAACCGGATATAACTGGTTTAACCAAGCTTCTAGCTTGACTATACTGTTAATTATGACTTCAAGTATAATAATTATAATATTTCATGAAAAGTAATTACAAGGAATTTATGCAACCGTAATTCCTTACAATGTGTCATATACACAGCTTTGGTGAAGGCTCAGCTGTGTAGTGTAGTTAGTTTATAATTGTTAGTTTCTCTTTTGTATTGTCATATTTGGAATTAAAGAGTTGGTGAATGTATTATGACTGGTAATTATTTTTTCTTCAGAAAATTATTAATTAAAGTAACAGCAGATAGTTAATTCTGAAGAGATTCATGTCAGGTGACTTATGTGTCCTACTTGCCAATGTATTTAAATGTTGGTACATCTATCTTATCCAGGTGGAGATCTGGAATGTCGACATGGTCACGAAAGAACACGGCAGTGGCCCCATGCCGTCCACTGATGTCATTACTGGACTACTCAGAATTGACCAGGATGGTCACAAAGCCGTACGTTATGACCTTTCATATTGATAAAACAATTGAACCCTTTAGACCAATGTTCGGCAAACCCTGGCCTGCAAGGCAAATTTGGCTCGTGGATGGTTTCCAACTGACCCACAAAACTTGTGCTAAAATAGGGAATGATCAAGAACACCAGCACAGCAAAAGGTTGTGTTCTATCGTACAATAATGTATGTAGACTGATCCGTAGATTGGTTCTGGTATGATATAGAGTCTATGGTATTTCTGTGGGTTCTCGGCATGACACTGGTGGGCCGGTCACTCATTTACCTGGGGATTACTGAGTTTCCAGTTCAGCTTTACATTCCAGCACATGACCATGTTTACATTTGGACATGTTGAATATGATGCAAGAGGTAATTTAGTATTGTTTATGAAGCAGTGGGAAGTTTTGACATGAAGTTGTCGACATTAAAAAATCATCCATGGAATGGCAACTTTCTACAGTTTATCGGATAATTTTACTGCAAAGCATTGCCTAGTTCAATGTTGTGACAATTATTGGGATATGACAATGCTACTTTGTAGGGCAATCTCTAAAACTGCAAAATTATAATAGTTTGAAATAAGAATGTTTATTATGAAAGACAACAAAATCTTGCAGCTGTAAACAATGTATTTCCTGTCTTGTACGTGTGAGCCGCCCATGAGATCCAGTTGTTTGTTGCAGCCCATTACAGCCGCAGCATTCTCCCCGGACGGCACGGCCATCGCGACAGCGGGACTTGACGGACAGGTGAAATTCTTCCAGGTGTACTTCAGTGACAGCAACCCACCCAGGTGACAACACATGTTCTGTGGTCGTTTTTAGTGATCAAACCAACTTATGGTAGCCACTACCCAAAACTGGCCATAGTTGTTAATACTGTATATACTTCAACATTTTAAGTGTTGTTATCTGGTATGTGAAATATGGGTTCATTCATGTTTGCCATGCAGAACTAGTCCGAGTTGATCCCTACGCAAAGTCTGGAGTTAGCTAAATCGAACTAGTAATTGACTTTGCCAGTCACGACTGCATCAGCCGTGAAAACAGTGCAAATATATGCCCCAAATTGAAGACTAGATAAACAATTTATTTGGAATCCCTGGTTCAATCCCAGTATAAAGATCTGATAGCACGAACAGTTGAAAGGTTTTGCGTGTTTAAATATTTGCCTCTGCATCCCAAACATTGCATGTAACGTGAGCATTGTGTGGCTGAAATCACCCAAAATGATCACATAATTGGAGACCTACCGCACTCCTCATGGGCGATTTCATTGGCTGAGCTTAAATTCAGAGTTTTGCAAAGGGATCAGCCAAGGTTACTGCTGCCTGGTGCTGATGTAATTCACATCAACAACCCCTGACATGCGAGGATGTGTTCACTTACCATGTGTTGTCATGGCAATGAATGTTTCTAGTATAGCAGAGGGGGATGTATCTTTAAAAATTATTCTGAGTTAACAACCATATGTGCGATCATGCAGCTCTCAAGAATATTTAGCAAAAATGCTTCTTTGTCAAATAAAATAATTTTGGGCAAGGATGTCTCCTTTCAATGACTAGCAAAAGGTTTGAGGATTTTTCAAGGTGTCTTGAAAAATGATCAGATTTGAACAGACATTTAAATTCTTATTAAAAACCATTTTGCCTGAAAAAGGAGTATTCTTTCAGTCGATTCTGAACAATTGCGTTGTCACACAAACAACAGACAAGTCAGAATTATTTTCATGAATGCCAAAATCTGTCTCACCAGAAATGTGCATTACCATGGGAAATTCCATATTTACAGCCATTTGTGTTAACAGGACTTTGAGATATATTGAATCAAATTAATGTTTATCTGCATACGTTTGTTTGTAAAGTACACAAGAAGACGAATATCCTTCTGTACACACAGAAATCTGGTTTTGTTTGGATTTTTTGTGAAACACATTGATGACATTAATGTCACTGTTTGCCACCAGATGTCTGCACCAGTGGACCCCCCACGATGGCCGGCCATTGTCCAGTCTCTTCTTTCTCGATGACCACAAACACCCAAACCCAAAGTAAGTACAACTGGCAGTTGATGTTGAAGAAACACGTGAAAAACATACTTCTGAAAGTATTACAATGTTAGACTGCTTTGGAGTATATTTGTGACCATGTACCTTACATTTTGTAAATAATTCACATCAATATTCCGCTAAAGATTCTAGTCAGTTTCTTATCCTGAAGAAGACGTGTTTGTGTGTGTTTGTACACTCGCATACCTTGCTTATTATGCCTGTAAGCTTGGGTTTCTGATATTTAGGTGCTACATTTGTATGATAAATCTCCTTGTAATGCAGAGGCCTTGCACCAAAACCAAAACCTTGAACATGTCAAGACAGGCGCAAACTATTTGTCCCTGCAGTGGCTGGTCGAGAGATGTTGGGAGTTCCATACATCAACCGCCCTTGATGCTGCCACAGTGACATGGTTTTCTGTTTAGGGTTTGCTCCCTTAGCCTTCAGTTCTGACAAGAACCTGTACCACAAGGCAGTGGTTTACAACTCTGCATGGCAGGGGCGTCAAACTCCCTGAGTTGTTGCAGTACCTGTACTGCATACACTCACATACCTTGCTTATTATGCCTGCAAGCTTGGGTTTCTGATATTTAGGTGCTACATTTGTATGATAAATCTCCTTGTAATGCAGATGCCTTGCACCAAAACCTTTTGTGGACATCAGTTATTAAAATTAACCATTTCAGTACAACAGGCGGGAAAGTGCCAGACTGTCAATCGAGGGGACGGTGGTTCAATCCCACCTACCGCCATTTCAAAACTTAGCCAATTTCATTCACCCCACATTTGCCTGTCTTTCGGAAGAGACACTAAAAGCCGGTGGTCCCTTCTATCTGGTGTCTATGCCAGGGGAAATAAAAGATCCCACACAGGTGGTAAATATGTGTAACCCGTAGTGAACTCACTAATTCTAGAGAAGGACAACTCCTGCAATGGCCCGAGTTTGGGCTGTTTGGAGGAAACCACCTAAGAACTAAGAACCCAATAACGCATTTTATCAGTAGGGACATCATATATGTTCTAAAAGTTGAATACTCAACAAGTAATGCAGTTAGGATATATTTAAATTTCATAATCATAGACGTGACAAACACATCATTCACAATTAGCATAATGATTGAATATACTGCCGCCGTTAGTTGTAGGTTTGTATCTGTCAGTAATGTTCATCACTGGCTGTATCCAACACATTACATCACTAATGTTATAAAAACTAAATAAGTAAGTCGTTACGTGGTAAATCATCATCAGTGACATAGTGCCACCACCAGGGCTTACCCCATAGAAGTGTCACACATCATGCAGCCGCTCAAGGGGCTTTTCATACTGACATGGTTAAAAATATTTTGCAATAGTTAGAACTGCCAAAATGATGATTCAGTTTATAGCCTGGCTAAGATTTTTTCGCACTTGTTTTTAAACTGAGCTCTGTCACATCAGCATAGCATGAAGAAGTTAGCCTGGCTATGCTGAAAAGCATGTTGCCATTTTGTGCGTGCAGTGCCACCTTCTGGAAGTTTGCGGTGACGGGGGCAGACAGCAACCGTGAGATCAAGGTGTGGGGTTGCGAGTCCTGGGCATGTCTACAACAGATCAACATAGTGTCGCCACCTGAAGACCTTCCGTCCAACTTCCACATGGAACCGTGTCTGAAAGCGAGCCTCGATCTGAGTGCCAACTACCTCGTGCTGTCCGATATCAAGCGCAAGGTCAGTGTCTATAGTGTCCAAAAGTAGCACTGTTCCAACTCATTAATCAATCTATTCGATGATTGCCAGATTCGTCATTGACCCAAGTTTCTGATTACAATTTTGTGGTCGGTAATCGTATTGGTTTTTCAGTAAAATCTGTATGATTAACGTATGCCGCGGGTCGGGAATTGCCGGAAAATGACAAAACGGTCGATTTTTAATAAACTTGATTTTCAGAACGAACGATGTCTTGCGCACGTGTTGCTAACTTTATTTCACTGAATTCGTCCTAAAAGTGCCAATAAAACGATTAACTATGTCGTTACCCAACTAGCTGCTAACGTCGTTATGGCGGCTGGCCTTTAAAATCGATGAAAACGGGCCAACTTTCAGCGCACTCAAACGTAAACATAGCTCCTTGCAACGCGGCCATGTTTGGTATCCTCGTGTTGGAAATGATCCCTTCCGTACGCTACCGAAGTCAGAAGTCGGCGACATCCATACATAAATTAGTTATCGGCACCGAAAGTGCCGCGAAACTATCCAATCACAAACAGTTTCAGCCGGTTGCTTGGCAGCCCGACCTCACGCCGACCATATATGGCGAACGCGGTGACGTAGCTATTTAAAATTGACCTTATGCAACGAAGCCAGCCAATCACGATGCGGCTTCAAGATAAACGACCTGAATCTGTCATGTCGCCAGATCAAAGAAAGTTTCGTACGGTATACAAATTTGGTAGAAAGAAACGCAATTATAAACGGAAACGAGCTGAATGTGCGGGAGGTAGTTGGAACAGCCTGCATGACCCAGTTCAATCGCGGAACAGCCCCGCGGAAGCGGCAGCGAACCGGGAAAGCAATGCTGACAGTGACGGCGGCCGTAGCAACGCCAGCCCGCCGGCGACGCCCACTGTGACTGACAGCGGCGCTGGCGCCGCCGAAGTTTGTACTTCTACCAGTCGGAAGAAGTTAGATTTATTTGGAGGTATGTATTTATTATAGAAACAAATTTGACTGAATTTGTTTCATTGATAATAACCCAATGTAGAATTTATTTTAAAATAAAGGTGGTAGTGGTGTATTTACTTTTCTAACATCATTTTGTTTTTAGCAGATATTTATGACAAATATCTAGGCAATTTAAACAGTTTATTTAACATTTAATAATTCATTAAAATTATTGGTTACAGAGTATGCTTACAATTTTTGATATATGTATGAAACTGACCAATTATTTAATTTATATATAATATATTATACATATATATATAATTATATATATATATATATATCAAATAAAATTTTATAAAAACAACATTACATTATACATATACAATGTAGACAAATATTTAGGCAATTTAAACAGTTTATTTAACATTTAATAATTCATTAAAATTATTGGTTACAGAGTATGCTTATAATTTTTGATATATGTATATGAAACTGACCAATTATTTAATTTATATATAATATATTATACATATATATATAATTATATATATATATATATATCAAATAAAATTTTTTAAAAACAACATTACATTATACATATACAATGTATGTATAAGTGTATATAAAATTATATATATATATATATATATATAATTTAACACACACGCACGCACACACACACACACACCACACCACACACCACACCACCACACCACCACACACCACACACCACACACCACACACCACACACACACACACACACACACACACACACACACACACACACACACACACACACTCACGTTCTCATGTAGGTGTTTTACTTTTATTTCAGACCTGCCAACTGCAGATGAGGAACATGATGATGATGACTACTACATCAAGTTTCACAAGAAGCAGCTAGACAGCTTGTTGTCACCACTGCTCTGTCCTCAGTGCCACCGCAACAGTCTGACACTGGTCACTGCCGAGACGCCGAAGAGAGGGTACGCTCACAAGATGAAGGTTGTGTGCAAGAGCTGCACATATCGTCACGTGCAGTACAGTAGCCCCCAGATTGCAACAGCTGAAACTCCATCCAGGCAGCCATACGACATAAATCATCGCTCTGTGCTGGCATCAAGGGAAGTGGGAACGGGGCAGCCAGAGATGGTGAAGATGCTGGCAGTGATGAACATCAAGGTTGGGCTGCATCACAAGACGTTCAACACCATCAACCAGCAAGTTCTCGGGAAGCTGCTCCATGGTCCAGCCGCGGACAATCTGAAAACTGCTCACTCCATCGTGCACCGCCAGTACGAGACCATGCATGGTGAGACGTGTGGGCCACGTGACATTTCAGTTTCCTTTGATGGCACATGGCACATCAAGGGACACTCGTCCACGATAGGTGCCTGCTTCGTCATCGAACAGATAAGTGGACTTGTGATGGACTACATAGTCCTTAGCAAGTACTGTGCGGAGTGCCTGCTCGTTGGTGAGACGTTGGAGGGTGAGGAGAAGGCACTGTGGATGGAGGCCCACAGAGACGTGTGTGACCGCAACCACACTGGATCAAGTGGATCCATGGAAACGGAGGGGGCGAAGATCCTGTGGAAGCGGTCGGTGGATGTTGGTGGGTTCCGGTACACTTCACTTGTGGGCGATGGTGATGCCGCTGTCATCGAGTCGGTGAATGCCATCGACCCATATCATGGTGGTGAAAGAAGAATGTATAAATCATGTTGCCAAGCGAATGTTCAAGGGGTTGGAAAGAGTCGTGTGAGATGGGAACGCTGAGGTCAAGCTGAACAAGGCCGTCTGTGCAGCAGCAACAACTCGGAAAGACGATATATCCAAGGAAGCTGCTGACAAAGTCAATGGGAGGCAAGGGCCGTATGACAAAAGAGAAGATGAAGAAGTGGTCTTCCTACTACCGGAAGGCTATCATCGAGAACGCGCCTGATGTGGAGGCAGCCCGCAATGCTGTGTGGGCAATCTTCTTTCACAGCCTCTCCACCCTTGAAGACCCGCACCACAGCTTCTGTTCTGAGAGCTGGTGCTTCTGGAAGCAGGCAGAGAAGGAGGGAGTTGATCCAAAGAGGAAGTACGCGGAGACCAGACACGATGTGCCTCTGCCAAGGGACATCAGTGAGCGACTCATTCCACTCTTTCAGCGCTTGTCGAATCATGAACTTCTTTGCCGCTGCAAGAAACTCCAGACTTCCAACGCGAATGAGAGCCTCCATGCCACAGTCTGGAGGAGGGCTCCAAAGTCCAAGTACTGTGGCAAGAAGACAGCTGAGATGGCAGTGGCTCTGGCTGTCATGCAGTACAACAAGGGGGCAACTGCATTGGTTGATGCTGTAGACAGCCTCGGCGTGTCACCTGGTTCTGAGGTTGTGAGGGTCGCGTCTCGCATCAATGTTGTGAGAGTGCGAAAGGCCGACCATGCCACAAGACAAGCGTCTAAGACCTCCAGGAAGAGGAAAGCTCTGGAGAAGCTGCAACTGGGAGTCCATCCGGAGGCCACAGAGGGGAATCTGTACGAGTCCGGAGCTCACTCAACTGTGCGTGGTACAGTCAGCGTACTTTCACCAGTGACTGTAACATGTATACATTATAATTTTTTTTCCCCATATAAGTACTTAATATGGTTTACACCTTTCATTATATATTTAACACATGTGCCTGCTATGAAAAACAGTCATAATGCTGACTTTACACTGGTGTTATTAAAAATATTTGATGTTCATTTGGTTTTTCGCCGTTTTCTCAAAACTTACTTTTCGACAATATTGCTATTTTGCGGGAGGTCTCCCGATGTATTCCCAATGGTACAGTGAGTGCAATGAAGCTTTTTAAACATGATAGCTTTTATATGAAGATTTTTATTGATGACTGAAGTTGTTAAAATATTTGGAAAAACGAAAAAAAAGTCTTCTCAACTTCTTTTTGATAATAAATATTGTAAGGAGTTGAACAAAAATAGCATCATTGCACTCTACAACACTTCAGTGGATCATAACAAACAAAAAACAAAAAAACTTATGCTTAGTTTTTCTGCAAGACCTCCCGCAAAATCATGCATACCTATTTTCACAGAAAAGCCGGTTGCCATGGTTACGGTTATGCAAATGAGATGAAATTATACAGTTAATCATCTTTTCCCACCAGAAACACATCCTGAAAGTTTTGTAAAGATTGCTTGTCTGGTTGCTGAGATATCATCTGAATCCATTTTCCGACCAGTGTCCTATCTTAATGAATGACAATGTTTGAGTTGGGCATATGTTGTTGCAAATCCTGTTAAAGTATGAGCTAAGCCAGAACAATGTTGTTGCAGGTGCTGCTGGTGTTTGAGTTGAGCTAGGATTTAGGAAAATGTTGTTGCAGGTGCTGTTGGTGTTTGAGTTGAGCTAGGACTCAGGACAATGTTGGTGCATGTGCTGTTGGTGCATGTGCTGTTGGTGTTTGAGTTGAGCTAGGACTCAGGACAATGTTGTTGCATGTGCTGTTGGTGTTTGAGTTGAGCTAGGACTCAGGACAATGTTGTTGCAGGAGCTGTTGGTGTTTGAGTTGAGCTAGGACTCAGGACTATGTTGTTGCAGGTGCTGTTGGTGTTTGAGTTGAGTCAGGACTCAGGACTATGTTGTTGCAGGTGCTGTTGGTGTTTGAGTTGAGTCAGGACTCAGGACTATGTTGTTGCAGGTGCTGTTGGTGTTTGAGTTGAGCTAGGACTCAGGACTATGTTGTTGCAGGTGCTGTTGGTGTTTGAGTTGAGCTAGGACTCAGGACTATGTTGTTGCAGGTGCTGTTGGTGTTTGAGTTGAGCTAGGACTCAGAACTATGTTGTTGCAGGTGCTGTTGGTGTTTGAGTTGAGCTAGGACTCAGGACAATGTTGTTGCATGTGCTGTTGGTGTTTGAGTTGAGCTAGGACTCAGGACAATGTTGTTGCAGGTGCTGTTGGTGTTTGAGTTGAGCTAGGACTCAGGACTATGTTGTTGCAGGTGCTGTTGGTGTTTGAGTTGAGCTAGGACTCAGGACTATGTTGTTGCAGGTGCTGTTGGTGTTTGAGTTGAGCTAGGACTCAGGACTATGTTGTTGCATGTGCTGTTGGTGTTTGAGTTGAGTTAGGACTCAGGACTATGTTGTTGCAGGTGCTGTTGGTGTTTGAGTTGAGCTAGGACTCAGGACTATGTTGTTGCAGGTGCTGTTGGTGTTTGAGTTGAGCTAGGACTCAGGACTATGTTGTTGCAGGTGCTGCTGGTGTTTGAGTTGAGCTAGGACTCAGGACAATGTTGTTGCAGGTGCTGTTGGTGTTTGAGTTGAGCTAGGACTCAGGACTATGTTGTTGCAGGTGCTGTTGGTGTTTGAGTTGAGCTAGGACTCAGGACTATGTTGTTGCAGGTGCTGTTGGTGTTTGAGTTGAGCTAGGACTCAGGACTATGTTGTTGCATGTGCTGTTGGTGTTTGAGTTGAGTTAGGACTCAGGACTATGTTGTTGCAGGTGCTGTTGGTGTTTGAGTTGAGCTAGGACTCAGGACTATGTTGTTGCAGGTGCTGTTGGTGTTTGAGTTGAGCTAGGACTCAGGACTATGTTGTTGCAGGTGCTGCTGGTGTTTGAGTTGAGCTAGGACTCAGGACAATGTTGTTGCAGGTGCTGTTGGTGTTTGAGTTGAGCTAGGACTCAGGACTATGTTGTTGCAGGTGCTGTTGGTGTTTGAGTTGAGCTAGGACTCAGGACTATGTTGTTGCAGGTGCTGTTGGTGTTTGAGTTGAGCTAGGACTCAGGACTATGTTGTTGCAGGTGCTGTTGGTGTTTGAGTTGAGCTAGGACTCAGGACTATGTTGTTGCATGTGCTGTTGGTGTTTGAGTTGAGCTAGGACTCAGGACTATGTTGTTGCAGGTGCTGTTGGTGTTTGAGTTGAGCTAGGACTCAGGACTATGTTGTTGCAGGTGCTGCTGGTGTTTGAGTTGAGCTAGGACTCAGGACTATGTTGTTGCAGGTGCTGTTGGTGTTTGAGTTGAGCTAGGACTCAGGACTATGTTGTTGCAGGTGCTGCTGGTGTTTGAGTTGAGTCAGGACTCAGGACAATGTTGTTGCAGGTGCTGTTGGTGTTTGAGTTGAGTCAGGACTCAGGACTATGTTGTTGCAGGTGCTGTTGGTGTTTGAGTTGAGTCAGGACTCAGGACTATGTTGTTGCAGGTGCTGTTGGTGTTTGAGTTGAGTCAGGATGAGAAGACTGCGAGTGTGAGTGCGGTGTCAGAGTTCCTCCTCACTCAGCCGTGTCTCAGCTTCAGCATCCTCGACGCCGGCCGCCGCCGCTCGCACAAGACAGCTGATGAGGAGGACAACCCCATCGCTGACATGACCACAGGTGGGTGACATGACCATGGTGGGTGGTATGACCATGGTGGGTGGTATGACTATGGTGGGTAGTATGACCATGGATGGGTGGTATGACTATAGTGGGTGGTATGACCATGGTGGGTGGTATGACCATGGTGGGTTGTTTGACCATGGTGGGTGGTATGACCATGGTGGGTAGCATGACCATGCTGGGTGGTATGACCGTGGTGGGTGGTATGACCGTGGTGGGTGGTATGACCATGGTGGGTGGTATGACCATGGTGGGTGGTATGACCATGGTGGGTAGCATGACCATGCTGGGTGGTATGACCATGGTGGGTGGTATGACCGTGGTGGGTGGTATGACCATGGTGGGTGGTATGACCATGGTGGGTGGTATGACCGTGGTGGGTGGTATGACCATGGTGGGTAGCATGACCATGCTGGGTGGTATGACCATGGTGGGTGGTATGACCATGGTGGGTAGCATGACCTTGGTGGGTGGTATGACTATGGTGGGTGGTATGACCATGGTGGGTTGTTTGACCGTGGTGGGTGGTATGACCATGGTGGGTGGTAGTATGACCGTGGTGGGTAGCATGACCATGGTGGGTGGTATGACTATAGTGGGTGGTATGACCATGGTGGGTGGTATGGCCATGGTGGGTGGTATGACCATGGTGGGTGGTATGACCATGGTGGGTGGTATGACCATGGTGGGTGGTAGTATGACCGTGGTGGGTGGTATGACCATGGTGGGTGGTATGACCATGGTGGGTGGTATGACCATGGTGGGTAGCATGACCATGCTGGGTGGTATGACCATGGTGGGTGGTATGACCATGGTGGGTTGTTTGACCATGGTGGGTTGTTTGACCATGGTGGGTGGTATGACCATGGTGGGTGGTATGACCATGGTGGGTGGTAGCATGACCATGGTGGGTGGTATGGCTATAGTGGGTGGTATGACCATGGTGGGTGGTATGACCATGGTGGGTGGTATGACCATGGTGGGTGGTATGACCATAGATGGGTGGTATAACCGTGGTGGGTGGTATGACCATGGTGGGTTGTTTGACCATGGTGGGTGGTATGGCCATGGTGGGTGGTATGACCATGGTGGGTGGTAGTATGACCGTGGTGGGTAGTATGACCGTGGTGGGTGGTATGACCATGGTGGATGGTATGACCATGGTGGGTAGCATGACCATGCTGGGTGGTATGACCATGGTGGGTGGTATGACCGTGGTGGGTGGTATGACCATGGTGGGTGGTATGACCATGGTGGGTGGTATGACCATGGTGGGTAGCATGACCATGGTGGGTGGTATGACCATGGTGGGTGGTATGACCATGGTGGGTGGTATGACCATGGTGGGTGGTATGACCATGGTGGGTGGTATGACCATGGTGGGTGGTATGACCATGGTGGGTAGCATGACCATGCTGGGTGGTATGACTATAGTGGGTGGTATGAACATGGTGGGTGGTATGACCATGGTGGGTTGTTTGACCATGGTGGGTTGTTTGACCGTGGTGGGTGGTATGACCATGGTGGGTGGTATGACCATGGTGGGTAGTATGACCATGGTGGGTAGTATGACCATGGTGGGTGGTATGACCATGGTGGGTAGTATGACCATGGTGGGTGGTATGACCATGGTGGGTAGTATGACCATGGTGGGTGGTATGACCATGGTGGGTTGTTTGACCGTGGTGGGTGGTATGACCATGGTGGGTTGTTTGACCGTGGTGGATGGTAGTATGACCATGGTGGGTGGTATGACCATGGTGGGTGGTATGACCATGGTGGGTTGTTTGACCATGGTGGGTTGTTTGACCGTGGTGGGTGGTATGACCATGGTGGGTGGTATGACCATGGTGGGTAGTATGACCATGGTGGGTAGTATGACCATGGTGGGTGGTATGACCATGGTGGGTAGTATGACCATGGTGGGTGGTATGACCATGGTGGGTAGTATGACCATGGTGGGTGGTATGACCATGGTGGGTTGTTTGACCGTGGTGGGTGGTATGACCATGGTGGGTTGTTTGACCGTGGTGGATGGTAGTATGACCATGGTGGGTGGTATGACCATGGTGGGTGGTATGACCATGGTGGGTTGTTTGACCATGGTGGGTGGTATGACCATGGTGGGTGGTATGACCATGGTGGGTGGTAGTATGACCGTGGTGGGTAGCATGACCATGGTGGGTTGTATGACTATAGTGGGTGGTATGACCATGGTGGGTGGTATGACCATGGTGGGTGGTATGACCATGGTGGGTGGTATGACCATGGTGGGTGGTAGTATGACCGTGGTGGGTAGCATGACCATGGTGGGTTGTATGACTATAGTGGGTGGTATGACCATGGTGGGTGGTATGACCATGGTGGGTGGTATGACCATGGTGGGTGGTATGACCATGGTGGGTAGTATGACCATGGTGGGTTGTTTGACCGTGGTGGGTGGTATGACCGTGGTGGGTGGTATGACCATGGTGGGTGGTATGACCATAGATGGGTGGTATGACCGTGGTGGGTGGTATGACCGTGGTGGGTGGTATGAACATGGTGGGTGGTATGACCATGGTGGGTGGTATGACCATGGTGGGTGGTATGATCCCACGGGTATGCAATATCAGCACAGATGAATGATGATGGTAGTTGTGATAACTACTACAGTTGCCACTGGTGGTTGACATAACCGTGGGTTGGTGAAATGTGCCAATGTGTAATGTCCCACTGTGTGGTGCCACTTTGTGTTGTGTGTCATTGTGTGGTGCACTGTCCCGTTCCACTCTGTGGTGACCTGTATGATTTGCCACTCTTGACCTACCATTGTGTGTTGCCACTGTCTGAAGCCACTCTGATTTGCCATTGTGATGCCATTGATTTGCTATTGTGATGCCAGTCCTGATGTTCCACTGTAGTGCCACAGTGATGCCACTCTTGATGTTTGTGCCACTGCTATGCCACTGTGTGATGCCACTGTGTGTGTGTGTAGGTGAGATAGATGTGGATGAGGAGGAGGAAGTGTCCCGAGATATCGTTGGGTCAGACATTGAGGTCGCCATGAACATGTACTCTGTGCACACCAAGTAAGTCTACCGGTTCTTTCCATTTAGAATCTCGTACATTGTGTAGGCGTCATAGCTTTATCTAGAGACCCATCCACCCGTCATTTGGACGGGTAAAAACAAATATGGACGGGTAGAAATATGGAGGACGGGTTGTGGACGGGCAAAAAATTAAGGAGCAAAAAAAAAAAGGTCTTCCAAAACCATAGATATTGTTAGTTATGCCTTGAAAGTGAGTGTAAATGGTGTCAAATGTGTCTTTGTAGCCCATTTCAGGTCATCAGGCACAATTTGAAAGTTTATAAACTAGCTTAACAGTTAACGTCCACGTGTCCACCAAAACATGTGACTGGCAATAATTTGATCCTGCATAAAGCCCTGGTAGGCATTGTCTCTGTAGCTGGATATAACCATAGCTTTATGCAGAGACCCGTCTACCTGTCATTTGGACGGGTAAAAACCATTGTGGACGCATAGAAATATGAGTAAAAATATGAAGGAGAAAAAAAGGTCTTTCAAAACCATAGATATTATCAGTTATGCCTTCAAAGTGAGTGTAAATGGTGTCACATGTGTGTTTGTAGTCCATTTCAGGTCATCAGACACATGTTTGTAAACTGGCTTAACAGTTAACATCCATATGTCCACCAAAACATGTGTGACTGGCAGTAATTTGGTCTTGCATAAAGCCATGTATGTAACCTTGAACGAGAAGGTTGCCATATAAATAAAGCTACAGCCATTGATTTAATAAATTTTTTTCACACAGTAGTAACATTACATTTACATCATCAATCACTGAAGACCACAGTTTGCCATTAATAAGAGAAGTTTCCTAATGTGTCTGACCTTCAAAAATAAAAAATTAATCACTTTATAACAGTATGTTCATCAGTCAGGTAGAAGAGCATTAAACAGAATGTGACCTTGCTGTGACTGAAGAGTCCATGAGCTGTCTCAATTAGGAAGTGTCTGTTGTATTGATGGGTGAGATATGTCTCTCTCTCTCTCGTAGGGCATTTCAGCATCTACAGATCCGCTACAAGGTGGACTGGATGTCAGCACGACCGCCTCCGCTCAGCTCCAGCTTCGTATCCCAGGATACAACAGGTAAATGAAAAAAAATGGAATCGTATTGTAATTGAAATCTGGAAAAGCAACGTATCTGAATTTGATTTGGCTGAGTTGTATTTTATCCCAAAATGTTTATTTGGACCCAACCCTGGCATGCACAGTGAAGCATGTATGCCAGTATGAATCTTGTATGTAGATGTCACTTTGCCAGTTGCTGATTTTTGAATTCTTCCTAGAGAAGTTACAATGATGGTAGTTAGGACAGAGTTGCCAGCAAGTGTAAGGAATTAGCGAACAATCTGGATAATGTACTTTATAACCACTTACCTTTACCTGTATAGCTGCTTACCTTTACCTATATAACCACTTACCTTTACCTGTATAGCTGCTTACCTTTACCTATATAACCACTTACATTTACCTATATAACCACTTACCTTTACCTGTATAGCTGCTTACCTTTACCTATATAACCACTTACCTTTACCTGTATAGCTGCTTACCTTTACCTATATAACCACTTACATTTACCTATATAACCACTTACCTTTACCTGTATAGCTGCTTACCTTTACCTATATAACCACTTACCTTTACCTGTATAGCTGCTTACCTTTACCTATATAACCACTTACATTTACCTATATAACCACTTACCTTTACCTATATAACCACTTACCTTTACCTGTATAGCTGCTTACCTTTACCTATATAACCACTTACCTTTACCTGTATAGCTGCTTACCTTTACCTATATAACCACTTACCTTTACCTGTATAGCTGCTTACCTTTACCTATATAACCACTTACCTTTACCTATATAACCACTTACCTTTACCTGTATAGCTGCTTACCTTTACCTATATAACCACTTACCTTTACCTATATAACCACTTACCTTTACCTGTATAGCTGCTTACCTTTACCTATATAGCTGCTTACCTTTACCTATATAACCACTTACCTTTACCTGTATAGCTGCTTACCTTTACCTATATAACCACTTACCTTTACCTATATAACCACTTACCTTTACCTGTATAGCTGCTTACCTTTACCTATATAACCACTTACCTTTACCTGTATAGCTGCTTACCTTTACCTATATAACCACTTACATTTACCTATATAACCACTTACCTTTACCTATATAACCACTTACCTTTACCTGTATAGCTGCTTACCTTTACCTATATAACCACTTACCTTTACCTGTATAGCTGCTTACCTTTACCTATATAGCTGCTTACCTTTACCTATATAACCACTTACCTTTACCTGTATAGCTGCTTACCTTTACCTATATAACCACTTACCTTTACCTATATAACCACTTACCTTTACCTGTATAGCTGCTTACCTTTACCTATATAACCACTTACCTTTACCTATATAACCACTTACCTTTACCTGTATAGCTGCTTACCTTTACCTATATAGCTGCTTACCTTTACCTATATAACCACTTACCTTTACCTGTATAGCTGCTTACCTTTACCTATATAACCACTTACCTTTACCTATATAACCACTTACCTTTACCTGTATAGCTGCTTACCTTTACCTATATAACCACTTACCTTTACCTATATAACTACTTACCTTTACCTATATAACCACTTACCTTTACCTGTATAGCTGCTTACCTTTACCTATATAACCACTTACCTTTACCTATATAACCACTTACCTTTACCTATATAACCACTTACCTTTACCTATATAACCACTTACCTTTACCTGTATAGCTGCTTACCTTTACCTATATAACCACTTACCTTTACCTATATAACCACTTACCTTTACCTATATAACCACTTACCTTTACCTATATAACCACTTACCTTTACCTATATAACCACTTACCTTTACCTATATAACCACTTACCCCTACCTGTATAGCTGCTTACCTTTACCTATATAACCACTTACCTTTACCTATATAACCACTTACCTTTACCTATATAACCACTTACCTTTACCTATATAACCACTTACCTTTTACCTGTATAGCTGCTTACCTTTACCTATATAACCACTTACCTTTACCTATATAACCACTTTCCTTTACCTGTATAACCACTTACCTTCACCGTGTGTGTTGCAGGGTTTGTGGACCCGCTGTCTGACATGAGTGTTGAGATGGAGGGTGAGCGAGACGGGTCGATGAGTCTCACCAAGGGCGCTCATGGCTCAGTGTTGCCCCAGGGAATGGAGCAACACCTGGTCACCCTGCCGGAGCCAAGCGTTTCGTCTGCTCCACTGCTGATGACTCCAGACGCTTTCAGTTCGCCAAGTCCAAAGTAGGTGCTACAATAAATATGTCCACGATATTGTATCTTTGTCTGTATCTCTGTCTCTCTCTGTTTCTCTCACGGTCTCTGTTTCTATCTCTCACTCACTCTCTCAAGAAAGGTCTTGATTTGGATATGAAAAATGAAAACTTTCGATTCCTATGAGCCAGTAACCTGATTGTGCTCTAAAGTGAATTTCACTCACTAAGTGTTCTTGTATTGTTTACTGAAAACTGTAAACTCCAGGATGTGTAACAGGGTCCCTGGTCCCTGTGCAATTTGGCTTTATTAAAAAAAGAACATTAAACTTAACTACAGTTGTTGTTTATTGACGAAAATATCTGCCCATGGCTATATTTTAAGGAAGCCCAAGCCGGTAGCCCGAGTTAGTGGTAAGTGTGCCCAATGCTGTGTTTGCAGGAAGCCCGAGTCACTGGTGTACGTGCCCGATGCTGTCGGCCAGAGCAGCATCTCAACCCTCAGTAGCCTAACCCATGTGACAACAATGGACGATGACCACCCCCAGACCCTGACCACTGGTCAAGACTCTGCGGCCAGCTCCGTCACCATCACCCCCGCCTCCTCCCTTGACCTCACTGCGGGTCTTCCCCTCGGCACTCCCACCAGCGTGCCTCTCCCCCCTCCCACCCCGGGGGAGGACGCCTCAAACCCATCCAGTCGGCGGGTGTCGGAGATCGAACCCGCCTCTCCCTCATCCTTCCGCTCCCAACCCCCCGAGTTCATCAAGGACACCCTTCCCCACCTCCCCTCCCCGCCCCACTCCGAGGGGTCATTTCCCACCATCCCCACCCTCAACAAAGACTTCTTCACGTCGTCCCCGATGCCGGACCACCGCTTCCAACTGGTAACCAATAGCAACCAGTCCAGTGACACCGTCGACAAGATGTTCAGCACGGACAGTTCGTCGGTCCACCGCCAGAGGGCGAAGCTGCAGAGCAACGGCAGCTCCAGTTCGACCAGTCTCGAAGTGAGCGAGATTCTCGACGGGATGAAACGGTCGGATCCGGAGGAATTCCTTGGCGAGGAAGAGGAAGAAGATGACGAGGAGGAAGAGGAGGGGGAAGAGGCTGATGTGAAGCAAGGACCGGTGTCTGAGCGTGCTCAGGGCGATGTCGCTGAGCTGCCAGCGAAGCCTCATTATGATCTGAAGGCGTGGCCGAAGCCGCCAGATGTCGCTGATGTCAATCGTGACGCGGAGAGAATGACAGTGGACACACTGATGACAGCTGGCCTGCCGTCACGCCAGGGGTGAGTCAATGGGGACCTACATGATCACTAGGGGCGCCAGGGGTGAGTCAGTAGGAACCTACATACTTGTTAGAGGGCACTGATACACAACTCGTGTGTGAGATGTCATCGGTCTCTTAAGGGGATAATTGCTGCAGCAAGCTACCGGTAACTAAGGTGTGAACTATGCATAATTTATGGTTTTGTTAGTAAGACAAAGGAACTCTAATCAACACTGATAATCAAATAAAGCATTTATTTCACATACAAACACATAAATATGAACATTTTAAGTTGAAGTTAAGATGTTATATTAGTCAAATATGCTGAAAACAGAAGATCATGACCAATTCGAAAAATTCCCGCAGCACATATCCCCTTAACGCGGGCGAGTGCGTGCCGTGTGTTTCTTTTTTCAGGTCATCCATCTTTGAATTCTTTTAGACTCCAACTGTTATCAATAGTAGGCATATCTACCATGTCATTTCTACAGTGTTAACAAATGCTGGAGATAACGAATGACTGTGACGTATTGAGGTAATGGGACACTGGCCGGTGTCAGCACAAAGCACAAGTTGTGTAATAATGCCACCTGGTGTGTTAGTTCTGTTGGTTCCCCATTCACATTTAGCAGATAACCATGTCTAGATACATATGTACTGTAGATGACTGTACTTTGTGATGCATGAATGATGCACTGACCTTCATTCTAACTAGAAATAAAGTAAACGTAACCTCTGTAGCGAAGTATCCGGTCTTCAGGGCTGACCAAACCATTTGACCCTTTTCTGCCTGACAAACCTATTATATTTAACACCATCTCGACTTCGCTCAAGTTCTCTGGGAAGTATCCAGCCATGTTCCAGTTAATGCATGAAACTTCAGACACAACCATTCACTACTGCCTAGCTCCAGATTCATACAATTGAGTGAATTGTTCACTGGATATGAAAGTATTTGTTCTGTCAGTGAAATCATGAAACAAGGACAGTATTATAGGGTCTAGTTTTATTAGTTGCTGTTGGCTATTATAAAAATAGTATAATAACGCTAGCCTCTACTTTACTGCTTTACATGTGTGTTGTACACATGTGTATCGTATACACATGTGTTGTATACATGTGTGTTGTATACATGTGTGTTTTATCCATGTGTCGTATACACGTATGTTGTATACACGTGTGTTGTATACATGTGTGCTGTATGCTACTAAAATGTTATAATTTAATACTAAACCTCCCACGTCCTGTCTCTCTCTCTCTCAGGGGGATGTTGAGCACCAGTCCGCCAGCCCAGCAACAAGAAGATGATGTACAGATTGAAGAAGATGAAGATGATGAATCTGAGCCGACAGAGGTCCTGAGTCAGAGCAAGGATGACCAGTCGACAGCCCAAGGTCAAACTACCCCTAGGTCAGTATCATTGTGTCATCAGTATTCTCATTCAGGAGTCGGTTTTCTTATTTTCGCAAACAATCCACATTTCAACAGTAATACAAGGGTCTAAACATATTTGACTATTTACAATTCATTTTGTTCCAAATTCCAATTCCTGCCCCAATTCAGGAATGGAATTTGAATTGATCAATTCCAATTCCTTTTTAATTAACCCCGCACACGTGCGCGTGCGCACATGCACACGCACGCACGCACACACACATAATTAGATACTGAGATATATATATGTGGATATATAAGTAACTACAGGACTTTGAATACATGAACTTGGTATTTAGTTACTCCATACATTCTTAATTAAAGTAGTCAAGTATATTTTATAAAAATATGATATAAATAGTTATTCTGTGGTTGATTTTTGATGGT
This sequence comes from Oasisia sp. SBJ-2009, assembly GCA_964017155.1. Classification (NCBI taxonomy): domain Eukaryota; kingdom Metazoa; phylum Annelida; class Polychaeta; order Sabellida; family Siboglinidae; genus Oasisia; species Oasisia sp. SBJ-2009. The sequence continues at coordinate 15,934,679 of OZ024862.1, forward strand.
CATATATTTATGCACTTGTCATACATTGTTTTGGATATGTACATGAAAAACAAAAATTCAAGATGAATTTAACGTACTTGCTGTTTTCAGAAACAACCCTGTCCAGCTGGCCTCAGGTGACAGCTCTCTCACACAAGAGGTTCGTTGAGATGTTTACCCACAATGCAGTCTGTTTCCATTTCTGTGACTTTCTAAGTAGATATTTATACAAGCTCACCATTCCAACTCTGATTTATGTGAGAATTTTTACAAGATTATCAACCAAACCGTTGTGTAAGCTAAAAGTAGGTTTTATAGTGTTAACTTATGTATCATTATTTAACCATTTAAATAATATTAATACTGTTAACATTTGAACAATTAAATGCAGCGTTTCACTTTAGAAGGTTTGTATTGTTTTGACACATAACACAATGTCAACATAAATTCAAACGTTTAGGTCACATCACCACAAGTAGGACTGCACTACCGAGATAAACCGTTTCCTCCTAAAACACCTAAATGTCACCAAAAAGTGGTATATTAAAACACATTTAGGAGGCCAGTGTGTTGTAACAGATATAGCTCGTACTGAGTAACATTGACAGTGCCACACAGAAATTACATTGATAGATACCAAATTTGAAACGTGTGGGCTGTCATTTTGTTCACCCCACATTGCTACAGGTTACTCTGCTGTATGAGTGAGTACCTGGCTGTGAACATATTATATTTTTCCCAATAATTGCAGCAAGGCTGAATGCTTCCCAGAGAAATCTACATGTTATTCGATTAAACCTATCTGCCAGGAAATAAAGTATAAAAAGAGCTTTGAACCGTCCTCAGGATAAGGTAATTATAAGACATTTCATTTATAGAGCCCCATCCAAATCATTATTCTATGAAACAGCAACGCTTATTGTAAATGACTTAATGGCATACATACAATTACAGATATTTTAAAATATTAATATGCTAACAGATGCAAGTATTACTACTACCCTGTAAATGACATCAACTACTGTCTTCTTCTTGTGGTGGACTCATCACTCTCTGTGTTACCACATGGTTGTGGCTACAGCATTGTTGAGCTTGGTTTTCAGAGTTTTCTTTCTCTTTCTTTCTGAGTCCACTACAGGTTACACATTTACCCCCTGTGTGGGATCTTTTACTTCCCCTGGCATAGACACCAGCTAGAAGGGACCACCGGCTTTTAGTGTCTCTTCCTAAACACCCAGGCAATGTGAGGTAAACGAAATGCCCAAGTTTAGAAATGGCAGCAGATGGGATTGAACCACTCCTCACTGTCTTAAATAAATGAATAAGTAAATAAATAAATACAAGATGTTAATCCTGCAACCAGCCAGCGAAAATCCTATGTTGCACACTGTTACAATAAAAATCATAACCCTGCAAATATTTATCAACAAAATTTGAATGAGGCATCATACCAGATGTGTGCGGGTCGGTTACTGATTACAAAACTAAAAATGTTTTTATGCAGGAAGATGTCTCGGGCCGATTAATCGGCCGTGACCAGTTGCAGAGTTAAGATAATAACAATGCAATAGTTAGAATAATAACTGCTAGATAAGGCCACTTATACTTACCTTTATTTTCCCGCTTAGCTGCAGACGTGCGTGCGCCAGATGCTAGAGCTGCTGCAGACTCAGCACCGAGAGATCATAAACCTGAGGCGAGACCTCACGGAGCAACAGAGACTGTCCACTGCGGTCAGCAGTCTACAGACGGACGTCCGCAGCCTCGAGTCCAACCTCGCGAGCCAAGTGGCCGGTGCCTTGAGAGACCACGCCCAGGCGGAATGTATCCTCACTTGTGTGTCTCTGTAAAGGTTTCATCTCCTCGCACCCATCTTGACATAATGCATTCTTGAATGTCACAATATGGCTGGATGCTTCCCAGAGAAGCCGAGATGGTGTCCGAGTGAACAGGTCTGTCAGGGAAGTAAAGTGTAAAGCGCTTTGAACAATCGTCAGGACTATATAAGAACATTTCAGTCACACTTTTATGAGCTCGAGAGAATTGTTATCTTTAGTAGTGGCTTTGTTCGCTGAAAACTGTTGACCGCAGGATGAGCCACTATGACACTTTCACCAGTGTATCATGGAAATAGTGTCCTATGTAATTCAGCAACTGTTTTTTAATTGTTTTGAAAATGCTCCTTAAATTTTACAAGGGGTCCAGTTTAATGATGGATTATCCTGATGATTTTATTATCTTAGTGATTAAGACGAGTTCATAGTTTACAAAATTATCTTTAGTTCACGTAATTGGGAATGGAACCGTTTCCTTGACCGGTGGCTCAGCTCGACGCCTGCAGAAGGCCCTCGACACTTCCGACAGTCAGCAGCGTCAGAAACATGACAAACTTGTGTCGTCGGTGACGGCGACACTCGACAGGAGTGTCGGGAATCGCCTCGAGCAACTCGTCAAGGAAGAGTTCAGCCGAAAGGTTGTGCCAAGTACGTACAGGATCAGTTCATGGTGATGACTTCCATCTGTACTGACGTGTAGAAATGTTATGTAATAACAGTCACATAAATTTGCAAAGTAGCAAATATTTTTGTGAGAATTACATAGGGGTGGTTTGGGCATAACAACATATTGTGATGGAAGTATATTGCTATAACGGTGCGTCATATTGAGTAAAACAGTGCGAATTGATGCTAATAGTAATCTGGGATAATAACAATAAAAAAGTCCCACATAAGTTGTCTGTGCTTAAATTAAACCATTGCAAAAATGGCGTTGTTGTGTACCTTGTGAATAAATGAAACGAGTGTATATGACTCGTGTTGTAGACATGGTGTATTTCTAATAGATGACATGTTTGTGTTGTAAATGTTGTATGAGTTGTAGATGTCACATATGTTATAGATGCTATGAGTATTGTAGATGTTGTGTGTGTTGTAGATGTTGTGTGTGTGTTTTAGATGTCACGTGTGTGTTGTCGATGTTGTGTGAGTTGTAGATGTCACATGTGTGTTGTAGATGTTGTGTGAGTTGTAGATGTCACATGTGTGTTGTAGATGCCATGTCTGCTGAAGAGACATGATGCTTGTATATTACATGTGTGTTGTAGATGTCATGTGTGTGTTACAGATGTCACGCGTGTGTTGTAGATGTCATGTATGTGTTACAGATGTCACGCGTGTGTTGTAGATGTCATGTGTGTGTTACAGATGTCACGCATGTTGTAGATGTCATGTGTGTTACAGATGTCACGCGTGTGTTGTAGATGTCATGTGTGTGTTACAGATGTCGTGCGTGTGTTGTAGATGTCATGTGTGTTACAGATGTCATGCGTGTGTTGTAGATGTCATGTGTGTGTTACAGATGTCACGCGTGTGTTGTAGATGTCATGTGTGTTACAGATGTCACGCGTGTGTTGTAGATGTCATGTGCGTGTTGTAGATGTCACGTGTGTGTTATAGATGTCACGCATGTGTTGTAGATGTCATGTGTGTTACAGATGTCACGCGTGTGTTACAGATGTCACGCGCGTGTTGTAGATGTCACGCGTGTGTTATAGATGTCACGCATGTGTTGTAGATGTCATGTGTGTGTTACAGATGTCACGCATGTGTTGTAGATGTCATGTGTGTGTGTTACAGATGTCACGCGTGTGTTGGAGCCTATCAAGGAGCAGCTCCACATAGACATGGCCCAGCGACTGACGGCCACGGACACGCTGATGAAAGAGAACATTGGCAAACTTGTGCGGTCAAGAGTAAGTGACTTCATTTGTCCACAGCCATCTTTTTATTTTAATAATTTAAGCACGAGTTAGGTCTCAAAATACATTAAACGTAACATGAGTGCTTTGTTGTCAATCCATATCACAAAGAAAAAAGTGTTGATTGATGCAAATATCAATTTTTAGATCATAACAATCACAAATTCCATGCTACGTTGAAGATGGAGGAGTGTGGTTGAAGCAACTCTAAACACATAACGTTCTCTGAAACTATACTAAATTGCTTTTTCACCATACATTTCCGGCGCTTCAAAGCTCCAGTGATGACTTTTACCTGTCCTAATTTAAGATTATGCAAACTGATTTTGTTTGCTGCACCTCTGAGCTTGAATTTGTCTAATGATATAGGCTTTTATAGATATATTACAATTATTACTTTTATAACTTGGGGCACATAAGGGACCTAACCTAAGTAACCATGAATAGTACCTAAATAACCATGCATAGTACCATGTACCAACTGAGTTGACATTGTGTATGCTTCGTATTTGCAGCAGACCATGGAAGTACTGGCACAGGCTGCCAGCAATGCCATCCAGATGCCAGTCCAGGCGGCATGTCGGGATGTGTTGGTGCCAGGCTTCGACCGCGCCTGTCAAAGTATCTTCCACCAAGTGAACCAGACCTTCCAGAGAGGAACCCAGGAATGTAAGTGACCAGGAGACCCTCACTCAGACAGATGGTAGTTAGTTCAGGCTGTGGGTTTTTTTCCACAAAAGATAACATTTGAGTTTCCGATTCCAACAGGAAATCTCGGTAGGGTGACTGCAGACCATCTGAATATGTTTGAACACGTAAAAACAATTTAAACTACCTGAAAACAAATTCTTAAAAATAATCATTTGTATATAATTTTAGGTTCGCCTCCATAAAGTTGTTACAGTAACGATTGTGTATCTTAGTTAATTTATCATAATTATATACTATTTTGTGTATTCTGGATCATATCAAATATTATCTATCGATGTTATTAAATTTCACATTTTTCCTGACCTATTGTATATGAATGCTCTTATTTATTTACTCGTTTAAAGTAGTATATTTTATCATAATCGTTTTGTGCATGTGAGTGTATTATCATGTGAACATACTTGTACAATGACCCAACATTATAACACATTCCAATGTTTTATTATATTATAACTGCAATGAAAACACACAGCAATAATACGAATACATTTATTTCAGGCAAAACCCCATATAGAATTGGTACATATATTAGCACATATAAGTAGCCTATAAAAGATCAAATATGTTAAAAATATGAATAAATAAAAAATAAATAAGATTTATAAGTTAGATAAATGTAAAGTTGTAGAAAAACAGATAAAATAATGAGCAATATACAGGATGTGATCATGTAATAAATATACAATTAATTCATGTAAATAAACACCGTTTGAAAAGTAAATTATATAAACAATGTACTGACTTTAAAAATATATACAATAATTAATAAATAATAATAATGTTATATGCGAGACATGATGACTATCTTACAGATAAAGCTGATCTCTTACGATTCTGTCACAGACATGCAGGGTCTGGAGCGGCACCTGGAACACGTGCGACGTCAGCACGCCGAGTCACGTGACCCGGTCGTAGGACAGCTGCAGTCGATGGTGGCGGCGTTTGAGGGGCGAGAGGAGGCGTACAAGCCGCTGTGTGCTCAGCTGCAGCAGGTCTCAGAAACAATGAGGAGCAGTGCCCAGCAGATCCAGGCCTCCAACAGTCGGCTCGAGACCAGTGTCCAGGAGGCCATGAAGAGGTCAGTGGTCATGGTCATTTGGTCAGGTATCTGTGTGTGTTAGATAATACACTGGGGACCTACGGGAACGCTAGGGGGTGCTGATATGTAACTCGGGCCTGTGACATAATCACACTCTTTATGTGCACGTGCGCTGGTTATTTCTTTTTTTTAGTTCATGTTTGACTTATTTTAGACTCCAACTGTTATGAATGTAAGGCATATATACAACATGTGTTAACAAATGCTGGATGTAATGAATGAATGCGGTGTAACGAGGTAATGGGATGCTGGTGATTGACAGCACGAGGCACGAGTTGCGTAACAGAGCTTTCTGTTAGTTCTGTTGGTTCCCCATTGGTAACTAAGAATGCTTCAACATGGAAGAATTCTGAAAAACTTAGAAGTGGTTTCACACGGTTGGTAGAATAAAGATTAATCCAGGAACGTTTCGTGGCTGGGATACACAATGTGTAGGTGGGAAAGGTTAACACATATATCGATAGATATATACACATACATGCACTCACAAACACATGTACATACAAACACATATACACACACACATACACATACACACAAACACACACACACACACACACACACACACACACACACACACACACTCACACACACACACACACACACACACACATGTACATACACACACACACACACACACACAAACACACACACAAACACATGTACATACACACACACACACACACACACACCCCACACACACACACAAACACACACACTCACAAACACATGTACATACACACACACAAACACACACAAACACCCCACACACACACACAAACACACACATTTCACACATACGCACACACACACACACACACACACAACACACACACACACACACACACACACACACACACACACACTAAATTAATTAATTTGTGACAGTGAAAATTGAATTCAACAAAGCACTTATTCATCCGTATTTTGTCAAAGTTGTGTCCAGTTTATGAGATGACCGACTGTTGACAGGATGCAGGACAACCTGTCCAGTCAACTGAGGACCATCATCCAGACAGACTGACCACTGCCCTGCACGACCAGCAGACCTCCCTCGGGGACCATCTCATAAATGCGATGCGATCAGGAGCGGTCACTCATTGTGACGTCGGTCAGCCCCTGACCCCCAGCAGATCCAGGCCCACGTCCTGCAGTTGCTGCGACAAGGGCAACTCAAACTCCGCCTTCCAACAGGTAGCACGGGGACAGAGGGGACACATTTAGTGTCACAGTTGTAGTGCAGATTTACATTGCATGTATTACTGAATATATTTGATTCTAGTTTTCTTTATTGGGCAAATGAAACGTATAGCCACCTTTGTCCCATAGCATGTATAGACATGTATAGACATATATAGACATGTATAGACATGTGTAGACATAAACTGCTTGATCATTATTTCTTTCTGGGTTTCTACATTTACAGTCATTTTGACATCACCAGTAAAAATATTACAGGGTTCTACAGAAAACATCCATATAAAAACTAAACAATTTGATTATTTTTTCTTTATTCATTAGTTTATATGTTTGGCTACATTTCTATAATTGGACATAAGAATATACAGCTACTCGGTAATTATCTAGTAGCTGGGTAGAATTTTTTGTATTGCATTTTGTTTTGATAACATTTCAACAATGATTAGTTGATATTATACAAACATTATTCATGCACAGCGACAGTCTTTTTGCAAGCAAAATGCCAGCTCAACCATATTTCAGGATAAATCTTAACAAAGTTATGATGTTTAAAAGAATACTTACAGATAGCTCCAAACTGCGTATGTACACCATGGAAGTTTTTCTGTTGGTCACCTGTCGATTAAATTAACAAGTTAAATAGACAACTGAAATAAAGTAAAGGTAAAGGCAGTTCTATATAGCGCAATATCCAGTCCTCAGGACCGCTCAAAGCGCTTTACACTTTACTTCCCTGACAGACCTGTTCACTCAGACACCATCTCGGCTTCTCGGGGAAGCATCCAGCCATATGCTACAATTAATGCGCGAAGGCTGCTCGTACACATATCCACCACTGTCTATAGCCAGGTACTCATTTAATTCAGCTGAGTGAACTGGAGCAATGTAGAGTGAAAAAACTTGCCGAAGGTTTTAACGCCGCAGCCAGGATTCGAACCCGGGTTCTCGTAGTCGAGAGTCCGAAGCTCTACCCTGAGCCACTGCGCTAAGTTGAAAGTAGATATTTTATTGAGCCCAGCAACTTTGTTGTCTTTTCCCACGCTTCTATAGGTGTTGCTTTATGCCTCCTGTTCATCTCCGCCAGTTTTCCCCTTTTATGCTTTTTCAGCCATTTGTATAATGGTGGTCATATCCATGTGAATATGTTTCTAGGTCGTAACTGTGTCATGCTTTGGGTAAATGGTGGTTTTCTTGTGACATGTCTGTCTTTCTGGTTCTGTGTCATATCCATGTCATTGTGTTTATGTGTCATGTCCATGTTATTGTGTTCATATGTCATGTCCATGTCATTGTGTTTTATGTGTCATGTCCATGTCATTGTGTTTATATCTCATGTCCATGTCATTGTGTTTATGTGTCATGTCCATGTTATTGTGTTCATATGTCATGTCCATGTCATTGTGTTTATGTGTCATATCCATGTCATTGTGTTTATGTGTCATGTCCATGTTATTGTGTTCATATGTCATGTCCATGTCATTGTGTTTATGTGTCATGTCCATGTCATTGTGTTTATATCTCATGTCCATGTCATTGTGTTTATGTGTCATATCCATGTCATTGTGTTTATATCTCATGTCCATGTCATTGTGTTTATGTGTCATGTCCATGTCATTGTGTTTATGTGTCATGTCCATGCTATTGTGTTTATGTGTCATGTCCATGTCATTGTGTTTATGTGTCATGTCCATGTCATTGTGTTTATATGTCATGTCCATGTCATTGTGTTTATGTGTCATGTCCATGTCATTGTGTTTTATGTGTCATATCCGTGTCATTGTTTTTTGGGTCACATTCACGTTCTGTTTCAGGCCCTGTCTGTCCTGAGTTGTATCCGGGTCATTATGTTTCTGGTCCTATCCGTGTCATGTTTCAGGCCCTGTCTGCGTCTGACCTTGGACTGGTCATCTACGTGTGTGAGACGGTCAACCCGTCCCAGGTGTTCAACCAGACGCCCTGTCCCCTCCAGCAGCCCGTCCTGCTCTCACTCATCCAGCAGCTGTCGGCCGACCTCACCTCCAACATGGAGCTCAAGTACAAGTAAGTCCTCCTCCCTCCTGCCTCCTCCCTTCTCTCTCTCTCTCCCTCTCTCCCTCTCTCTCTCCCTCCCTCTCTCTCTCCTCTCTCTCTCTCTCTCTCTCTCTCTCTCTCCTCTCCCTCTCTCTCTCTCCCTCTCTCTCTCTCCCTTCCCCTCTCTCCTCTCTCTCCTCCCTCTCTCCCTCATCTCCCTCCTC
>OZ024862.1:15946358-15976358 GCA_964017155.1 Oasisia sp. SBJ-2009
AGTTTCAACCAGCATAGTACAAAATTGATTATGGTCAGACACTCTTGAGATGACATGGTGAGCATTTTGTAAAATTGCGATCATTTCCGTGAGCCAAAACCATTCAAATTGTACCGATTACATACAAATATTTGTATTTCAAGATGTTAAACTTTGGTTATATTATATAATGTGATTTTATGATGACAAGGCAACAAGATTTTGTATGCTTAAGTTATACACATTTGTGTAATGATATGTGTATGAAATCTTCGTGCACAAGAAACATAAATGAGTTGCTGGTATATTTATATAGCTGCATCACAGACTTTACGCAAGTGCACTACTTTTTAATAAAAACATGTTTTGGCCATGTCATTTTTAGTAATATCAGTATCTGCAATAAGCATTTGTTGTAGTCTGTGGTGTTACTGTTACATCTGTAAACACATAATTCAGTTTGGAAACAAAATCTTTGAAAACACGGCTTTTGTAGACATTTTTTGTGCCGGTTGTTTGCTGTTCAATTAACATTTTGGCACAACCAAGAATGTGACTAAACCAAACCAGTTGCTACCAATACAACTTACAGATAATGGCAATGGTGCTATTGAAATGTGTTGTTTTTTGCGTATATAATATATATTTATATACTTTGTTTACTGGTTGTTTTGGGTCTGCAGAAAATGTAGGTTTTTCTGCAGTATTTGTGATAATGAAACAGAGGGTGTGTGTGCCTCAGACAGCATTGGTTGCAAAAGCTAAAATATCATTAGTTTTATATCACATCCTGTGCATCAGGCCATACATAGGGAGAAGGGTAATCTATGAAGTGTTGTTATATTGGAATGGATGTTTCAAAATTAGTTTTGTACTTTAATCGGATAATGGTCAATGGTGGTGTTTGATGGCGCAGATATTGACATTAGATCTGATACTGAAATATGCAGTTGTGCTCTTACTAATCTGCAGATGGTAGTTCAGATGTGTGTAATATATTTTACGAGCAGTTGCCGAGAAAACTTTGTAACGCCATTCTGTATAAATATATTTTATAGTCCTGTTCATCCTGGTAGGATCAAAAAAAAATTGTTTTAGGGGGAATGTAGAATGGCAAGTTTGACCATTTTAAGAACCATTTGACCTGTGATATCTGAAAAAGCCATTGCTGTTAGTGTAAGATGTACAGCTGCTGTGTTAGGTGTACAGCTGCTGTGTTAGATGTACAGCTGCTGTGTTTGATATACAGCAGATGTATTGGAAATGTGTTTGAAAAAGCTGTACATAGCAGGAAATGTACGAGGTGGTGACTGGTGAGATATGTTGAAATAGAATGAACTTAGTTATTTTCGTCTTTTGCTGATATGGTAAAATTAAGACATACTTTGTTTTCACTATGCTATTTAAGAGTTTTTGTATCTTAATGTCTGATATATTACAGCTGTTGTTTTATCAGTGATGTGTGACCCTCTTGTTTCATCAAAATCATGCTGAAATAAAAACACGTGACGTATTTGTGGCTATATCTGCACACAGGAAGTGATGCTTTGAATCATATCTCCAGTTCAGATGAGGTGAATCAGACGTGTAGCACTACAGAACACAGAAATATATACTGGACGCCACAGAGGTTACAAGCTTGTATCTTAACATTGGATGTACCCTGTGGGCATTGAATCTTATGTGAAAAGTATCTGCGTAATATGTATTTTTGCAATATGTTGTCGATTGATGGATTCACAATTATGTATGGTATATGTCCGATTTGAGAACTTTGAAGCACCTTGTAATCGCTTTTGTCGATATGCGTATAAAATTGTTACACTTTTTTCAACAATTTGTTGTTTGTTCATAATATGTAACCATTGTTTTAGGTTTATGCTAAAACAAGAGTCTGAATAAACTATTGTTGCAAGAGTCAACGTTTTATGGAATATGATGTGAATCGCGTGATCCATCTTTTTAGTCCTCCTTTGTGTCCACTAGTCCGCCATTAGTTCCTTTGTGTCCACTTGTCTGCCATTAGTTCCCACATCTCAGAAACCATTGAGGATCTATTTTTCTAATCTTAGGGGCACTGCTACTGTTCTGAGATAAGGTCACCCTGATGGCAAAATTGGCAGTGTTAATCTCCCAGGCTGCGGCAGATTAGCCTCGATTAACTTCATGAGGTGGCAGCACTTTTTAGCCCCTCAATTCCGCCTGGAGAATCAATGGGCTGCCGATGTAATAGTCTCGCTTAACCGACTGTCGTTCGGCTGCGGAACTACGCCGAGAAGACAGTCTGGCTACATTAACGGCTTTTGTTTGGGTAGCAGCCGTGATCTATAAAATGCTGCCACCTCACGGACACTGCCGTAATATATATTTTTATAAACAACTGCAAATTTGTATTTCTATTTATTTTGTGTTAATATAAGTTTAATTTTTAATAGTTTTTATAATACAGCATTATTTGATCAAAAGGTTTCCTTATTTAATTTGTATGCTATCCGTGTCGAGCTAGACAATGCTGCCACCTCACGGATACTGGTTAATCCTGCCGTAATTCTTATTTGATAAACAACGGTAAATTTGAATTGTTACTTACTTTTGTGTTAATATAAGTTTAATGTTGAATACTTTTCATATGATATTATTATCTTGTAAAAGTATATCGTTATTTTAATTTTTATTTCATAGTTGGCCTGAGAGCCAATCAGCGTCTCTACCCTAATCTGGGGTAAGGCTGCCCGGATGTAGAAACTTAAGCCCATTAATGTCCCAGGCGGAGTTGAGGGGGCTTAAAAGTGCTGCCACCTCACGGAGTCTGGGTAACCGAGGCTACTTTCGTGTATAATAAGGCACCATATTTTTGTTTTTTTTACATGGCTAGATAGGAGGTAATCAAACCACTCGGCTTGGAATAAAGATGGCGATACGCAGTGTTCTACGAAGACGATTTAGGCACTGCAAATAATTTTTTTCCCAGTTTATCTGATAAGTGAATATGTTTCTGTCACCATTAATATATACTTATATAGTGTACATTTAGGTATATGGAATGTTACAGCTGTTTCACTTCCCCTTTAAGTGTCTTCATCAGTAATTAGCGCTGAAGGGTGAAGTTGCAGTAAATGTAATCAGTTGGGCAGGCATTACATTTGACCGTGAAAAAGAAATGTTTATACTGACAATGCATTTTAAAAAGTATTTGAAAGTACTGTACTTGTAAATATAAAATACTTTATTTAGAAACACAATTAACTACAAATACTTTTTATTCATAAACATCAAATACAAATACTTTTAAAAAGTATTTAAATACTCTCAAATACAAATGTATTTGACCCCATGTCTTATATACTACATATTTGAATTGGCTACTCTTGAATATGACACCCTGTATTTGAATTGTTATTTAATGCATTTGATCATATGTATTTGATCATAAAATATTATGTTAAAAATAAAAAGACGGCATTTGAAATTCTTAAATGCATCATATTTATATCTGATTCAGAATCCATAAATCTAATTTTTAATCCAGCAATATATGATTCATTCAATACCTGAGAATGTCGTCTGATTATTAAAAATAATAACACCTGGATAGTGGATAGCAGTAATCTGTAAGAACACTAGATTTTGACAGAGCAACAGAACAAGAATGGCACCTAGGGATTCCATGAAAATCGCCTTTATGTTTGAACAGGATATTCATTAAAGTATTCATAATTACATTACAATGTAATAGTATTCATGCATGTTCAAAGTATTCGTACTCGAGTATAATCATCCCATCTCTGCACTGCATTAACTGTAAGTGGTTGTGTGATTTAAAGTAGTAAATAAGTCATCGCTTTGCAGAATGGAAGATATCACAATAACCAAGTTACTACAATAAGGTAAAAACAATGTTTTTATTTAAATATTTAATCGTTTGAGCCTATCGTCCATGAAACATAGTTTTTTTAAACAGTTTATTCGGTGCATTATATATGTACAGAGTAAAAGTCATAATGCCCGAAATAAACAACGGGTGTATACATACACAATAATGGCGCAAAAAGCGTAGTAACAAAGTACCGGTGTATAATATAGTGTATAAACTGGTGCTGCTTACGTGGTTTTGTTTCCCTCGCCTTTTTTTTTTTTTTGAATTTTGATTAGAAAGGCTCTATCATGGCATATATTTATCTGTACTCTGCTGCGAAAGAAGCGGATATACGGGAGTTTACCTCCCCATTGATCCTATTCATGGTGACATATGAGGATGAAACTATTGTTGTGAGATAGCTTGGGGCATTTTCAGCCTCGCTAGTGGCGGAGCGTGGGGGCCAGCCTCGCTGGCTCCATCACAATGGCATGAAATGTTGAATGACATGACGCAGATTATTAGATATGTCCTACCATGTCAAGAGTCTGTCTTAATTTTGAAGATGTCAGCCTCCATATATCACATCTATTAAACGTAGTTATTATACTTATGCTTAGTTACACCTTTCACTACTATTTTATCGTCAAGCAACTCGAATATGACCCGGTAGGCTTTGTTTAATCTCGCAGACCAGCGGGCACTCGTGCGAAGACGTTCGGATTCACGCTTAAGTTGTTGCCATCCTGATGATTGCACACGAGTACGCCAATTAGAATAACCTTTCACGATACCCGGAGGATAATATTTGGTATTTATTCTATTTATAACAGTTTCGTCGATTACTTTAACCATATACACTACGAATTGTTATGATTCACTTTTATAGGGCTTATTCTGAAGCAGGTGATAACTTGGTGTGTGACATTTCGATCACAATTAGATTTCAAAATAATTGTATTATTATTACTACTGTTAAATGTTGTAATATAATCACATTTATAACTTTTCGTACATGTTTTAACAGAAATAAAAATAATATCCTTCTCCTCCACAAGCAACAACAACAAAAAACAACCATATTGTAAAATGAAAAAAAATGAAAAACGTCTACCTGTTTCAGCATACGCGGTGACGTCGTTTTGCGGTGAAATGACACGGTATTTCATAGTGGGACATAGTATTAAAGTTTCGCCACGTCACATCAATGCAATTATTGTTTGAAGTTTTATACTCGCTCAAGATAGATTGTTGACACAGACATTGAATGTTTTAGTATGATCTGTTGTTGTCATTGCACTTTCGTTTTGTAACGACCGTCCCGCCGCCTAGCGACTCAACTGAAACTCAGCACTTCCTGGTAGCTAGTCCATAAACTAGGTAGAACGACTCGGCAGATCAATTGTATACGCGGATAGGCTACGCATACGCCAGCTAATTTGTGCGCGCACACACCAACCAACTATTGTGACTGTAGTCGGTATATATATATCTCAAGACGTCACAGACCAATTCAAAGCATGTGTGAGGAAGAAGTAATTAGTTACAATGGGAACTGATAATACAGCCTACAGCGACAGTTGTGCGTGCGTGCGTGCGTGCGTGCGTGCGCGCGTGCGTGCGCGCGTGCGTGCGCGCGTGCGTGCGCGCGTGCGTGCGGGCGTGTCGTAAATGAATATTTTCAGCTAGTTCAGTGATATAATTTAGTATAACTATTAGTATGAAGTCCTATTTATTACTTTTTTCATAGACACACGATAATTTAATTCTGTTGTACGTTGCAGTGCAATTAATTGACAGCAATTAAAGCAAGGACTGACTGTATTCAGGCTTGTTGAGCACGTTTTAGAACACAAAATTAATTTGTATCAAAAGAACATAAAACATACCAGTAAATGTAATTATTGTGGGAGTACAATTATCGCAACTAAATTATAAAATATATGTGCACAAAATAAAACGTAGGAAATAAAAATGGGCTAATTTGCCATTAAGTCCTTCAGACTACCGGTATTATAGTGAGTTGGTAATTATGAATGAAATCTGTTTTGGTGAATCATAATTACAATTTTCTCTAGTTATTCATATGAGATAATATTCCAGAAATACAGCAAAATTGTGAGAAAACAGCATACAATGTCAATAAAGTGTTTGGCTTTTCACTCTAATGTTAACTTTCTACCTCTGACAATTGTCACCTACAGGCAGACAGGAAGCTATTATATCTTTAACCAGTAGACACCACAGTCACATAATTTCGTGGTTAATTGGTTATCCATATGATAAGAAATACAGCCTAATTGTGTGAATGCGGCGACAGGAATGATCAGTACTCATTGGTGTTTTTTGTCAAGATGGAGTTATCTATTTCCAATCAACTGACCAGGAGGCAGTTGATATATCAATAAACTGTATATTTCATTATAATAGTTTAGAATATTAAGTTTACATGCTTTTCATCTACAGATTACACTATACCATAGCTATACCATTTAATAAATAGTAAAATAAGAATCAAAATAAACTCAACTTGCATTTACAGAAAAATATTTAATTTTGAAGATACAGATAGCTTAATTGATATAATACAAATTAGCTAAGCTTTCCAGGCAGGCCACATTCGTGGCCTTCATTGCACAATAGTGGGCAGTTTAACCAATAACCAATTAGCCATGGTTCATGGTACAGCCACATATGTAGAACCTTACATGTTAGAAACAGTAAATTAAAATGCACTACAGATTTTGAAAATAAAAAAAATATATTCTTAGATAACAAAAAACATCGAAGTAGAATAAGACATATTATTTCAGCTGAACAAATGTTCATTGATACAATAAATAAATTGACACAGAAGTCATTGACTTCTAATTTACCCCTTTCAAACATTGTAGATTGTAGTACTGCGGTTAAATTTGCCTGTTTGTATGGTATTTTATTGTTCAGAATATTCTGAGTACAGTGTTATGGATAAATTTTCACATATATCACATACACACACACACACACACACACACACACACACACACGCACGCACGCACGCACGCACGCACGCACGCACGCACACACACACACACACACACACACATAACACACGCACGCACGCACGCACGCGCGCGCATTTTTTACTTATGTATTTATTTCGTATAACCAACTTATGTTTAATGGTGTTTATGTGTATGTATCAGTTGTATGTGCTTTCTACCTTAAATAAATATATTCGTATAAAATAGCAGTTAGCGAAACTTAGGGCGATGCGGCATAAAAATGCCTAGCAACTCTCCTAAACTGCAACGAGAGGCTTAGTCTCGCTTAACCGACTGTCGTTCGGCTGCGGAACTACGCCGAGAAGACAGTCTGGCTACATTAACGGCTTTTGTTTGGGTAGCAGCCGTGATCTATAAAATGCTGCCACCTCACGGACACTGCCGTAATATATATTTTTTATAAACAACTGCAAATTTGTATTTCTATTTATTTTGTGTTAATATAAGTTTAATTTTTAATAGTTTTTTATAATACAGCATTATTTGATCAAAAGGTTTCCTTATTTAATTTGTATGCTATCCGTGTCGAGCTAGTCAATGCTGCCACCTCACGGATACTGGTTAATCCTGCCGTAATTCTCATTTTATAAACAACGGTAAATTTGAATTTTTACTTACTTTTGTGTTAATATAAGTTCAATGGTGAATACTTTTCATATGATATTATTATCTTGTAAAAGTATATCGTTATTTTAATATTTATTTCATAGTTGGCCTGAGAGCCAATCAGCGTCTCTACCCTAATCTGGGGTAAGGCTGCCCGGATGTAGAAACTTAAGCCCATATACTGTCCCAGGCGGAGTTGAGGGGGCTTAAAAGTGCTG
This sequence comes from Oasisia sp. SBJ-2009, assembly GCA_964017155.1. Taxonomy (NCBI): domain Eukaryota; kingdom Metazoa; phylum Annelida; class Polychaeta; order Sabellida; family Siboglinidae; genus Oasisia; species Oasisia sp. SBJ-2009. The sequence continues at coordinate 15,954,065 of OZ024862.1, forward strand.
CCACCTCACGGAGTCTGGGTAACCGAGGCTACCGATGTAACTGCCAGGGTGGCCTTACCCCAGATTAGGGTTGAGACACTGATTGGCTCTCAGGCCAACTATGAAATAAATATTAAAATAACGATATACAAGATAATGAAAAGTATTCAACATTGAACTTATATTAACACACAATAAATAAAAACTTGCAGTTGTGAATAAAATAGGAATTACGGCAGGATTGACCAGTATCCGCGAAGTGGCAGCATTATTTAGCCCAGCACATAATATTCAAAAGCCTGCCAAGTCACCAGACTGTATTCTCGGCGTAGTTACGCAGCTGACCGGTAAAAGCGAGATTGGCGGCTGATGTGAGAGGCTAAAGGTGCTGCCACCTTACGCAGCCTGGATAATCACGGCTGGGGATCGAAGTGCTGTTGAATTTTTGCATATTAACGTCATATCTCAAAAGTTAGTTTAATAATTTACTGTCGCATGGTTTTACTGCCGATTCTACAAGTTCATTTATGATTCTTTGTATAAACGGGTTCGACGCGCATAGGTTAGAGCGGCGCGTGAGTAGCAAACCGTCGAGGGCGGATATGACGTCACTGTTCCAGAACGCAATTTCCGCCCATGGCTAGCACTCCAAAGCGAAAGATGGGGACATACATAGTAGTCCTGCTTAAAAGAACTGCATTGAGCAGTTTTTGTAAATTCCTGGAAGCAATGAATGTAGGACTGGTTGAGTAGAAATAATTTCTTTGTGCAGCATGGCATCAGAGCTGTGAAATAATGACATTTGTCAGACAGTGACCACGCGCGTATGTATACAGTTGTAGTTCGGCCTAGAGGTGTCAACATGGGCAATCGCCGGCTGATTGGAGCAGAAATGGAGGGGTGTCAGGTTAGAGATTGGATTGTAGGAGAAAAAGATATGTCATTTTCACGAATTTTATATATGATATGTGTGAATGGAGGCTACTTAGTGTGTGAACTTTTCAATAACATTGATATAAAAACCTGGCGGGAAATCAAAGAAACGTTTCAATGGCCGCCTATGGTAAATTAATGATGGTATCTACCCAGATCTTTTTGGATTAACCCGGAATATGACTCTACGGGTGACGGCGCAGTGAACACCGAAGGAAGACACCTGGAACAACTAATGTGACTATCGACGTGGTAAGTTGATAGGTTATTCAGTTTATCTTTCAAAAAGGATCTAAGCGTACGAACGATGGAACTTCATTCTAATTCTTACCCGAAACCACCATGGCATCAATAAATGTATAATAATAACTATTATTAGTATATTGCCTTTCAGCGACAGATAAACTACACTGCTACTGGTCATACAATACACTAAGTGCTATGTTTTCACCACAGTGAAATGTTGCATGGAGATTATCTGTATATAATTTTTTTATAATCCATCCCACACTGGTTAGGTTTTGTTCACCCCACCGTATTTAAAAAGTAACTAGTAAAGCCTAGACTCTAGGCTAGAGGCTACACAAACGAACATATTAAACACAAGGATTCAGGTAACCCTATAAGCTACGGGAAAGTTTGGGAAGATTAAATGAGACGTTGTCTATGGCTATGCGATATTCAAGATGCGCAGTGCACTCTCGTTTCGCTTCGAAAACAGTCTTCTGCGCAGGGCGTTCTGATGCTAAGCCCATAGACGTGGGAACAGAGAGCAAATGCCCCTCTGGAATTTCGGTGGTGGCAGACACTATTCTGTCCGCCCAGTAAATCAGAAGTTACAGTCATCGACCATCAATGGAGCCAACCGAACTGAAGAAATAGCGGAGATGTGCGGCGCCGCGGTGGCACAAATTTACTCCCCCCCCCCCCCCGCCCCCCTCCCTTCGTCTTCGAACGTTTATGATCTGCCGCGAGACAGCGGTTGCGGAGCGGTCCAGAACCTCAGACGGTTCTCATATCTCAGCCCATCAACATTAATTTCATATCCGCGTTAGTGTCTAAGCCTGTGAAAAAGTTACTTTGTAGCAGAGGAAGTCTTTGCCTGCCCGCCCATGTAGCGAGAACCGCATGGGCAAAAACGATGGTTCAGAATTATTTTCTATCAACGAAACATTTAGTTGTCATTCATTCACCAGGTGGCGCCATTTGGGTGCTATACTAAACGTCTACGCTTCTTTAAATTGGCAGAAATAATAATGGTCGAGGGGCAGGGTTTAATTTCAAAATATTGTAACGGTGATACTTTCTGTGCATGATGTATTGCTCCACGGAAAGCTAGTGAAACAGTTATTATGCATGTCCCCCCTGAACGAAATGTCAGAATGAATGACCACCGACATCAATTGCGGGGTTAAACAAAGCTATAGGGTCTATAGGCACTACCCCTGGAAAACTACCCGTGGATATTTTTGTGTCTGTAACAGACCTCCACGAGGCTCACCTAAAAATCTGACATGGACGAATATAATACTGACGTCATATTTAAAAAGTTAGTTTAATAATTTACTGTTGCATGGTTTGACTGCAGTATCTACAAAACCCCTTACAAACTACCCCTACCAAACTACCCTTGGCAAGCTACCCCTTGCAAACTACCCCTTGCAAACTACCCCTAGCAAACTACCCCTTGCAAACTACCCATGGCAAACTACCTCTTGCAAACTACCCCTTACAAAACTACCCCTTGCAAACTACCCCTGGCAATTAAACTACCCCTTGCAAACTACCCCTTGCAAACTACCCCTTACAAAACTACCCCTTACAAAACTACCCCTTGCAAACTACCCCTGGTAAACTACCCCTGGCAAATAACCCCTGGCAAACTACCCCTGGCAAACTACCCCTGGCAAATCACCCCTTGCAAACTACCGAGAACTGCTCAACTTAGTCGAGTTGAACTAGTTTATTGATTTTTGCCAAACGTGACGCTTCACTCGTGAGAACAGCGCTAATACCCGCCCCAATCTGAAGACGGATACACAATTTATGGGAATTCCAGTATAACGACCCACGACTCCCCGGTCAGTGGTCAGTGCCCGAGCCGCTGTATATTCGAATATTTGTTTATACATCCCAAACATTGCATGTAACGCGAGCAGCGTGTGGCTGTCACACGCCACCACGTGACCGGAGCCCGACCACACTCCTCCTGAGCAATTTCACTCGCTTGCGCTACAAGAGGAGTTCCGTTTTTGAAAGGGGTATGCAGGGGTAGGGAAGATTTGATACTGACGTAATCAGCCGCACCGACCCCTGGTGAACGAGAATGGTCGTCACTGTTAATTTGTATCCCCGCTGACGAGACGTGAGAGGGACGATCGAGTGATACGTCTACAGAAATAATGTGCCAGTTATGTTTACATTTACCGGTCTGTTGACACAAGAGTCTGAGACCTCAAGTCTCGATAGAGACTCCTTTCGGTCGGAATGCTGCATCGACGACGTATTGACTGTGCGTGGAGACATAGGCCCTACTCCTCGACATAAAGTGCACGGCTTCATAAATAGGCCCCTACATCACATTTTCGGGAAATCTTCGCGGATATTTTTCATGGAAATTCGCCTTACACAGACAGATGACGCTGAGCGCAGTAGAGTATTGCAAGTACATAAGCCTAGGTTACTGTTCGCTCCAGTCTGATTCTGCATCTATAGGTCTGTCTGTAGTTTTGCGCCAGGTGAGCTGTGGCGGAGATATAGTCTAAGGGTGTTTACTTTGGCCCTGTACAACAGACTGGTGCACGTGACCGTGTGGCTGTGGCCACACAGCGCCAAATATAGCACAACAATCCACGTAACGGCACCATTAAAATGTGCAATTCTTTAAATGAAATTTGCGTCAAAAACTGCAAGTTCTCTGCAACCATTATTAATGATCTACTAATATTTTTTATAAACTATTATAAAGTAGACAAAGCTGTCGATCGGCCCTGACGAAATACCAAACTGGATTCTAGATGAAAACATCCAGAAAAGGGCTGTGCGGTTAATATTTCTTGACCTGTGTTGAAAAGAAGCCACCACCATAGCGAGACTGCCAACGCTGGCATATAAGGGGGAGACCCTATGCAGAACTCTGTTCGCGAACATGCAACAAAAATAGCAATAACAAAAGAACAACATTAATAATAATAATGAACCTGCATTTATAACAATACAGACAAACGACGTACCAATGGCCACCATGGCACATTGTGTCCGTGGCGATACCGTAAGGTGTAGGACCTAATTATAGTAGGCATGATATGGCTGCTACAAAATAGGCAACAATCAGGGTCGGTATTGGTAATTTGATCGTCTTTCTTCCTGACTTCCACGAATCTATTTTAAGGTGCATCGTAACTTTAGTCACATAAAACTACATATCGATTATCATTGAGAAAAGCAAAACGTTGTCATCATATAGAATCTATACATTCTGCACGTTGGCCGGTACGCCTGCATGCACGCACTTCTTCACAAAAACCACTAAACTGCATAGTTTTATGTATCTGTATTCTACCGTAAATTATTTACATATAAATTATTACATATCTACTAGCAACCATGTTTCACATCATACACATAAGAGACGTTCTTTTCTACGACACCACGTCTAGGGTATTACAAATTAACTCCAACGCCAATTGGTTAAGACTGATACCGCATTCAGATCAATTTCAAATCCGATTGAGCGAGGCAATGACTTCGTCTTCACCACCAGTTGAGCTATAGGCAGTGTCACTCTGCTATAAAACCAGTTACACATTGCCAACCTTTCACTGACAGCGGTTATGCTTTTGCCAGCAACGATTAGCAAACGATTAGTCAGTCCGGGGATTCCAAACAGTAAGCCCAACAACACGGCATGGCATTTCAAGCGACATTCAAACAATTAGTCCCATGCTATTAATCACAGTCAAGTTGACGGCACTACTTAAATTCGCATCTTTAAAGACATTTCCTTCAGCGTCATTTCGCTCTGATGAGGCACAAGTCGTTTAGTTGTCTACGCCACACAGTATTTGCGAAACAGGCACTGGTCTGTATATCTCCCATGAAGATATATGTGGTGAATTGAAACACCATACACCCATGTTGCATTTGTGACGGTTGCCATTCGTTAGTTTGTTCCGTACATTGTCTAGGCTCTTGGCAGGGCGGAACCACGAGTCACGTGATCTTACCTCATTGAAATGTACATAGACGTAGTAATCATGGATGTACATACATTCGCAGGGAGCCCGCGTAGGCCCGTGCGTAAGGTGTAGGGCCTAATTATATGTAGACATAGGATGGCTGCTACAAAATAGGCAACAATCAGGATCGGTATTGGTCATTGGCCCGTTCTTCTTCCTGACTTCCACGAATCTTCGTTATATTGTCACGTTGACATTGTCATATATAATATATTCGAGTATGTTATGGCGCCTCGCCATGCCTTCATGGTTTTGGCATGTCCTCATTGTCCACGCTCTGACTAGGCGCTCTCCGCTTTGCCCGTCCGTCTACACGTCTCATTTTTTCTTTGCCGTTCCCGGCCGAGGCGTTGTCTCCGCTTTCTTCGGCGTCACTGGCTGCACCGTCGCCGCCTTGAACCCTGACTTCGGTCTGGGCGGCGGTTTCTTGTCCTCCCTCCCCTTCACCGAGCCGGCGCTCCTGCTTACGATCGAGTCCCTCTTTTCGGCGAGTGCCGGCCCATTTTTACCCAGTCCGGATGCACTCCTTCGCCGTGCATCCGTGACCGGTGCTGCATATAACGTAGCGAATGGTGGCTGCGGTCCCTTCTGTGTCGTGGCCGTTGGCGCTCCCTTCGTCGCCGGCGTTACGACAGCGTGCGCCTCCTTTGCGACAGGCGCTACGGTTATTTTCAGATCTGGCCCCGGCAAAAGCACAGACACCGGCCCAGGCGCCGGCGTCGGCTCAGTACCCGGACCGGCCGCCGGGGACGTGACCGTGACTATGGGCGGTAAAGATTTCGGCTTTGGTGCAGTCGATGACGACGACGACGCCGATGACGTCGGTGTCTGATCCTGTGGTATGTTTATGGTCGGTGCTTTTACCTCGTTCTCCGTCGATACCGATGCCGGGGGGTCGGACGCCTCCCCCTTTATCCCGCCAGGCGGCCGTCTTCCCGGGTTGACTTCTTCCCCTCGTTCACGACGTCCTCGGTTCCGTTTGACCTTAAGTTTGACCAAAAATGTCCTTATGTTTAAGGCATGGCTGTGTGTGTCTTTTTATCCGTTTCTCTTTTATTTAATATTATTGTGTGTGTGTGTGTGTGTGTGTGTGTGTGTGTGTGTATGTGTGTGTGTGTGTGTGTGTGTGTGTGTGTGTGTGTGTGTGTGTGTGTGTGTGTGTGTGTGTGTGTGTGTGTGTGTGTGTGTGTGTGTGTGTGTGTGTGTGTGTGTGTGTGTGTGTGTGTGTGTGTGTGTGTGTGTGTGTGTGTGTGTGTGTGTGTGTGTGTGTGTGTGTGTGTGTATGGATGGATGGGTGGGTGCCTGTGCACGCGCGCGTGTGTGTGGGAGAGAGAGAGGGGGGGGGGAGAGTGAGTGAGTGAGTGAGTGAGTGAGTGAGTGAGTGAGTGAGTGAGTGAGTGAGTGAGTGAGTGAGTGAGTCAGTGAGTGAGTGAGTCAGTGAGTCAGTGAGTCAGTCAGTCAGTCAGTCAGTCAGTGAGAGTGAGAGAGAGAGAGAAACCGTTGGTGTGTGCGCACGCGCGCGTACGTGCGTGCGTGTGTGTGTGTGTGTGTGTGTTCAAATGGCATTAATCCTATATTAAACTTTCTTCTATTTATTTTGCATTTATCCTGGAAGTATGTGCTCCTGAGCGCGGATGTTAAATGTACACCAACTTGATTTTGATTAGCCCGAAAAGTGTCGCAATTTGAAAGTTGCGCACATACAAAATTACAAATGATAAACAAGACATACAGAGTCAAATCATGCATGCTCATGTTGACAACAGGCCCTAGGTTTAACCGCAATGTTTGACTACATTGTCAAGAACATGTAGTAAATATAAGACCCTTCTACAAATGTATACTTTTTGCAACTTCCTATTTTCAAGACAACTAATTCGGTGATAAAAGGCCTACCATTGAAGCAACTCATTGTAGTACGTGTTGTCGTATATGCGCAGCTTAAACTAAAATAATTTATATATAAACATGTCATGATTGAAAAACAATGGGGCTGGTTGTAACAAAAACAACACATTAACTCATTTCAAGATTGCGGGTGGGTTTTTAACCGATCGAGAAAAAAAATCATGCTAAAGGGTCCAGACACATCTCCCGCAGATAATTAGGGTTTTAATTAATTGATTGTCCGGTCTATTACGCATTTGTGGTATAATGAGTTATATGAGGTGTCTCAAGTCATATCAGACTACGGGGTAAATTGTAACATATGTGTTTTAGCATTGATGCAAATTGTAATAATATAGAAAACTACATAATTGTTGAAATCTGTATATAATTTAGGCTATACTATACCTTGTTACTTGACATTAACGATATATAAACCATGACATATTGGCATATAATTGAGTGGGTTTTGTATAGAAATTAACTTTTTAAATACCTCATTTAACACTACCGTTTTAATTACCAAATCACGCAATAACACAATCATGTTCAATTACAGTGACCTATAGGTTATAGCTTTAACTGTTCAAACAAACATTCGCAAATATAAAACGTGATCTGATTTATCAGTGAATATAGAAAATATGTAGACATGCCATCGAGTTATAGACCTACTGGCTGCACAATTTGCACAGGTGATAACAGTAGGACAAATACTCAAAAACCTTTCGTTAGGAGTTTAAATGCCCCTACATTCACACAAAACAACACTTGAAAACGCTGATTAATCTGCATTAGTAGTATTGTCTGAAACTCCTTTTACAAAATACCCACGTTTACAACTAGTCCCGGTGTCTCCTAACGACAGCGACCACCCTCGGATGCCCGGGCCGTTTGCCATGCAAACTAGCCCTGGCAAATCCCTACGAGAAGTGCATGATTTTAGGCAAATCACACAAATTTTTCTTCTTCTTCGCCAATAATGACATTTCAACCGTGGGAACAGAGCTAATACACAATTACACACCCCAGTCAAAAGACGGTTTTATGTATTCGAGTTTTTGGTTATATACTCCAAACATCGGTTGTAACATGAGCAGCGAATGGTTTAAATCACCCCAAAAAATTACTTCACCGACCGACCACACTCCTCGTGGACGATTTTATTGGCATGGGGTTTGTGAAGGGGATGTGTCGGGGTAGATCACAGCTGGTACTGACGGAATCAGCTGCAGCGACGCCTGGCGCGCGAGGATGGCGAAGACACTTACATTGTTGCGCCAGATGGTGTAGTATTTGCGAGTGAGTTCCTCTGGTCGTCTCTTTTTCTTGACTATGCCCTTGTTGAACACCAGGGCGAGTTGCTCCTTGAGTCTCTCGCGTGTATAGTCACTGGCGGAACACACGGACAGTAGCCATTTTAAACATATTATCGCTCATGTGATAAACTTTCTAGACATATGGTGTTGCTGTGCAAAGGTAATTTAGCAATTTACCACCGCAGTGCAACGGTAATCCTACTCGTAGACCAGGTAATCCACGAGAAACGTATTCACACTCACTGTCGACCGGTTAGAATACGAATGCAAATGTTTTAACTTTAACAGTCGAATGCAAGTGCAAATACGACTATTCACATGAGTTTGCATTTGAACCCAACCCTAATGGGCAGAAAATTAATGTGGATATTTATCACGACGATTAAAACAAGTACGCATTCTTGTACATATGAAACAGACTGCACGCGCTATTTACAATAAACGGATTAGATTTATACAAACTAACGGAAGAAGAAATTTCAATGGTGTTCAACATATAAAACAAATTATTTACACTATTTACAAGAAACGGAGTAGCGATGTGCAAACTATCGGAAGAAGAAACTCGAAAGCTGACTTCATCAGTACTGATGACCCTGAATGACGTCATTGTACACATGTAAAATACACCTTAGATATAACTAAAAAAAAAAAATTAGAACAAAATATCATAAAGACTGTTCAGTAATTTTAGAACTGGTGATCAACATACCTAATGTCGCTGGCGTCATCTCGGATGGACTGACGGTCATAGAACACATTGACACATTTGGCAATAATTAGTCCGATAATTAGCGCTCCGGCAAGGACAGCTATCGAGATGACAGACTTCGGAATTTCAGATCCCGCGGCAGTCCCCGTGAAGTCTGCGGGAATAGAAAGACGTCTAGTACACCAGTGGTGTATATAACAGAACAGTTTGACTTGGTTTCGTTTCTGCAAACACGGCCGAGAAGTTGAGCGAGATATCCACCCATCTCTACACACAGAGATAAGCGGCCGTAATAGCATACGATTTCAGTGGCTTCTTATATCCAAACCAACCAGTTCCGAGTGATGACAAGTGTCTATTACTGGCTGGCATCTTGGTTCAAAATGTTGTGCGTTCTACAGAAAGACGAAACATTTTTTGTGAAGTTTCGAGATCAATGACCTATTTGTTGTCACGCCACTGTGTCACATTGCGTGCTCCGATACAATACTGGTGAATTGGTTGCCTTGTAATAACAATTGACTGTGATTATACTAATCATAATGGACTGTGATTATGCCACCAGGGTACCTTCAGAGTAGATTCAAATTCATCCAGGTTAATCCTTATACCAGACTTTTATTCAAAAACTCAAAAATAAATATTTTTGTTAAGTTGTTGTCATTACATATCTACGATAACTGATGTTATGTTGTCGATAAGGGAATATTTTCATGGGTGCAAAATCGACTAGTGCAACCACAGTTGTGTGCATAGTATAGGGTAAGTTGGTAATGTTAGAACATAATTATGTATAATATGACGTTTTGTAACTTAGTGAATCGTACGTCAAAAAAGAAAAAAAACTAGTCACTCCATTTGAAAGAAGATGCATTAAGCTTTCCAACGGTTAAAAATCATGGATCTACACCTCTAAATCTATGATTTATTATAATATTATAAACACCACAAAATAAACGGTATCACAGGTTAGTTATGTTATACAGCATAACATAACTCTTATAAGGTACTGAAAACCCCACACATATTTTAACACAACTGAACCAACCAAATATAATCGGAATCGGAAGTGTTCGAAAAGTAACTATAAGTAATATATGGATTATTGCTCTAGATAAACTAAGCAGGGGTCGAGGAGACTGTCAGTAAGACCATTATGGTCGCTCTCGTGGCAGCCACCTCATTTAATAAAACACAATTAAACGTAAATGGCTATCTTAAAAACTTCCGATTATATAAATTTCAAAGCAAAAATGGTAATAATATGTATATTTGATAATACAACATAGGGTCAGGACACTTCTCTGAGACCGTGCTGGTCGCTATTGAGGAGTCACCTTTTAAGAAATTTCATTTACAAAATCATTACGTCATCAAAAAAGGGAAACAAAAAAGCATAATATGAATGTGCATGTGTACAGCATGATTATTGTATTTTACGATCTGTTCTAGATATACATCCTGCATAAAGTTGATAGGTGGTTTTTTATTCTTAATTTTGCCTGCTTACATTAATAACAGATTTGCATGTTACTTGATAATGTTGCAAGAAATAGAATCCAACATAGTTGGCAACTCCCTGTGAACTATGTGAGCTAATTTTTTCTTTGACTATATCGTGAAAGTTGTTTAATAATAGTGGCAAATTATGCTGAGACAAAAATTCAAAATCATGTTAAATTTGATAACTGTATATCTTATTTGTAGCTCATATAATTACTATGTACCTTATATTTAAACATAATCCTCAAATGTTTTAAATAAATACAAGTTAACCGTTCAGTATTTATAATAATCGCCACGCTGTCATTCTAGTCGTTACGTTGTCACTCAAATTGCCAGGTATGGCGAGGTGGGGTAATGGGGGCGGGGTTATATATATGTCAACCCTACGTAGTTCACGTCGGAGCGTAAACATTTTATTGTTACGAAGCATAACATTTGACCAACCAAAAAATGGTTCATTAGAACATATTTGGGCTGTCGGTACGATACAATTTTTATTTATAACATTATTGTACATTACAAACGGAGACACACTCCATTCGCGGAAAGTCAGAATGCTACAATATCAAGTGTGTCGAAAATTCGAAATGTACTCTAAACGACACACCTGTTTATCGACTGGTAATTAACAAGTCTTAGTTTACGTGTTTATTAATTGGACACGTGTGTTGAGCTATGTTTTCATCAAGAAAAGGAGTAATGTGTGAAAAGCCGAGTGTTGGCCTTTAGGACGCGTGTTATGTAAGTGGTTCTGACACAAAACAGGCGTCCTAAAGGCCAAGCACTCGGCTTTCACACGTTATTCCTCATCTTGATGAAAACATAGTTCAACACACGTTTCAAATTAATAAACACGTAAACTAAATCTTGTTAATTACCAGTCGATCAACAAGTGTGTCACAGAACAGCGTTAATTAAACAATTCCTGTATACGTGGGACGTGCTAACATCAGGTGGGAATACGTGAGCGGTGATAAACAGTAAATAGACTGTGGATAACTTACAGTATAACAACATTTCATCTAACATATATTGTAATGTTCATCGAGGCATGTTTTGATCTCAAAATGTAGGCCTACTTAGCCCTAATGTATGATATGCAGGTATTTAGGCAACAATTCATAGCACCACACGTGTTTGCCTACTTATTAACATGCTGGAAACTCGAAACTAATGATACACGTACTATACACACTTCATGTTTGCTTGGTCAGTAAGCTAGCCTCTGGACACTGCCTGCCTCGTGGCCCTATGATTCAATATTAGTGGAAGGGAACTAGGTACTACGTACCCGTGGACTAAGGCCGTTCTACAATATCAATGAAGACACTAAAAATATAATCAGTAGTAACAGTCTTCCAGGTTCGTCCTATAGGATATGGTTATGTAACACAATAACATGGCTTAGTATAATAATATAATCAATCATATACGAATATGTTTGTTACATTTTAAAGTATGTCCAAGACGTTAACTACTTTAAGATAACGCCAACTAAGTTGTAATGCTCTGAATCAGTTAGCATCACAATACAACTTCGTTAACTTGACTCCGATCAAACGCGATCCCTTTTGCTAGGAACGTGCAAGAAATTTATTCATTCTATGACAGGACGTTAAAGTTATTATTATTATTATTATTAAAGACCGCCTTATGTAAATAGAGAACCTGTAACATATAACAACATGTAAACTGAACTTGACAACATAGTTTTAGGTGCACCCTATGCACTGTATCATGGCTAGTTATTGAATCGCCAGCACATCCACGTTATAAAACATGCAACTCGTCTGTATATTTCTAAATACCGAATTAAAACCAATTCCGCTGGGTAATGGCGGTATTAATTTTTCAATCGATTGGACATTATCGGTGCCTGACATCACTCGGTTTACAGAGTGCGGTATTGTTTGTCAATAAGCGAGTCAAAGTAACGTGTACGTACTGCTGGCCATGTTGTATGTCGAGGCAGCGGCTTCGTTGCGCAGGAGTTTCGAACGGATCTCCGCAAGTCATGACAAGTTCCTGTCCGATACACCGGACAATCGATGACCACACCGGTCTACGTGTGACTAGGGTCACAAGCTATCACCAGTGGGCATTGACATGTCCAGTTTGTGTCCACTAAACTGAGACAGTGGAGAAGATCTGTCGTCTGTGATCGTCCGAGTAACGGCATTCACTGCGGTGACTCGCGAAATCACCCACGCGTGACGCCCTCGCTAGTTCGTCACGCGCCGCTGCTTCGACTCTACAGGTCTCGTCGCACATTTGCGCCATGTTGCCGCGTCGCCTCACAACGCCACCAAACAAGACTGTTATTGCTAGGTGCTAATCCGTCTCGCATCGCTGCACTGGCGTACGCGTGGATCTGTCAAGACGTGCCGCCTGGTTTGATTTGACCGCGTGTGTCGCCGTTTGCTGTCAGTACTCGGCGACTCGCCTGCACTTTATACATGTCCTTATGAATCAATTAACCAACGCGCCCGTTTCCGACTATTCGTCTCCGTGTTCGAGGATTTTGTTTACACTAATCAAGCGCTGATTGTATGGCAAACAGTGATTGTAACGTTACCACATTTCCTATTAATGACTGATTGGCGTAAACAACAGGAATTGTGAGCCATACAAATTCAGTTTCTTTTGATTGAAAATTGGGGTTAGATCTCTGGCCTGGGCGGAGGTAGTGGAGCGGACATTTTTATTAACCTTTGACATTTGCCTTCCGATAATATTACGCAACGTTCAAGTCAGCATTCATTGTTACTATAATAATTTGTTTTTTGACATATCGAATACAAGAAAAAAAGTCGAGATAGTGTTCGAATGAACATGCAGGTCTACGACAGGTGACGTGTAAACCGCTCCGAACAGTCCTAATGTATAGATACCGCGTGGTTATGTAAACAAACTGTTATATTTTCCCTTCAAGTTTTATTCACCGTGTATGTTTCACTGCTGTATATTGTGGTAATTTTCTGACCATATGACCAGTTTATCTAAAATGTTCTTGTACTGTTGTCGATTTCCGTCTCTTACAGCTGCGCTAAGCACTTTTGCGTTGTGTGTATGCTATGCAGTGGCAGACAGGATACTGAAGGCGCTAGTGACATTTTGTCTTTCCAAAAAGTACGCGCACTGCAATGTGCTTCCATATAATAATGATATTAGAGATTCCTTTGTTGTGTGCGTTGTCCCCCAAAGACGTTACTGGCCGTGTTGTTGTTGTTGTTGTTGTTGTTGTTGTTGTTGTTGTTTGAAAGCGTTATGATGTAAATAGCAGAGTTTCTCATGCTTGGGGTCTCAACTCCCATGAGAATCGTTTGCACCGTTCAGAGAGTAACATTGTGTAATTCTGTGCCTCGTATAATTAATTGAACACGGTTTACTAAATGCATTTAAGCAATGCAGGAACGTGGTTGATGGTCTTTAGGCTTGACTCAAGCCTCACACCACCCGTGGTCAGCTGAGTGTACTGTTTGTCTACGTCATGGTCAGTTATGTTCGTGTTATAAAAGTATAAGGGAACGATGACAATTTTTATTTGGTCAGTACCCATGTGTGTCAGTTAGCGATTATATCGATATCACTGCTACTGCTACTGCTACTGCTACTGCTACTGCTACTGCTACTGCTACTGCTACTGCTACTGCTACTGCTACTGCTACTGCTACTGCTACTGCTACTGCTACTGCTACTGCTACTGCTACTGCTACTGCTACTGCTACTGCTGCTGCTGCTGCTGCTGCTGCTGCTGCCGCCGCTGCCGCTGCTGCTGCTGCTGCTACTGCTCAGAAGTAGCAGTAGCAGTTCTGCTATTATTCAGAAGATGTTTGATCATAGCCTCATAGAAACCATGATCACAGTGTGTTCGGGGAGAATTTAAACCGCCGTAATTCCAGATTCGACACCTACCCGGGTACACCTAATCAAATGGACAGAGGTTCTGGGATTCGAGAAAGATTCAGGCGCCGTGGTGAAATTAAACCCGAATCTCTAAGGATCTTCTTGAAATGTTTTTTTCCCTGCATGTAAGACCAAATCTAGCATGTATTGCGTAATTTGACCTTCTGATTGGTGCCTTCTGTCATTCGACTCAGTGATGATCAAGTATGGCTGTGTTATCCAATCTCTAACACATTGAGGCGCCATTACCACACAAGTAGTAGGTGATATGCTCTTGTGTGCGTGTACAAAACCCACAAGAAACAGACTTGACAACGTTATGCGATATCACACATTTCACAAAATGTATACATTTGATAAACATATGTTTCTTTATATGTACCACAACATAAACTTTAAATAAAATTGTAACATCTTCGATCATTGTTTATCGTACATAGTAAAACTTCTTAAATGAGTAGGACTGGGAAATTGTTTTTGAGAACTAATGTTAAAGAGGACAATACGGACACATGGCATACTGATTATTTGCAAGTGTTTAGCGACCTGCAATAACGCAAACAGTACACCATCAGTCTAAACATTTAGGCTAAACGTTTTATGTAACCACATGCAAAACGTTTATCTGATCTAAACAGTATTAAATCTGGCTACTGTGTGTGTGTGTGTGTGTGTGTGTGTGTGTGTGTGAGTGTGTGTGCGTGCGTGCGTGCGTGCGTGCACGCGTGTGTGTATGCGGGCGTGTGTGTATGTGTGTATGTGTGTATGTGTATGTATGTATGTATGTATGTGTGTGTGTGTGTGTGTGTGTGTGTGTGTGTGTGTGTGTGTGTGTGTGTGTGTGTGTGTGTGTGTGTGTGTGTGTGTGTGTGTGTGTGATTTGGTGCGAGCGCACATGCGAACATGCGTGAACACGTTAATATACATTGGGATAAGCGAGCATCAACGCTACTTCAAACATTCTGTAAGAAACGTAAAACCACATTCTGGTCGATGTGTACTTAGGGCCATCAACACACCAGATTGAACTGAGAATTGATTGTTTTGTCTCTAACAATGTAACATTAACAATCACGAAACAGATTACTTAAAGCCGCTTACAGCCACGAAGCTACCATGTCATATCTCCCGGGGATGGTCAATGCTGCTAGTCAAAATAACAGAAGCGACTTATGACTGACGAGTTAAAACCGAAACCTATTTACACAGCAGTCTATAATCCGTAGGATTTGTTGACCGGCTTACAACGACGAACGTTGTCTGTCCTCCTCTCTTCTCGACTAGTAATTGTTACTCTGCGTGGGCTGAATAAGTGGATGAGCAGTCCAGACCAGTGATTAGCTAACCAGGTGCAAGTGTATGCTGCGACAGTAAAAATTCATTGTTATACAAACTGTGAACAATTATATAAAAAATGACCAAACTGGATATTTCAAATGGTGATTCATTGTACGCAATACACAGACAATGCAATATGTTGATCGTGACGTTTTTGTAGATAAATATTATTATTAATTTTGATGGCGACTCTTTCTGTACTGTGTTGTTTGTGTGTGAGCGCGCGCGTGCGTGCGTGCGTGCGTTCGTACGTGCGTACCTGTGTGTGTGTATGCCTACATACGACGATCTCCTATAGAGCCATCTATTCCAGGCCGCGAGCCGAAGACGGACACTCTGTTACTGCCATTAGAATATTGCACATACGGACCACTTGATTGTCATCTAGCAATAGTCTTCTAGTGAACAATTTCAAACCAGCTACTGAAGAACGATCTACATTTCAGGTTCATTTAATTTCTGATGGAATACCCTAATGCTGTTCTTAATGACCAAGACACAACTATCCACAAAAGAGGCAACAATAGCATGTTACATGGATAATAACATTTATTAATAATTAAGAACAGTAATATGTACACAACATTACTAGACCTTATTCTACGTTCCAGATATGACACTGCAGCATCGTTTAACATTTCGTCTCGTCCACAGTCCTCTAAAACCTAGCCCCTCTGAGATTGATGTCTCCGATACCCGTATCGCTGATGCTGGGTGCCGCCTTCCTCTTTCTCGATGGCGTTCATCATAGCCTTGACGGCCGCCCATGTTTCGTTTCCGGTCGGAAGAATCTGGTTGGGAGGCAACAGGAATCCAAAATGGCCGGTGTCCCTCAGTTCCACCGTGTAGACGTAGCGGATTCTGGGGACGCCTTTCGCCCAGTCCCGCGATGTCCCCGCCGATTTGTCTACAAGGTAACACACGACGTTGAGACAACGTTGCAAGGCTGCAATCATCAATCGACCTATCCAGTTGCTTAGCAAAAACTCCGTCAGACGTTGACAAAATGGGTGCCGAACATATGCGTTTAATTGTATATTAATTTTATTTAGAAATTCGGGTCTAATTTTCTTTATGACAAAACCATAAGGGAAAGTTAATAAAGTGACAAAGGTATGTAGTTGTTAAAGTGATAAAGGTATGTAGTTGTTAAAGTGACAAAGGTATGTAGTTGTTAAAGTGATAAAGGTATGCGGTAGTGTTTGATCTCGGAGCTGTCGTGCCACAACAGTAATGTCATTCATAGACTATAACCGTTGTAAACGTGGATGGAGGCCTCGCTCATAATTGTGATTGCGACGTAAGAAAATCGCGACGTACTGGGTATATCAATTGGAAGTTCGGTCCGCGTTTCCTGTTTTGAGTTCAAAATTGAAAACGAAAACATTGTACATACATGGATCCAGTTGCATTGGTCGCAGACACCTTTACACATCAAACACACTTAACTGAACGGATTACCGCTCCCCCTTCCCCTACTGGCTAGCCACACATTTCGTCCACCAACACCACCCCACCCCACCACAAAGTGCACGCATGAGCGATAAGATCAATACGACTCACAGAGTACGCTGGACGCCGAGCCGAGACTGTACGTTGTGTGGTAGACATCGTACAGTGCTTCTATTGCCTTGCGACCGACTCGTTCCTGAAACAGAAGGCCGGTTGTCTTTGTAGTTGCATAAACATCAACATATTTTCGACGAAGTTTAGTGTGTGTGTGTGTGTGTGTGTGTGTGTGCGTGCGTGCGTGCGTGTGTGTGTGGTGTGCGTGCGCGCGTGCTTGTGTGTGTACCCACGCACGCACTCATGTGTGTATGTATGTGTATACACATTTATTTTATTAGTTGTAGAAACATTATTATACCTATATTTCTGGACACCAATATTGCAAATGGGTATTCACCTCAACCACCGTAATAAGTAACGAATGAACTTACTCTCTGTGTGTGTGCATAGGTGTGTGTATGCGTGTGCGTGTGCGTGTGTGTGTGCGCGCGCATGCGTGTGTGTCGATGTGGTTGTGCATACGCAGAGGCGTGTGCTTGTGTGTGTATATAACATTACTACAACTATTACTGTTGTTACTACTCTAGCGTGGCGTGTCCCATGCACTCACGAGTCGACCGTAGTCTTGGGGGCGGTCGTCCGTGTAGCCCCACGGCGCCATCCACAGCTGGCTGTACGAGTGCAGCGTCATGAAGACCAGCCACGTGCCGTTGCGCGACAGGATGAACTCGCTGACGGCCCGCACTTCCGGTTCCGACATCGACTCGCGGCCGGCAAACACGTCCGAACACGGGTCCGAGTTAGCCTCGTTCGCTGCAACGACGAGGAACGACACAATGAAATAACGACACAGTGAGATAACGACACAATGAAATAACGACACAGTGAGATAACGACACAATGAAATAACGACACAGTGAGATAACGACACAGTGAGATAACGACACAGTGAAATAACGACACAGTGAGATAACGACACAATGAAATAACGACACAGTGAGATAACGACACAGTGAGATAACGACACAGTGAGATAACGACACAGTGAGATAACGGAACCGGAGAAAGCCAATGACAGTAATGTAACGATAACAATGATGATGACTTCTTAAGCCCTGCGCACACGAGCGGATAGGGCGCCTGGTCATTAGCTAATTACCCCTATTTGCAGCAGATCTTCCTGTGTGCGGGCGAACTATCACTGCATATCGGCCGCATGAGGCGAGGGAAAGATTATCCAACGGGTTTGATATTATCAGCACAGCGGGAGCCGGATTTTCCCGTGTGCCGGTAACATGCGCTATCGGAGCAGCTACGAAAGTAATCCAGCCAATGATATCACGCCCTGTGATCACGTGCAGCGACGATCGCGGTCACAATATGGCAGCGACAATCGCCTTCATGTATGACACAATTATTTCTGAAGACAAACTTGAAGCGATCTGGGAAGATGTCCTCTGTCTTTATAAAATAACTTACAATTACAGAAACAAATAAAATTCACAAAAGGAACTAACGCAAAATTCGCCGACAACTCGACAACATCGGCGGCGGCTAAGCGTAGCTCTTCTATACGTCTAGACGCCTATGTCTATGAGATTATGATTATCGTAACATCGGTATTGTGTCGAGGCGTGTTTTGTTAGCAGTGTTCAGTTGAGATTTAGGGTTTTTGGGTAAGTTTAGGATTAGTTAAAGTTAGTTTAGGGTTCCTTTTTTACGATAAAATTGTAAATTTTTGAAAGTCATTTATATAGCGACACCGCGATCAATTACTATCTTTATGTTAATCGCTGATTTACCGCGCTGTCGAGTTTTGCGCGAGTTTGATTTGTTAATTTTATTCTTTACATGAAATGTTTGGCAACTGTAGGGGTTCGTTTTTCATGGTTAGATTAGAAAGTAAAAGATTGCCGACGTTTGTTACACCGATATGAAATAATCACTGGGTAATGTAAAACGTGCCTCACAGACATAGTGTAATAAAAACACCCGATAATGTAAAAAAATCACTCAATAATGAAATATGTTTGCTAATAATAATGTAATAATTGTTGACTGATAATGTGATAACGTGCTCCTGCCTGATGAAATAATAACGTTTAACCGATAATGTAATAACGCACATATTTCACGTAGGCCTTAGTCGTTTTCGTGGATTTAATTTTTATTTCTTGCAGTTAGATGATCTATTTCATATATTTGGCAACATCGCACTTTTGCTAGTGGGATAGAAGTAGTCTTTTAAGATTAAATCCAATATGCTGATTCCAATTCTGAAGTCAGGAGTTTGACTAATGAGGGGTGAGTTGGCGGAGCAGCTTGGTCGACTCGTGTGCGGCAACGGTGATAACGCGGCCGATGGCCCCATTAGCTAACGACCGGGCGCCCTATCCGCTCGTGTGCGCCGGGCTTATTTATGCGCCAATATCCTCGAAGATCGAGCTCAGTGGCGCGATAAATAAAACCAAGGGATTAAACAATATCGCAATCGTAAACAGTGGGAGTTGTCGACGGATGGATGAAGATGCTAGGAAGCTAAGGAGTATAGGCAGCATTAAAGACATTAAAGAGATAGGTACTTAGACGCCGGCGGAATGAAACTATATTTTCGTTTTTATTTAACACTGGCCGGAAGCGAATTCCACACGAATATTCGATATCAGTTCGCCTATCATACCAATCTTAATTTGTGCAAGTGACGTTACGAGACGATGACGTCACAATTAACGAGCGCAAGATTGTAGTTCTCGCCTGAAGTGATGACGTCATTTATACCAGAATATATAGGCGTGCTGACCAAGCCGTATCAATAATAGTGGCTTTTTCGGGTATTTTGGAAACAAAATAGTAAGTTATATGGTACGTATAGTAGGTTATTGAGCTTACGCATGTAACTTATGTGTTGGTACGTTAAGGTTTGTCCTCTGACGTCACACTCTATGTTAGTCGTCCATGACACCTAGAAAGATGATGGCTTTTGTAATAGAAATTCGTCATTCCTTAGCCTAAATACGTTACTCTATTCATTTTATTGTTCGCAACGTTGTTTTGTCGTGGAATATGTTGCGGAGCTCCACATTGTATATATGTTTGTTCATATTATAGTTTACATCAACATTACCCCTGAATTATTTGCGAAAAGGTGGCACACTATATACTATTTCTTTCTATGGCGCGGCGCAACATATCAAAATAACGTAAAGTGCATTCAACTCGCTTACCTGTCACTGTACCACCAAGCAGCAGGAACACACGAAATAAACATTATTAATTAAAGAAAACGATGTTTTCATTTATGGTAATATGAAGTGTGTCATGGCAGATTAAATTAATGTTGCGTTCCTGTTTTGATGCAAAACCAATGCTACACATATATTTAATATACGATCCATCCAAAATAGTAATACGTTTTTTTAATGAATATTGACATAGGCCTACTATGCGTCAAGCCATAGCAAGATGTCACACATAGACATTATTTATTAAATAACCAAAACGATTCCGAGCCGGATTGCACGTTGATAGACACTACCTTTTCAGATAACACAAACCTGTCTTCTAGACTTCTATGAGTAACCCACAATTACAGTGATAGCTGTCAATTTGGTTCTTATGCATATTCACATTGCTAGCATCTGTGTCAATCTGTACTAATGATAAGAACCACTCCTGCCGTAGCAACGGCATAGGACTACACCATTAACAGTCATGCATTGATGTGAACACCTCTGTACGCGCTAGATGTTACTACGTGTTCTCATTGGTAGCCATGTTAAATCGTTTCATTTTGTATCGTAGATAAATAGGACAAAGGAGATCACATTGTTTACTTACCCTTCCACTTGTAGTTGAAGTTCCTGTTGGCGTCCACGCCCACACAGTCGCTGCCTCTGATCACAGACCGAGTTTTCCTCCACATTCGATTCTATAAGTAAAATTTATATTGTCAACAGTTGTTATTCCATTCCCGTTTAGATTGGCTGGCACTCACGTTGGCGCACCGAAGGGTCACTCTTTCACGGGATATCCAAATTGTAAATAAATACGACTCAGTTAGTTCTGAAATATAGAGTCTATGTGACTAATTGGGTTATCCATTCCTACACATCGCAGCCAAAATGGATTGTTTACAGATAGTTTTTTTGCTAATATCCCCCCACTTTCGGGACGTCTACTTCAAATATATATATATATATATATATATATATATATATATATATATATATATATATATATATATATATACATATATATACATACATATATATATATTATATATATGTATATATATATATATATATATGTATATATATATATGTGTGTGTGGCGTGCGTGCGTGCGTGCGTGCGGCGTGCGTGCGTGCGTGTGTCTAGCCAGCACACATACAAGATATATGTCAGTTGTATTCCTTCTAGAATGCACAGTAAGAATGCATATTGTTTGACTTCTCTGTCGTCGAGCGGTAGACCATATATGGTGACGTACGTGGATACATTATACAGGGATGCGGAGAAAGAACGTCTTCGCATCATCATGTTCCAAAGAAAAAGCTGTTTACGCCAGAAATACAATGTGACTGTCAAACCACGTGGCATTCTGTAAAACGGCAGTTGACAAAGACAGGCCTTTGTCGTTTGAACCAGATGCAAGTATCGGTTACAAGCCTATTTTCACGACATCCAAGTGATCGAGGAAATCAGAAGGTGGCGGTAACTGATACTCGTGGCGAGCGCTTGGCATTTATATTTGTGGCGGTATCAAGTGACCACTAATGGAATATCACACGAACTGGTCAGGTTTAGTTCAATGTTGCGCGTATTGTCTGGGATTGTTCCGAGAAGCGCCGATCAATTGGTTGGTGTCTTTAGAAACAAACAACTTTTTTAGATTTAGTATCATAAAATCCAGGTAACTGTCTTCTTCTTGTCTGTATCGCAATCCGTGTTACACACGCACGCACGCAC